>JAWNNV010001302.1:0-114902 GCA_035044485.1 Scaptomyza reducta | reverse complement strand
CTTGTGCTGCCAGCTGACGTTACTGCAATTAATACCAGAAACAAATGTTTTATTAGTTGCGAATTTTCAAGCAAGTTTATCGGCCCCACCACTTGGTTGATCATCAGTGTTGGCAACTTTCGCATCGTTTTCTAATCAAATAATACATAAATAATACAAGCTGAGCGAAAAAGTCGCAAAAATTAGTTTGCACTGTATTTATATTTCAAAAGTTAATCGAAGCACAATTTCACAATTATTTAATATTGGCAATTAATAATATGATTTAATGTTTGGCTTCAAAGTTTTTGTTTTCTGTTCACAAGAATAAAAAAAAACACATAAAAAACAAAGTTATTTAGAAAACTTTCAAAGATTGATTGAGCGAAAAAAATTGTTCAAATCGGTATTTTAGCTGCAAGTCATGGTTTTAAATAATTCGGTCACTTTTCATCAAAAGTTGACAACAGTTGGCTGCTACCTGCCACATGATAGTCACTCTTAGAGGCAGATTTATGCTCTGCAACCTGCAGATTTATGACTATATGAAAGGCTAAACAATGTTCAACAGCAAGCGCTCGCAACCACCTCAAACCAAACATCAACCGCAGCAGCATATATATATTTTTACGATAACGCCGCCGACTATGAAGTTCAGCTCGCTACCTTTGTGCGCTCCCGCGGCCAATCAACGGCACCCACGTCGTATGTGTAATTTGTGTTTAGTGCCAAAGTTTTTGGTAGAGTCAGGCACAATAAACGCCAAAAGGGCACTCAAGCGAGATGACGAGGTATCCACATAAAGTTCAATTTCCCCAATCGCAAAACCGACCTTTTGCTTTTTACCTCTGCCGAGCTGAGTAGAGCGTTCGACCGCCGGCAGCAGTAAACCTTATTATTTTTGGGCTTTTATTGCTATTTGTTTAGCACCGACTAAAGCCAGAACGAGCTACTGAAGGTGCAAAAAAAAAAAAACATTTAAAGCTCAAGCAATATAATCAATGTGCTTAAAGGATAGTGATGTTTCCTAAAGTGTATGCTTGTTTTTTTTTAGTGAAAACCACTAAAAGGTACAAATTTAACAGGATTTTTGCTCATTTGTTTATTGTTCAGGTATTAAACAAATACAAATGCATGTAAGCTTTTAGTTTTTCACTTGGAATTCCCAGATGTATTTATTTATTACCTTCACAACAACATGTGTCATGAGCTTAAATAACATTTACGTGTAATATTAAGTGTAAGTATTACACGTGTAATGTTTGTGTTGAAAAGCGTAAATTGTTATTTATGATCAAATGAAGTTCAACTTTGTAAGAGTTGTTAGAAATTGGACTTGAATAAAATGTTATTAGTACTTAAGTTGAAAAAAAACACACACAAAAGTAATTTACCTAAGCACAATTTGCTTAAATACAGCTTCAATTAGACAACTTTAGCTGTTGGTAATTCGAGCTCCACAGCTCAATTTATGCATATACACAGAACTTTATATGCCAGCTGGTCGCTTTGGTATAAAGCTGGCCGTCATTTAACAGACAGAGATGCTCTCCGTTTGCTCCTTCCAATTGATTACCACATTTAGTGGCCACTGTTGTGTGGCTCAATTAGTCGCTTTTGCCGCCTGCTCCTGGCTGCCTGCTGTCTCAATTCGCAAAATTGCACAGTAGTTTGTAGTTGTAGCTATCGTTTGGCCATGTCTGCTGTATCCAGCTGTGGCCTGGGTTTGTCCAATGCTAATAGGCGCATCGAATACCTGACGCTAAATTGAAAGCTAACAGCAATTTAATGTCCTCCATTCTCGGCACCGTTGCCAATTATCGCTGCTGCCCAACATGTTGCAGTTGGAACCCAATTTTGTCTGACAGGCGCTCAGCACAAATTGACACTTTAATGTCAGTCTAACAGTGTATGCAAAAGCACATAAAACGAAGAACAAGACAAAGCAATAAAAGTTGCAAAAGTCGAGCTTGACGTAAGAGAAGCATGAAGCGAGAATCGTGTGTAATTTTGACATTAACTAACACGGAAACGGAAACACACTGGCAGCTTGTGCATTTAGTGCAGTTTTTGTTCGTTTTTCTTTTAGTTATCGTTGTTGTTGCGCACATTTCCCACTCAGTTTACCTGCAGCTTGGCATTGTTGTAGTTGCAGTTGTTGTTGTTTTTGTGGAGCAAGCAAAGCATAAAACCCATTTTTATGCCCAACACAAAGCAACAAAAGAAACAGCACAGAAAGCCAAACAAAATGGCGGACGATAGCGTACTTGAACCCAAGCTTAAACGCTTTATGCATGTGTGTGTGTGGGTGGGTGAGTTTGGTACTTCCTATTTGGCTGGCTAACAAGCCAAAAAAATACTAACGCACACACACACACACATACACATACAAACATGCACATAACCATGAATACAGTTGCACATGCTTAAAATTTAACTCGCGTATGCTTTTCGTTACTTTTAAACACATACGATTATTATATGAATGACTGTGTGCGTGTTTGTGTTAACTGTAGCAATAATATACCACTTGCTCCACTCCATTGTTTATTTGCTTACCTTTGAAGCGTCTGCGTGCCACAAACAATAAAAAGGCAGTACTTCTGTACTAAAATTCCATTTCCCTTAACTGTGCTTAACTGCTATATGTTTGTGTTGTTGGACAACACTTGTAATATTTTTTAAATTTATTTTTAATTTGGGTATTTTCTATTTTTTTAAAATTTTTTTTAATACTTTTTATAATGGCATTTAAAATTTGATTATTTATTGTTAGGTTATTTTTTTTTTTGCAGTCACTCCTCTTCAATTTATGCATGTGCTTGATATAATAATGATAACAAGCACAAGCGCAAAAAAAAAATAATACCAAAGGAAGTGAATTTGTTTTTTGTGCTTTGCATTCGCATTACGTTTCTTTTTTGTAATTCGTAAGTCACAAAGTGCCGGGCACTTAACAGTTGCGTTAGAGGCGCCGCCAGTGACGGCAACGTTGCAAAGTACAAAATGGGTTTGTAGTATAAAGGAGCCAGTGTGTGATGTGGAAACATGAAAATGGCAAGGCAAGAGCGAAACACAGTTACCGAAAGGTAGTGGTGAAGGGTGATAAGGGGTGGGCACTCAATTTGTAACACGCGATGGAGCAGCGTTTCACTGTACTCTAATTAGAGCATAAATGTAGACTGAATCAACCACAGAGAGTGAGAGTGAGAGAGAGAGAGGCATTGAGTAGTGCCAACTCAGCCCGAGTAGTAGGATAATGCACATGCGGTTTATCATTAAGCAAATGTAGTTTGCATAGTTGGATTCGACTACAATTAAGTTCAAGATGAGTAGTTGAATGTGGAACATGTGTTGGAAAATGTCACAAATCTATTACAGTTGCTTTAAGTCTATTAAATCTAGTAACCTTTTACGACAACTGTTTTGCGATGAGCTTAATTTTGTATTGTGCTATCATTTAATAAACAATTGTTCATCCATAAGCTTACGTAAGGTCTCTTGACTTCCTTTCTTGCAGCAACCAACGAACCTATTACTGTCATTAATTTGGGGCCACAGTGAGTTAGAGTTAGTCTGCGGAAATGTCACGCCTTGAGCTACATAGTTTGCCAGTGTGACAAATCGCTTTTAAATTGGAATCGTATTTAAAAGCGTCTACATGTTGCCAACTGCATTACGCGAAATAATAGTAGCTGAAAAAATGCGGGAAATGTTAATGCGGCCAACAAGAGTTTAATGACTTGGCACTACACTCCTTAAACAAAAAAAAGGTTAAAAGGCTTTTTGGCCAACACCAAGTTACAGGCCAAGTGGCAACCCACTAACCATAAATTATATTGTAATAAAGCGGCGCATGCGTGCAAAAAGTTTACAATTATTTTCTCTGCCATGACTCGATACTTCTTTTGTGGCAGGCGACGCCAAAGGCAATGAGGACAGTTCCTTTCAAATGCAATTAAATACAGTTGCCGGCCGAGCCGCATATAATATATAACTCAATATAGTGTTGCGCACAGGAGACACAGGACACGGGCACGTCCGTGTCTACGTGGACATCCTCTTCCACATTCAGGAAGCTTTCTCTGAGTGCCATCAACGAGCGAAACGCCTGCTGGCCACAATGGCGGCACACGATACAAAATGGGCGCACGTTGACTTCATAATTTCATTATGAGTTCACCGCGTGATGCGAAAAATACGAAACAGCGCACAACAAAACGATTTTCCCAGCACCGGAGACTTCGTTGTGAAGTTCTGTTGTAGCTGGGTGCGTTGTCCGGCTGTGGTCCGTTTAGACTAATTAGCAGACTGTTAATTGCACTTGAATGCCAGCGTAAAAGTGACTGCTTTAACGGCCACTTCGGGTGATCAGGATGCTCGAGGGAACTCGAGGAGTTCAGGTAACTCGGGCACTAGGACTTCCAAGTGTTTTGTGTGGCATTTATCTCTCGGTTTCCCTGTCTCCATGTATTTCTTTTGTGTCTGCAAAGTTTTCGCACCAAAGTCGCGCTACGGAAGTTGTGAAAAGTTATCTGTGTGCTTGTGGCACTATAAACAATGTCCCAAAAAGAGGGGATGTGACTAAAGTTTGAAGTTTATGATATGGTAGGATATGGTGTGCCTTTGTGTGAGGCTGGGAATATTTTGAGCAGCTGTGGTATATGTTTGGTGGATGCCATGTGGATGGCAAATGTTAATAGTTATTAAGTGCTATTCAGTGGCTAAACTGTAAAGCTCCCGAATATAAAAAAACATTGTTAAATCGATCAAAGTCAAGTTTTAACACATTCAGTCCATGCGTATTTTTAAACAATCTTTATTCGATTCTTGATATTCCCCGTTCAACTAGCCTGAATCAAATGTTACCTGTCCCAGCAATTGGTGCAGTTAAAGCACAAATCGAATCTGAATTGGTAATGGGAATAAAGCTGAGCTATAAGTCTGGCGCCAAAATGCCCAGAACCGCGGGAAGCACGCAATAACATTTCCACATAGGTACGTATGTATGTGGTGAATGTGTGGATAAGCTCCAAGTGGAATTGCACGTGTTGCCCAACAAGCCGTGAAAAAAAACCATCTAGGTAGAAATATTGAATGAAGCGACATTCACAATCCGTATTTGAATAGCGTTTATAGCGGAAGCCAGCCGACAGCTGTCAGTTCCGATCCATGACGAAGTTTGCCTCAGCCTCCAAAAATGGGTAAAGCGAGAAACGTTGTTTTAAAAAATTCGTTGCGATGTGGAAAGTATGTGTATGTGTGTGTGTTTTTACTAGGGAATGGAAGTGGTTAGTGGGTTTACCAGAGCAACGTTACCAGATCAAAAAAAAATAAAAATAAAAAAAACGCAAAAATGCATTTCTCTTGCATTAATTGCGCTCTCACTCACTGTGTCTGGCAAATTTATTCGGGGAACGCGCCCAATCCGCGCGACACTTACAAATTGCATTAAAAACGTTCACGTTGAATTATAAATGCACGACATGTATCCGTTTGAGGGGTGGCTGATGCGAGGGTGGCTTGTAGCATTTAGCTCACTGAATTTGATATTTTTACCCTTAACCCATTGAAAATGGGTAAAAAGGGTATAATGGTTTTGTGCAAAAGTATGTAACAGGCAGAAGGAAGCATCTCCGACCCCATAAAGTATATATATTCTTGATCAGCATCAATAGCCGAGTCGATATAGCCATGTCCGTCTGTCCGTCCGTCCGTCCGTATGTATGAACGCGTCGATCTCAGAGACTATAAGAGCTAGAGACTCCATATTTCGTACAAAAGCTCGCCTAATCCCTAGGCAGTACAAGTTTGATTTAAATTTTCGATAACTCTTCCCGTTTCCGATATACACATGTGATCGATAACAAAAAAATCTTCAATTTGGAAAACATTTTGATGTAGTTTGAAAGATTAGACTAAATAATGACAATCTGTGAAAATTTTATTGATCGGTTGAGAAACACTGGAGATATGGAGTATTGAAATTAAAAAGGTATGCACTATACGCGCATACGTACACACATTCACACATACTTGCAAGCACTGACTGTATGCGTAAATTATAGGGTTAAGGGTAAGTCTAGTCGGGATTTCAGGACTAGAGCCTTCTTACTTGTTTTTATTTGTTTTGTGTTGTTTCTATTTTTTTTTTCGCTGTTCTTATTTTTTGTTTAACCCAGTAATGTTTTTGTTTGCATATTTTTAGGCGTGCGCTAAGGGACTTCTGAATTCTGAATTAAAAAGCCAAAACAACTTTTACAGGATTGGTAAACGGTGTACAACTCGGAAACAAATACCAATGCCTTTTTGACATCAATAGCAGTGTACATGTTTAATTAAATTGTATTTATGAGAAACTGTTCTCGCGTCAAACAATTGAAAATCAAAAGCAAAAGAGAAATACTTTCATTGTTATGCATGGCAGTCAAAATGGGTGCACATATCTAAAACAAATTCAAAGACTATTACTACACACAATAAATTGTATTTTGATTTAGTTCATGCCACTCAACATGGACGTATCGCACAAATTGCACAAGTTTCCTAAAAAAAAATAGCCAAAATTGTTCAAATATCGATTTCGATATCAGTACGTGTTTCAAGGGCTCTTGGATGGCATTTTCGGTTATTGAGGGTATCGAAAAACGCCTGAAAAAGTGATTTCCCATTTAGTAAAATTCAAATCGCAATACTTTCCAAGCGAACATTGCAAACTCTGTTTAATTCGTGAAAGAAGCGCCAGACTTTATTGAATCTCAAATAACCCTGCCTCATAAATGCTGTACATCTGTTGGGGCTTCTAATGGAAATTTTGCAGTCGCTATGAAAAACGGTTTCCTTTTTATACCCTGAACCCATTGAAAATGAGTAAAAAGGGTATAATGGTTTTGTGCAAAAGTATGTAACAGGCAGAAGGAAGCATCTCCGACCCCATAAAGTATATATATTCTTGATCAGCATCAACAGCCGAGTCGATATAGCCATGTCCGTCCGTCCCTATGTATGAACGCGTCGATCTCAGAGACTATAACAGCTAGAGACTCCAGATTTGGTACATAAGCTCGCCTAATCCGCAGGCAGTACAAGCTTATAAATTTTCGATAACTCTTCCCGTTTTCGATATACACATGTGATCGATAACAACAAAATCTTGAATTTGGAAAACAGTTTGATGCAGTTTGAAAGATTGTACTAAGTAATGACAATCTGTGAAATTGAAATCGGTTGAGAAACACTGGAGATATGGAGCATTGAAGTTAAGAAAGTATGTACTGTACGCGTATACGTACACACACTCACACATGCTTGCAAGCACTGACTGTATGCGTAAAGTATACGGTTCAGGGTATAGTCTAGTCGAGATTTCTCGACTAGAGCCTTCTTACTTGTTTTTATTACATTGTGGTCTTTTTTTTTTTGTTGTGTTAACCAAAAACCGCTAAAAATGAAAACTGTTTCGCTTTTTGGTTGTGTTTGCGTTAGGACGCCGTCCGGCCCACAAATACAATATTTTCGATTTCATCGTTGACAGGAATTGGATGGGGGGTGCATCAATTTGCCCGCTATAAAAACTCAGAATGAATTTTTAATAAACGAGAGCGAGTAAAAAATGGCTAAGCGCAAAGAAACTAGACTAGCAAGCAATTTTATTTTTTTTTACTTTACATTTCTTCTTTTTTACGTATTCTCGGCATATTTTGCATTTCAAATTTGTGTGGCGCTAGCCAGCAATAAAGTTTTAGCTGTTGAGTTTGAGTTTTCGAGTTCACGCAACAGTCTTAAAGCAAAAAAACTAAAGCGGGAAAAAACGAAGTTAAGTAACCAAAGAACAACAAAAATATATAAAACTCGCCGCTTGTTTGAGAAATTTAAATCTGACAAATAGTTTTTTTATGCTAGCGCTTTTAGCTTTTGACTCTCAGCTGTTTGTTTCCAATTAGAGCGTCTACCACGGGCGTATGATAATTGGATTGCCATGGGCCCCAGCACCACTCTCCATCCCTGTCAGAGATGGAGGCTCAGTGGAGCCCGTCCAAGGCACTTTCACTGTTTGCTGTTTGCCGTTTGCCGTCCGCCTGTGAACTTTGTCGAACAGATAAATGGATAGGCCCCGTGAGAGCACCTACCTAGCACCGGGCCAAAAGTCGGGCAATATGAAATGGAAAGTCAACAACAAAAACAGCAACGACAACTGAAGCTGAACAGCCAACTAGTTGTGTCAGTAGAGCAAGATACGAAGGCAACAACAAAAGCGCGTCAACAGTTGACAAGTGGCTCGGAGAAGTGTAAGAAACGAGCTGTGTGGAACATTTAATACCCTGCAATGCATGTTGGTGGGAATAAATCATTTATCATTTTAGCTTTAGAGGAAAATTATTATTGTTTTGTTTTACAAGACTAAAATTCTGAAATCAGTAATTAAATATATTTTAGATTTGGGGAAAAAACCTCAAACATATAAACAACATCTCACTAACTTATGCAATCTCAAAGTCACATTTATAAATCTTCTTTTTACTACTTGACAGCTCATATTGGATATGCCGCTTTATAGGATCAGGTTTGCGTAGTACATAAACTGTAGCATGCTTTTGAGCGCTAGTGCAATAAGATAACAAAATGTGGGCGAAGTGAAGCGGCTATAAATAGTGGCAGACGCCTTGGGAGCTTCGTCGTCAGACAGTAGCTAAAACTATGCCAACGGCACTTAAGGTTAAAACAGTAGCAGCCATACAGCCATGTCGAGGCCAGGCTAGGGAGCAAGGGGCGTCACAGCGTCCATAGCGTCACCGACAAGCGGGGACATGGCGAGGGTCAGTCTGACAGACCGTTAGTCAATGGCCGAGTGTGCAACAGATGGGTTTTTATTTTTTCGTTTTTGGCACAGTGTGCAGTGGAATGTGGAATGACAACCGCAGTAACACGGCAATATGAAACGGGCTCCAAGCACCCAAACACAAAGTGACCAATGTGTTTGTGTTGTTTTGGCTTGTTATGAAAAAACTTTTTTACTTGTTAGTTTAGAAATTGTTGAGCCTATCTACACACAGGTGTGTGTGTGCATGAATGTATCCTTGATCAACGTTGCGTATACATAATGTACAAAGATTTGCAATTTGTTGAAATGCAATATAAATTAGCTTCCATTAGATGTGGAAGTGCATTAAAAACGACTTGAATAATATATGTTTTGATTACATTTCAGCACACAATTTGGGAAGCAGCATATAAATTGAATAACTAATATATTAATTTAAATCAGTAAAATTTATTTTAAGCACCCTAATGAATACGTGCAAACAACAATTTTATGCATTTTGATAATTTATACAAAACTTAATCTAACACATAAACAATTTCTGCGAATAAATTGATATAAATATAAACATAAATTCCAATAAAGCTTTCAGTAATTCTTAGAGAATGAAATGAAACAAAACAAATTTATGTACTTCTAAGAATTTCAGGCTTAAGATGGACACATACACAAATAATTCATTCATCATTTGTCTACGTGAGAAATTTCATTAGAACTTGCCAAGCTGCTTGTTATTCACAGCGCTCCTTGACAACTATTAATTTATAAGACCTTTAACAATACTGACAAATTCTTGCAATTAAAGCGGACGCCACTTTTAACATTTGCTGCCTCTTTTGTCGCGCTTCGCAAATATTTGCCGCAATTTTTCATATAAAACGGACAGCAGATGGTCGACCAGAAAGTGGCAAAAATAAAAATTGCAGTTTTGGGGCTGTAAAAACTTGCAGCAACTGTGATCAATCTTCATTGCAGTGGAGGTTTTGGTTGAACCAGGGCTGTTGCAACAAAATTTTCAATGCTGCAGGCAACGGCACTCATGCATAACATGACACCACCTCCACTCCTCTAACATTTGCATTTCAGTGGAAACAAACAAGCAAATAGTGAAGCAAACCCTTTCCATGAAGCTCATCTTCATGTCAAAATGCAAGGCAAGAAGTTGAGGAACAGAAACCGTTGAAGCAATAGCGCACAAAGAAAAAATAAAAGAAAAATTGCCAACTAACAAAACAGCAAAATTGCAAAATATTTGCGATTGTCACCATCCACACAAGAAAAAACAACAAATGAAAAGCATAAAGAAAAAAACAGAAAATTTAGATAAGAGTAAAAAAGCATGGAAACTAGCAAAAGCCAGTTGACATGGAAATTGGCGAAATGAATGAAGATAAAGTAACAGCAGGCATAACAGTACGAAACAAATGGACATAGGACATCGAACATGAAACAGGATAATGGTCAGGCATGTTTGATTTGCAACTGAACCTGTAAGATTGATTGACCACCAAAGAATGTCCAGCAGTTCATTGCGCCATATCTGGCTTGTTGAACTACTTTCAAAGCTGCCAGCAATATTATTCTTTACAGTTCCATAGAAATATTTGCTTAGCAACAGTTGTTGTTCGAGCATTGCAATTACTTGGGGCAATCTAAAGCACTTTTTCTTGTACAAAAGCAGAAGATTTAATTTTTGAATTGTAAATACTTCAATTTTTTTTTTTATAAATTTAAACTTTATAAACAAAGATAGGTTATAACCACAGTGTTTATATCTGCATCAAATATTTGTGAGCTTTGAGAACACTTTGATGTAAATTAACGTTGTGGGAAATATCTTCTTTGGTTACAGAGTAACTTCGAGAATGAAAGCTTAGTCGATATATGTATGTGAGTTTCTCCAAGTTTGTATATATTTCTTCTTTTCTTTAAGCGTTGTTGTAGTCAGCGATTTTTCCGCTCTAGCACGTTTCTTTTTTATGACGTTTTCTTTTGTGGGATTCCTCTTTTTTAATTCGAAATACTTAAGAGTTAAACCCATTCTTATTGTTGTATTTGCCGCTGCATTGTTTGCACAATAAACGCCAGTGCACCGTTGCTTGTCTTTTGTTAAACGCCTTCAATTACTTTCCACTGCCACTCCCGGCCGTAGTGTTCCTTTTCCTTTGCCCACTTACCAGATGACTTTGGAACAACTCTTCCATTTCCTTATGCTGCTGTTTGCTACTAGTATTTGCAGTCATTTGTAATTGTAGTTGTTGTTGTTGTTTTTGGGTTAGCATTGTAGTTTGTCATCCAATTTCAGGTTAGAGGCGGCTTCGTCAGTCGTTTGCTTCGAGGTCTCGCGAGCTTTTTTTTTCTCAAGTGTTGAGCTCAAAGAACTATAAAGGCATCGAGAAAAAAGAGTATGTACATGTGCAAAAGAGTAGGCTTGGTATAGTTGCTTTTACGTTTCTTGTTTCTTTTGCCATTTCAAACAACATTTTACAAGTTGGGCTTTAACTTTAATGGGAGAAAGTTGCACTTTGTACAATTGAGAGAAGGCGCAGTTTGAAGCTGAAATTAGTATCAGACACGTTTGTAAAAATTATGTAAGGATTATGGCTACCAAATGAATTTTCATTTAATTCTTTGCCAAGTAAATTGTTCCAAAAATAATCTGCTTATTTTTATTTAACTTGTACATTTCTCATATCTGACAACTAACGCTTTGGCAGTATTATTTTCGTTCGTTTGGCAATGCATTGCAGCAGCTGCCAAATATAAGAGCTGCCAATGAGAGAGAGAGAGAAAGGAGTGATTAACGGGATGTGTACTGTTAGTGTTATTTGAACGCACTTGGAACTCAGCAAAACTCATTGCAAACAGTTTGCTTGTCTTTAAATACTTTTTGGTACCCAAAACTCCGAACTAACTGCCCGCAAGTCTTCAAGCAGTGCCAAGAGAAAGAGAAACCAATTCAGAGGAACCCATAAAACCAACATTAATGCCTTAATTTTGCGCTTAGCAGCGAAAGTTGGAAGCGTGCAAGGACACCAATGTTAAAGAGAGTGAATCGGAGATAGGGGAAAAGGGGAGAGAGTGGAGAAAATGAGTGTGTTTTATAGATTCAGCGAATGAACAGGGTTAACAAGCAAGTTTTGCGCGTGAGCAAAAAAGAAGAAAAATTAAATAAAACAAGTCAGAAGACTCTAGTCGATAAATCCCAACTAGAAGATACCCTGAACCCTGTACTTAGCGCTTACAGTCAGTGCTTGCAAGTACGTGTGTGTTTGTATGCTTTTACTGAATACTTTACTTAATTTCAATGTTCCATATCTCCGGTGATTCTCAACCGCTTTCAATAACAATTTCACAGATTGTCATTACGTCATATTTAGTTTTTCAAACGCCGACTCAAAGTTTTCCAAATTTAAGATTTTGTTGCTCTTAATTACATGTGTATTTCGAAAACGGGGAAAGTGGGAATCGGCGAACAGCTTATGTTCCATCTGGTCTCTAGCTCTTATAGTCTCTGAGATCAACGCGTTCATACATACATACGGAGATATGAACATATCTTTATCGACTCGGCTGTTGATGCGGATCAAGAATATATATACTTTATGAGGTCGCAAATCTTCCTGTTACATACTTTTACACAAAACAATTATACCCATTTTACCCATCTCCAATGGGTTCAGGGTATAATAAAATCTTGCACAAAAAGTTTTCGCACGATTTTAACGCATTCCAAATCGTTGCTTGAGCCATAAAAGTGCTGCCAGCTTAAAGTGGAAGTAGGAGTAAGGCAGACAGGGAGGCAGCAGGTCACGTGGAAACAAACGTCGACTGTCAGCGGGATGAGGAGGAAAAGAGGTGTGGCTAAATTGTAAGCAAAAAAAATTGGCAGTGGACCTCCAGATTTCGGAATGATGACAATTTTTGTAGCGTGAAAAGTTTGCTTTTACAATTTGATGTAAAGCAGGCATACTAAGCCGATGAATGCAGAAGAAGGGGGAAAAGGGTAGTGAAGTAGGGTCAGGCAAAAACTCTGCCACTGCCTTTGGGGCAAGAAGACAATGAAAATTGAAAATTGCTTGAATTGCATTTTACGTTCAAGGCGGCGAATCTCTTCCCGATGCAAGGTCGCCGAGGGAAGTTGGAGTAGGGCAGCCGGTTGAGTCAAGGGGCAAATAAATGAACACAAGCACTCGAGCACTGCGAGCTGCAGACAAGCAGCCACACGGCTTGCAAACGCGGCGTATGAGCAACTTGCAACTCAAGTGGCACAAGTTGCAGTTTTCTGTTTGTTATGACATATACCCACAACTTTGCAAGCTTCCCGCGGGCTTAAAGCTGCCTGTTTGCGTAATTATATCATTGGGTCTGAGTTTGCTTTATTCAAGCTGAGATATGGGTGAAGGCTGATAGAACATTGTATCGCCGAATGAGCAAAAGACTGCTGCAACTAAGCAGAGATTCATTCCTTGGGCAACACAGAACGTAATTGGAACTCCGGATGCGAAATCCAAATAGTGCAAATGAGCTGTGCACTTTCCCGCTTTTATTTTTTCCCATTGCTTTTTGCTCCGTCTCTTTATCTCTTTCGCTGAGGAACGTAAGTGCTGCTGCTCGCAGTTGACATGGTTTCTTAAGCATTGCTTAGCTCAGCATAATTGCAAAATGATGTGCAGAGGGAACCATCTTTAAATTGCAGATATTAACCTTTTGTAACCAAAGAAAATGCAGGTGTCTTTAAGATACAATAATAAAAATGAATCTTATTATCTTATATATATAAATATATATATATATATATATACTCTATATATATATATATATATATAGAGTCTGTTTATGACAATACTCCTCAATTTTAAAGTTATGACCCAGACATTTAATACATATTTCCTTGTCAGTAAATATCTTAATGCATTTTAAAACATTTTATTAAGTCAACCATAACAAGCCCATAAAACATAAGGAAAATTTGATTATTTTTGGCAAAATTCGATAACTTGTAGGTTATCAAAGTGAACTTAGAATCTGATTTAAAACTTTAAAAGTCACATACAAGTGCCGTAGATATAACAAGTAAGAAGGCTCTAGTCGAGAAATCCCGACTAGACTATACCCTTAACCCTATAATTAACGCATACAGTCAGTGCTTGCAAGTATGTGAGAGTGTGTATGTATGCAGAAGGTATGCACTTTCTTAATTTCAATACTCCATATCTCCAGTGTTTCTCAACCGATTTCAATAAAATTTCACAAATTGTCTTTATTTAGTCTAATCTTTCAAACTGCATCAAAAAGTTTTCTAAATTGAAGATTTTGTTGTTATCGATCACATGTGTATATCGGAAACGGGAAGAGTTATCGAAAATCTAAAACAAACTTGTACTGCCTAGGGATTAGGCGAGCTTATATACCAAATCTGGAGTCTCTAGCTCTTATAGTCTCTGAGATCGACGCGTTCATACATACGGACGGACAGACGGACAGACGGACGGACGGACAGACGGACATGGCTATATCGACTCGGCTGTTGATGCTGATCAAGAATATATATACTTTATGGGGTCGGAGATGCTTCCTTCTGCCTGTTACATACTTTTGCACAAATCCATTATACCCTTTTTACCCATTTTCAATGGGTTAAGGGTATAAAAATGAATATTTTACGGCAAAAGTCACTTTAAAACATAAATAAATAAATACTTTTGCAAATGGTTTGCAAGTTGGTTTCTGCAACGTGAAAAGTTTGCGTAACGTACCTTGGTTCGAAGATATATATGTGCTGTTAAGTTTGTTTAGTGTTGTGGATTTGCTTCTAAGGAGCAGATGCTGCAATGAGAAAAATACAAGAAAATAGTTGTTTAAATATAAAGTATATGAATTACAAATAACTCATTAAGTTGCTATTGCGATTAAACATTTACTCGACTTTAATAAAGTTTTTCGGAAGTATTATCATTTTGTAATGCATATATAAAGCAATTTAGGGTTGATGACTGACCGCAAGCCAAAAGTTATGCAAAAAGTTTTCAACAATTAATAGCCTCCAGTTATTTGCATGTTCATTTCGAAATTTATTTAAAACCACTTTTATTGTGACTTTTCTTTTTATTTTTGTTATTTTATTTATTTGTTATATATTTTTGGCAGCTGTCAAGCCGGCAAGTCTCTAGAGAGTAACGTTCCCAATTGCCGTTTGTTCCATGTCTCATTTGCCTGGTTGACTAATCAAAGCAAATGAAACTTTTTCCATTTTGTGCTCAAAGTAGTTGTTGTTGTCGCTGTCACATAAAAAGTTCTATAAAAATTGTGGATAAATATCTAAAATGACCTACGACACGAAGGAGCAAAAGGACATTGGCTCTGGGGCAAAGGCAAATATGCTAAATATAACTTGAACCCATCTTTTGCCAGACAACAATGTAAGCTGAACAGTAAACAAGACGAGACATTGCAATTGATAAGCAGCATAGAAATAGAAAGGACAAATAAGACAAGAAGCAAGTGAAGGATAAAGAAAATAACAAACTGAGCTGCGCTAGAGATGCAAACGTGAGAGTGATGCTTAAACTCAATAAAATGTAGTATTTATAATTATAAGCTTACATCACGATATGTAGAAATATTAAATATACTCCAAATATTTGCTGAATTAAGACCGTGGCGCAATACGTGATTAAATTGCTCGCAAATTGTATGGGAATTGGTTTTCATCTTATTGTATTGTGGGCGAGCATCCTGTCGTCGGTGCTGCAGTTCTCTTTTCATTTTTTCATATTGTGCAAATATTTATGTAAACAAGCAAAATGCATTATGTGCCCAGTGCTGTCTTTATTATATTTTGCAAAAGGCACCAAACAAATGGCCAAAGTTCAGCAAGGAGCCTGCACTCGCTGTAGTAGCAGCTGGTAGCAAGGAACAGGCAGGATACAGGAAACAGTCTGGCAGTAAGGCAGTCGAGCAGTCAGGCAGGACTAGGTGGCAGCGAGCAAACGTTAGCAGCCAGAAGCAACAGCTCTCCAATTGAAAGTCAAAACAAACAAGCTGCAGTTTGTCACAGCCCCTTACACACACATACAGACGCACAGAGCAGCCGCCCCTATTTTGTCCGAGCATTGTCTTTGGGCATACAGTTTTGGCTTTCGGCACGTCTGCCATTATGCATATGCTTTTATATTCACATTTTGCTTTCTCTCGTTCTTCTTAGACTTTGACTTAGCTGCATGTGTGCGGGTTGATGTGTGTGTGCGGCCGGAAACGGAAATGAAGCACAAAAGTTGTATAGCATAAGCTGGGCTAATCACACACACATAAACGCAGTTATTTGTTTTTTCACTTTATTACTGCCCTTTTTGTTATTTTTGCTGGCTAATATTTTAAATTATTTTATGTGCAAGCCTTAACCATAATTTACTTATAAGCCCAAAGCCATAATTTATGGTCCGAACTAATTGTCTGAAAAAGGTTCTAAATGCCAGCAGCTTAATTGAAATCTGAGCAGAGCTTAACGAAATTGTTTGCGTCTGGTTTGCCAAGGAGTTGAAAAGCTTCATTCTGCCCCATTTCAGGACATGGTTTCTGTTTATGAAATCATCGTTAAATTAAGTTCTTAGCTGAAGTATTGGCACATTGCGCATACGTCACGTACACTGCACAATTCGTTTTTCTTGGGCTGTTTCCAGTCCAGCTTGAATATTTCGTAGGGACCAGCCAAATTTATGAGAGCATGTGAGTGGGTAAAGCAAAGAAATGTAAATAAAGTTGGAGGCCACTTGCATTTGCAGTTGGTCTCCAACTATGACGAAGATTTAGACGAGGTGCACTTATTCAGAAGTCATCTTATTGCTTGAATTGAGAAAGGGATAGACGGAGGTGCTTTCAAGTTGAGTCAAGTAAACTTGACTTGAGATTGAGATTGTTTGCCATTCTGCTGAAGATATGAAGGACGACGTTGTTTCTCGTGTATGTGTGTTTAAAGTCCTTGCAGTGTGAGACGATGCCAATTCAAACGAATGCGAGCTTAGATCAAAACTTTAGCATGTCATAAAGTAAACCAACGCAAAACAAGTTTAACATTTGCGTACTTGTAAAACATATTTAATTGAAAAATACAGAAAAAGAAAATCTTTTATTTATTTGCTCAAGTTAAGGATTATAATTTAAATTTAAAAAAAAATAACACTATTTCTCACAAAAAAAAACTCGTTAAAACATCTTTTATAGTGCTTTTGAATGTATCTTTAGAAACTCTGAGAGAATAATTGCCAATATTGAAGCCTTAAGTTCCTATTAGCTTATTAAGAGCTAAACCTGAAAGTGCCAGAATGCTTGTCACAGTTTCTGTTCAGTTTTTTTTTGCATTTCTTTCTACTTTTCTCATCTGTTGAGTAGATTGATTTTTTTTTTTATCTTTTAATGGAAAAAGAAGCCGCAAAGTGGCTGCTTGACTTCAATTTATTATAGCTCTTGCTCTTGCCAACAATAAATCGTGCTCATTCTCAAGTTGTTGTTGTTGTTGTTAGCCTGTCTGGGGCAAGGAGCTATTGTTGTAGTTTGTGGAATGTTTCTTTATGCCATTAGCCTTTGTTGTACATATGTACATATGTGTCACTAGCATTATCTATTGTTGTTCTCGGCCTACTACACGTCGTCTTCATGTTTGCCTTTATGCTGGATTTAACTGCTGATTTTGACAAGCTTCCTCCTCCCACACCCGCTAAGCCACACAATCGCCGTTTTCCATTGAATACGTTTACAAGCTTGAGCCGTATACTTGCAAATTATTTTGGGTCCCCATTTCATCAAGACAATCTCGTATTCTCTCCATAGCTCATTGAAATTCTATGCAAAATGAACTGCATAAATTGACTAAGCGATTTTTGCTAGTATATTATTCAGCAATCTGTGCACCTTATCAACATGCCATGCTCATATTTTATTCATTCAACAACATGCACTCAAAAGTGCAAATTATAGGGTATCTGTGTAGCTTTCAATTAATCAATCATACCCGGAGAATTTCACACATGACTGCATTGCATTCGCATTGTCTGCTGCCACGCCCAGCCGCCCATTCCCACTATCATTGTCAAATTGCCAACAATAACAACTGTCAAACTTGATGAATTAGTGCGTACGACATTTGCAGTTGAGCAAAGCAGACTGCTTTGGATCGCTACAGCTTTCAGAATGTGAATGCCACATTTGATTTAGTTGCTGCTCGTTGCTTCTTTTTTCAACAGCGCCGCACTAAAACTAGTTGGTACCCGTCTGCCTCTTTACCTCTTCGTTCACTGACACTTCCAGCATCAACTCCCATGCTGCTGTCGCGTTAATTTGGCGCCATCTGCCAAATGTCAAAATGTCAAGTGAACAAAATTTTGCATCATGAGAAATGCATGCATAAGTGTGTGTGTGTGAGTAACCAAAACCCCAAACTCAAGCCACTATTGCTTTCCCTCATCTCTCCCGCCCAAAGTAAGCTGAATGTCTATATGAAATAGTTATCGAGTTTACTGCCGCACACACCCGTTCACCCCTCGAACATAATGATAATGCCCATTATTAGCAGTGCTAAGCACTTTCATGCTTCTGCATTTGCATATAACTGCCACGATTTGCGACACTATCCAACATAATTGTGGTGGCCCAAAGTACAATTGAGCTAAAAATTGAAATTGTGTCGACTGTTTATGCATTTAAGTTTTACGAACTTTATATTTTGATATTTTAACGCATTTTATAAACTTTCTGAATATATTTTGTTTAAGCCTGCTTTGGTTTTTTTTGCATGTTGTTGAAGTAACATAAAACTTTTATTTATGTCATATTTCTTGACATTTATTCGTGAGTTTTAAGGAAATATTATATATTTGTTAATATTTATTTTTCCAATTTTTATTGTATCTAAATTCTAACTCTACGTCTTCTTTTCCTGGCTCGATAGTGTTTTGACGTGAAATGTACCGCAAAACATGATGAGTTATGCTGCATGAGAGCAACTGCAGTCTGACAGTCATACAGCCTCCGTACGCCCACAAGTTACGCCCCTGATTTATGTACACATTATAGCCAATTACATGAATCGGCTAAGCAGAAGTGCCAGCAGCAGTTTCAACTTCAAGTCTAATTCCAGTTTTAAGTAGTAGTGTGGGGAGGAATAGGGGGTTTATGTTTTGGGGCGCTAATTGAATTAGCGTTGCTCTCCTCTGTGGTTAGGATCGTGATTTAATGATTATATTTGTCGCACAAGAGCGGCAACTGTAAATTTCCAAAACCCTCAGCAGCAGCAGCATCTAAAACTGTATTATGTCTGCTAGTCGACGGATTGTTTGTCTGCAATTGGTGATTTATCGCTGGGATTTCGAGTGCGGTTTATGCCTTATGACACATTGAGTTGTGGCAAACGAGCAAATCCAAATAACGTTGGCTTTTGGGTAAGGGTAGAAGAGGCAGGCACTTCAATTTGGCTTTGGTTGTAATTGAGGTGGTAGCTGACTGGAGCAAACTTGCTTATAACTGTTAGTTAGTTAATAGAGCCAAAGCTCCGTGAAATTAGTTATCAAATTATTTACTGGCTTCTGTTGCAGTTGCAAGTCCAAACATCAGAGACTCAAATTGGTTGAGTACTTTGAATGGCTCTAGGATATGATTAAAGAAAGCTAGACAGATGACATATTCGGAGTTGTGATTACTGATAAGTTGATTTACATTACTTCAGCTTTCTTTCACATGCACATCAATCAATGTCAAAGAAATGCAAAATAGTAGGAGCACGTCGTTTCAAGGGAATAAATGCGAAATTAATATACTCGAAATTAATATACTCTAAATTCGTAAACGACAAACGCAAATGAAAAGTGAGGCAAGCTATAGTAAAACGAAATTACAGAAAATAAATCTCAAGGGTAAAAGTCGAACCTAAAATGCTTTGGGTTTTTGATTAGATATGAAAAAAAAATGTATAAAGATATTAATATTAATGTATAGCTATAAAATTATTTATAATAATTTATTCAATTCACTGAATGGTCATGATATTTATCGGCACAATTGTTTATATTCGACTCACAAATCGAAGCAAATGAAAATCTTTTGAATTGAAATCGAGTTGCGACTGGCAGCTTAATGAATTTCTTATGCTTTGTCTCAATGTATTTTCGTTAGTACATCTTCCCCACCTACCCTCTGGTAATCAAAGGAACTATTTGGGATGGCTGTCTGGCAACTGCTTTGGGGCTCTGTGTGTGTGTGTGTGTGAGAGAGTGTTTGTTGCGAGGTTGAAGGTTGTCAGAATAATCAACGCACTCATTGAAAAATACATAGCGACATTTCCGTTGCATCGGCTGTGGAATCGGGAATGACAATTGGAATGGGTATGTGTTGTATGTTTGGCGCCCGCCTCCCCCTCTCAACGCAACACGATATTCCGAAGGCAGCGTTGGCTGCCATCCTCTCGCTGCTGTGGCTGCTGCTGTTGTTTGGTATTTCTCTTTTGTGCCGTGGGCCTCGCATAGTGTGTTGTGTTGTGTCATGTGCGTGATTTATGTCACACGGAATGCAAATACATGAGTAAACATGCAAAACATTTCACAGACCATGATACATATACATATGCATATGGAGGTCTATATGGGTATATAGAGCTTGTGAAGGTGGCCGATTGTCTGCAGGCGCTGCTGTTTTTTTTTTGTGTTGCTGGGAGCGGCTCTAATACAAAGTCAAAAGTTTTTTATGCTCTTTAAATAAACCACACACGAATGAATGAAGACAGTCACAGAGGTTGGAAAGAGAGTGAGCTTGCAGTGAGTTTATGATGGCAGAAAAAATGACTTTTTAAATGTTATACAAACATGTAGATGATCTAAGCGGACTGGAAAAGCGGCATTCAAAAGAATATCGCTAGAAATGTGGAATATTTTTTAAAATAAAGAAAAAACCTTTATAAACGATGTATTATGCAAACTGTTATAGAAAATATTCAACTTATGTCATTTGTAACATGTGTACAATAAAAGCCAAAGCGCATAATTATTTTATACAAAAATATTTTTTCTTGTTTTCTTTGAACCAAAAAAAATTAATGAAAAACATTCATTATCTATCTGTTATTCTATACTCTTCATATATACAATTTTATGTTTATTTGTTGGCTGTCAGCTATTCAATAAATTTGACATGTTTTGTAAACCCTTGTCACAAATTTTACGCTAACACAAAATTTGCATTTAATGAAAATATTGAAACGAAAAATGTTAATTGAGTCAAGTGTGAATAATGAATGACATTTTTATAAATTAATATACCGAATGCAATTAAACGCAGTATATATAACATATATATATATATACAATATAAAATTCCAATTTGAATTCAATTACTTACGTTCTTGATAATATCAGAAGCTTAAAGAAAATAAATATACATATGATATGGTAATCATGCAAGTTTAACCTTAATAAATATGTCACAATGTTTTACCAATTAGCACCTGGCAGCAACCAATTTTAAGTAATTATCGCATATGGTTGATATGGTACAATTTGAAATATGCAGCAATATTATATGCATGTTGCTCATTAAATTAATTGCAGTTGAATTCTCTTTGCTATAGTTTTTATAAAGGGCTTACTCTCAGGGGCATCAGCCAACAATAGCTGAAACTAATCGGTTGTTTAGATTATATAAACACTATGTGCGTGTACTATATACATATATATGTATGTTTAAAATAGTATATACACTTTCTATCTGCCACAATTGACTACCGTAAAACGCATATCAAAGATTTTATTTCGATTTCCATGCAAAGTGACCAAGTGACTATCCGCCTGACTGCCTCTGACTAAATGATTGATTGATTGTTAATTTTTTTGTCATTTTGTGTCTGCGGATGTTGTTAATTCTTCAATGCAGCTGTGCAGTGTGGATAATCCGTTTCAATTATAAATATATATATATATGTATATAAAAACAAAAACAAGTTGTTGTTGCAAGTTTTATTTGTTTTTCAACTGAGTTTTCTTTACTGTGTGTTTGCGTGTGTCGGCACTTTTCTAAACACTGATAACAATCAGCTTGCATGTAGCTGCCAACTCACACCCCTCCCCTCTCCGACAACAACGTCTCCTTTGCTATCACTAAACGGGTCGAGAAAGACAGAAAACGCAACAAGCAAAGGCGAAACACACGAACGACAAACACTAAGAAATACATACAGATATATAGATATATATATATATATATATATATATATATGTATAGATATATAGAGAGAGAGGGAGAGAACAAAAACGCTGAGGCGCACAAAGTAAACGGCGTGTAACACGTCGGCAGAGATATAGTATATGATAGTATATGTATGTATGTGAGTATAATGCTTACACACGTTGCTCTTGTTGTTGTTGTTGTGGTGATGGTAGAAGAAATGCAGCATTAAGTAAATCGTGTCAATGACATTTGGTGACATACGGCAAAGCACGCACACACACACACACACACATAAAGCACATGGGCGGCTAGGCAAGAAAAAGATGCACAACTGCTTGGTCTAGAAACAGAAAAAAATTTAATACAGAAAAAGATGTAGCAACAAAAACAACAACAACAACGGGTTCTATATATTCATATGTGTGCGTCAACGGTTTTAAGGGGGAAGGCGCATTGGGTACAATTTACCGCTATACTTAGCATGTTCCTATTAATGTAAACGCTTCGTTTTTCTTCTTTTTTTTGGGTCATTATGTTAGCTGCTGAGATCATCAATCCCTCAAACTTGATTGCGGTGGCCCGAAGCTGGCAGTTAAGTAGCTGAGATGTGGGTAACAGATTGGTTAAATTTCTTTTTCAATTGTTTCGTGATTGATTTTGGGATAAGCTTTAAGATATTGCTGTAGATTTTATTCGAGATTGACATGTTGGGAGATAAAACAAGTAAGAAGCTCTAGTCGAGAAATCCCGACTAGACTATACCCTTAACCCGATACTTTACGCATACAGTCAGTGCTTGCAAGTATGTGTGAGTGTGTGTATGTATACGCATATAGTGCATACCTTCTTAATTTCAATACTCCATATCTCCAGTCTTTCTCAACCGAATTTAATAAAATTTTCACAGATTGTTATTATTTAGTCTAATCTTTCAAACTGCATCAAAAAGTTTTCTAAATTCAAGATTTTGTTGTTATCGATTACATGTGTAAATCGGAAACGGGAAGAGTTATCGAAAATCTAAAACAAACTTGTACTGCCTAGGGATTAGGCGAGCTTATATACCAAATATGGAGTCTCTATCTCTTATAGTCTCTGAGATGGACGCGTTCATACATACGGACGGACAGACGGACAGACGGACATGGCTATATCGACTCGGCTGTTGATGCTGATCAAGAATATATATACTTTATGGGGTCGGAGATGCTTCCTTCTGCCTGTTACATACTTTTGCACAAATCCATTATACCCTTTTTACCCATTTTCAATGGGTTAAGGGTATAAAAATGTATAGATTTTTATTATTATTTCCGCTTTGCATTTTATTTTCAATTAAATAACGATCAATACTTATTGCTGTGCATTTTAATTGTATAAAGCTAATAAAAGTAGATAAAAGTGCATGCAAATCATAAAGAATAATTATTTTGATGTGCTTGCATTCTTCATTTGTCCTGTACTTTATTTGCAAATGATCGAATTCGAATTGTCATATATATAGATAGATTTATATAGATGCAAAAGTAAACGCAAGCAAATAAACATTTGGTAAATTTAACAATTCATTTTATTTGCTTGTGTTAAGTTTTGCATATCAATTTCAACTTAGATTGTTTTATTTTTGTTTGTTTTGTCGTATGCATAATTTAATTTGGTTATTGTTTTTTGTTTAGTGGTCATTTAGCCGACCGCAGCGGTTTTGTTTCATATACAAATACGTATTTATGTTGAAGTTAAATTCAATGAAAATAATCACGGATCAAAGAAAAATAAATAAACGTACGTTTAATGTATGCAAAATGGGTCTTTGGCGTTTCTGTGGCTTTTCGTCACTGGCGGAAATTGTAATTTAAAACTCCTGGCCACTCGATAACTTTGACAATGTACGCGCAGATGGGAATTTTGTGTTCTATTTTTGTTTATTTTTATACCCTTAACCCATTGAAAATGGGTAAAAAGGGTATAATGGATTTGTGCAAAAGTATGTAACAGGCAGAAGGAAGCATCTCCGACCCCATAAAGTATATATATTCTTGATCAGCATCAACAGCCGAGTCGATATAGCCATGTCCGTCTGTCCGTCCGTATGTATGAACGCGTCGATCTCAGAGACTATACGAGCTAGAGACTTCCAGATTTGGTATATAAGCTCGCCTAATCCCTAGGCAGTACAAGTTTGTTTTAGATTCTCGATAACTCTTCCCGTTTCCGATATACACATGTAATCGATAACAACAAAATCTTCAATTTAGAATACTTTTTGATGCAGTTTGAAAGATTAGACTAAATAAAGACAATCTGTGAAAATTTTATTGAAATCGGTTGAGAAACACTGGAGATATGGAGTATTGAAATTAAGAAGGTATGCCCTATACGCGTATACATACAGACACTCACACATACTTGCAAGCACTGACTGTATGCGTAAATTATAGGGTTAAGGGTATAGTCTAGTCGGGATTTCTCGACTAGAGCCTTCTTACTTGTTGTTGGTTCGGTTGGTTGACATGTGTATTTAATTTCATTAAATATGTTTTTGTTCAGTCAACGAAACAAAACGTGCATAGAAACCAAAAGCGGAATGCATTTAAAATGCATGGAATCTAACTGAACAAAGCCCTAATCAACAGGCTGTAGACAGCAAACAAAATAAAATGTTATAGTTATATTAAATGCGACAACAGCAATCCTTTTAGATCTATATACAATGCAAAAACCTATATATATTTATAAAGTGCAAATAAAAAATGCTTACACTCGTATTAAATAATACTATAGGGTTTCTATCAATTGCCAGTCATATACACATAGTGACACTTAATGGCTTATTTAATAAATATTTCGACATTTTGGCTTTCAACAGACAAAAGTGGCATGACGTATACGCAATGTGTGCTTGTAACGCAACTTTTGTGTGAGTTCACTTTTGCAACCTCGACATTCGTTACCAGTAATTACTAATGTCATTTGTCAAAAATCTCAGGGCAAACGGAACGCAAATATAAACTTTTCCGCCGTTGAGAAAGTCCATACCAGAATGCTGAAAGAAAGAAAACAGAGCAAAAGTTTCGTTTTGCTTAAAGTTGGCAACTTCTTCTGACTTCGGAAATTAGTTGCTTGATAACAAAAAAAAATTAAAAAAAGCGCTTCAAATATGCAAAGTTTTAAGTATGCTCCAGTTGGAATTGGAGCAACAGTAACTGGACATTGGATCAACTGGCGAAAACTTAGTTACTCAACAAAACAAAAAACAGTTAAACGGACTTGAAGACATTCATCGTTAATAAAATATTATATTACCTACTATAAGTTAACAATTAATTAAATAAAAGATGTTTAAAAATATATAAAACTCAAGCGAGAAAATAAATTAAATCCCAAATTGATGGAATTAAATGTTACTTTTAATGCGCATTTTATTTATGTATTTTATTTTTTTATATTTTTATTTTTTGTACACCTGCATGAAAATATGTTGCAGCGCAAGTTTCTGACACTTGTATGCAACAGCATGTGGCATATATTATTTATTTGCATATTGTCCCTTGCTGTTTATCTCTTTATAACAGCGCATAACTGCATTCTGCATTCTGCATTGACTTAATTGCAATAATTTACATTTGCATATTCCACACGCAAATAACAAAAGGACCACAGCCGGAATACGAAAGAGAGTCGAAAATGGGTGTTGGCTTAAAGAGCGAGAGGGAGCAGGAGCGAGTGTTTAAATTAACTTGCATAAATTGGGGCTTTCTTACATTTGGCCCCACAAACAAATCGCATTTTACTGCAAACCCATAGGTACGAATAAAAGCTTCGCTATTTAGTGGGTAGACAATCAGGTTTTGCATAATAATTGCTTGCAATTATGCTAGACTTTGGAAATAGTTTATGCAAGTTTCTTGCAGCCGGCTTACAAAGAGGTTCTTTCATGTTGTTTCAGCTCATCCAATTTATGCGTATGAAGCCATCGAGTTAGGGGCTTATCTTTTCAATATATTATTAAGCTTCTGCTTTTCAAAAGTTGAGTACAATAATCATTTCATGTTGTTGTTTCAGTTTTACTAATTTGATTACACATACGCCTGGTTGGCAAGCGCTTAATAAACTAATCAAATTGCAAATTCTCTTGCCTCAATGGCCAATACGCTGTGACGATAGCACATCATCATTTACCCTAATTGACACCCTTAATCCCATTTATGACAGCCCAACAAAAACAACAACTGCCAAATTGTACCAAAATAAGCTTGAACTTCATATGCCGCATACATAATTAATGAATGTGTACACTTGCATAATTATAATTGCAAGGCATCAACAAACGAGTTGTTATCTGCTCCCCTCTCCCCTTCCTGGAAAAATCAATGCTGAACCAGAAATGGTCACATGGCAACAACGTACATCGAACGAACAACAACAAAAGCAACGCACTGGGCACAAAAAAGTTCATCAAAATTTCAAAAGAACTGGCAATTTGTGTGCGTTGCCAACCAATGCGGCAATTTGTGTTATATAAGTACGGATTTGCATTGGCAACACCAGCACCAACAAAAACGTACAAAACAAGAACAACAAATTGGTACGTTAATTAGCTGTGCGAAACAGCAACTGCAACATTTTGTTAACATTTCAAAATGTAAAGCGACGTGACGCGGGCATGAGTGGCAATCCACATTGTCCGCCCCGCAGCACATCTTTGCAACCCTACTAACGGTAGCTACCCCACCAATCCCACCAACCCCACCAACCCCTCTTCGCGTTCTCGTTCTCTTGTTGTCGGCAACTTGATTACTGAATAATTGAGTGCAGCGTATAATGAAATTCGTATTCAAAAATCGTCGTCATTCAACGTCGCCGCCCGCGTGTACTCTATCGCAGCAGAGCCATGCCCACAATCAGCCCAAGCCCCCTTTATTCGGTTACATTCCCCTTTACCGGCCAGGGGTGGTTGACAAAATGCTTGCGCTACGTGATTTGTGTTTGGGGCCCGCATCCGAAGCGGGAAAATGTTCTGGGCCCGGTTAAGCTCACTACAAGTATGTGTTTGTGTGTGAGTCTGTATTTGTTTTTGCGTAGCAGACTTGCATACATAATGCGCCGTGTGCCAAGTCTTGTAGCTGGAGGCAGTCGTCTTCACTGGCCGGGTCACAACGACATTCATTCAACGCTTTTATAGCCATTCAACTTGACGCATCCGTTTTGGCCAACTTTTTGGCTTGCTGTCTCTTGCTTAGATAGACGAGAGTAGTTGTTGAAATTTGTTGGTCTAGCCGTCAGTTAGTAAGTTGAATGCATGACAATCGCATGTCTGAATACAATAACATCATTTTAATTGGCTAAAACTGATTCGAGCTGGAGTATTCGAAGGTAGTAGAAGACAGATAAGAAGGCTGTGATCTATTTTAAGGTACTGAGAAATAAGAGACTTAACAAGTAAGAAGGCTCTAGTCGAGAAATCCCGACTAGACTATACCCTTAACCCTATAATTTACGCATACAGTCAGTGCTTGCAAGTATGTGTGAGTGTGTGCATGTATACGCATATAGTGCACACCTTCTTAATTTCAATACTCCATATCTCCAGTGTTTCTCAACCGATTTCAATAAAATTTCCGCAGATTGTCTTTATTTAGTCTAATCTTTCAAACTGCATCAAAAAGTATTCTAAATTGAAGATTTTGTTGTTATCGATCACATGTGTATATCGGAAACGGGAAGCGTTATCGAAAATTTAAAACAAACTTGTACTGCCTAGGGATTAGGCGAGCATATGTACCAAATCTGGAGTCTCTAGCTCTTATAGTCTCTGAGATCGACGCGTTCATACATACGGACGGATAGACCGACAGACGGACAGACGGACGGACGGACGGACGGACGGACGGACGGACAGACGGACATGGCTATATCGACTCGGCTGTTGATGCTGATCAAGAATATATATACTTTATGGGGTCGGAGATGCTTCCTTCTGCCTGTTACATACTTTTGCACAAATCCATTATACCCTTTTTACCCATTTTCAATGGGTTAAGGGTATAAAAAATGTGTTTGTATAGAAAGTTAAGACTGTTTTGAGATTAAAATGGCTCAGTTAAAGTAAGAAATAAAGGGAGACTTAAGGCATTTTATTGAAATTATATTTTGGGAATGAAATATTAAGACAAACATGTTCAACATTCGCGATCCGCAAATCGATAAAGAAGTCATTAATATTATGTTTTTCATGTATTTTAATATTGAAAGAAAATTAAAAAAAAATTAAAAACTTAATAGGCAAATTAGAAACTATCTTAACAGGATAACAAGAACATCAACTAACTGCAAGATCAACCCTCGCAACGGATTTAAGATTATCTGGAAAAAGGGGGTAACAACCTATTTTACAACAACTACACTTGCTTCATTATATGCTTTGTATGTGTGCATGTGGCCTCAACGTATAACCAAGTTTATGTCACTTTCCTCTCTTCCAAATGTTTGCTTTGTTGTTGTTGTAGCTGGCGTGTCGTTTCTCTTGGTTCATATAAATTGTTTTGGGATTTTGTCGCACAATTTTTATGCCACCTCCAGTTGCTGCTCATCCTTCAGTTCGTTCAGCTGAGCAACTCCCCCTCTGCTGTTCGTCCTGCTCCAATGCGTCGGCTCTTCGTGCAGCGCCGGGGCTCATTATTGTCATCGTCGGTTCGTTACAGTTCTTTGTTTAATGACATCATTTCGTATGAAAAATCGTAGCTGCATATAACGCACACACACCCTGTTATAGGGGCAGTTAGGGAGGTGTGTGAGTGTGTGTGTGTTATAAAGCCATGCCGAAATTATAAAATGAGCGACAAACTAAAGAAATGATTAATGTCAGTGCGTAGCATTATTATATTATAGTCCCATATAGTATAGTCCCCCATACTCGTTATCTTTGTCATGAAATTTGACATAATGAAAACGGAAAGCACAATGAAGGGGCAAAGAAGAAAAATGAATCTGATAAAGTTTGTAATTTACTTTCCCTGTATAAATGAGCAGCGGCTGGGTCACGTTCATATGGAGCCAAAAGAAAGTGAATGGAAGATGAAAGAAAAAGAATGAGAATAAGGTTGAAAAATTACAAAAAAAAATAGTTAAGAAAGTTTAAAGTAAACCAAAGCAAGGAGAAACAGTTTAAAAAAAATGTATATTGATAATGTAATGCTAATGTATATTGCTAATATTAAACATATAACTTTATTTATTATTAAATATATACACTTTTATATATTGCATTTCTTATATCTGGTAGTAAACCGTTAATTTCGTTTAATAGAAAAGAGCAAAAACTTGGGTTAAACAATATGATGTTTTTGTGCATAAAATAATTTATTCAAAAAGACTCATATTTTATAGTGATACTTAAGCTCACATCGTAAAACTAATCATAGTAAAAGTAGCCCAACCTAGCTTAAACTTCCATTTCATTCCCACCAGTGCAATTTTAAAAAGTCATAAACACAATTTTCTCACACCCTTATAGTATAAAATATAAAGTTTTAAGTTCAAGTATCAAGTTATGAGTCGTATGTTACCAAATAATTCAAAGACATGCGTGGAGAATTTTGTGTTGTCGCATGGCAAACATTTGCGAGAAATGAGGGAGAGGAATGGGACTCAAAAGCGCGCTTGAGTTAAATTAATTGGCAAAGTTTCATTTTTCACCGCCGTGCAGTGACAAAAGGCGGCTGGTCTGGACGATGTGGAGAATGTTACTGTTAAAGGGGAGAGTAATTAAATTTTTGAGCCACGAAATCTGTGCACAGTCTCAACCAAAAGTTGTTTCTGTTTGAGTGTAATGTGTGTATGTTTGTTGTGTCTGTGGTTCATGTTAAATTAAAATAAAACGCTCGGCAGCGAAAGCATTTCCCGTTTGTTTTCTAATGTGGCGCCGCCTGACAAGCAAAACCGCAGCCATTTAACAGCTAAACACAAATGTCAAATGCCTGACAGCAGTTTTAGTGTTGTATATGTGTTTTTGTGTGTGTATGTGTGTGTGTATGTGTGTGTGTTAGAGTGTGCGTTCGTTTGTTTGTGCCTAATTATGCTGCAAACGACGCTTAAGCAATAATTTCAAAAGTACTATTAGAATGGGGTGCGAGTCACATGGCGTATGCGCAATGATTGTCAGACTTCGCCTAAGGACCCAGGCTGAACGTCTAGCCTTCGATTATTCTTGCAGCTAAACGAGTCCGCAGTGTGCAATTAAAAATTATGTTTATGTTTGGAAAATGTAAATTTTAAATTACATTCGCGTCATTTGGTTGAAGAGAGTGCTGAATGCAAACTCAAAATGGCCGCCAGCGTTGCTGAAGTGCGCCAAGTGGAGCAGTTATTCGTTGACAGTATTGTGCAGTGTTTAAGTAAAACAAATGTATTTTTTAACTGCTTATAAAGTCAAAGTTATATTAAGTTGGTTTCCTGCGAACAGCAAGAAATTTTAAAGCACAACTTAAACATAGGCAACTATGTCAAAAAAGACTAACCTGAAAATCGAATCAAACTCTATGAAAACAGAGAAAAGTTCACTAAAACGTTGATCTTTATATCTTTATTTTTCTTTATATTACTTTAATTCGTAAGTTAGCAAACAAAAAGTTCAAGTAAAAAGGAAATCCCTTTTAAATTCTACGTTGTCAAATACTTTGATACTAAACTTTCCTTCCAACTGGTTAAACCAGATTTATGAATCTCTGCAAGTTTTAGCTTTTTATTTATATTTCCTCTACAGTTGAATCTTTTTTTTTTGTTGCTCACAATTTTATTGCGACTTTTTCTCAACATTGCCAACAAATATATTTATTTTTTAATTTTTTTTCCATTTATAAAATTTAGTAGCTACTAGCATTTATATCAAGTCTCTTGAATTCTTTGTGAAGTTCTTTTTTCATCACGCACATAACCACCAGCAACCCTTGGACAGCCAAGTCCAATACTTCAGCTGTCCTTGGCTTCCGTTGCTAACCACAAATTATTGAATTTCTCGCCTAATTTACTGCGTTTTTATGTATGTACATATTCAAGTCGTGTATATAGTATATGTATGTTTGTGTGTATGCTGAGACTTGTATTCATAAGTGAGCATTTTGTGAGCTTAACCACATTGCGTATACGTAAAGTAATTTATAACTGCCATCATACACACACACACACATATTCGCATTCGAAAGAACCAGGCAACTTTTGGCAACACCCTACAAACAACAACTGAAGTAAATGGCTGAATAAATTTCAGCCTGGGGTAGCTTATTAGTCTTTTGTGGTTCTCTTTGCTGTTTTTGTTCGTGGTTCGTGGCTAAAATTCAATTTCGAGCTGTTGTAAGCAAAGCGTTCGCTGCGTGCATTTGACGACTTGACAAGCAAATTAAATATGCAGCCAATAATCCTTGTATTTGACTTTTAATAAAACAACTTTCAACGCATTCATAACCCAAACTTTTCAAATATGTTCCGCTTCTGCATGGCAAACACTTATTTAGTGCCTGTGAACATGGTCACCGGCTTTTTGCCGCAAAACAATTCTCATTTTCGTTCCCATGGCCGACATAAGCCACGCACTCCAATCCTTGCCCTGCCTACTGCACACTCCCCCTTAACAAGTAAGGCTTCAAGCAGAAACTTGTTCTACAGCATTTCTTTTTGGCTTAGTAAGCATGTTTGTATGTGGCCACTCGATATGGCAAACGTGTCGAAAAGCAGACTTGCCATCCCAGAATACGTAGTAAATAACAACAAACCTCAACAATGTTAGAGCATAATGAATTTCTGATGCTCTGTTTATATATGAATCGGAATGGTTTAAACATAAATCTGTTTCATTTTTTTTAAATATTTATTCTATTTTATTGGTATTTTTGCTATTGAACATATTTACATTTGTATTTTTCCTTTATAACTGTAACAGTGAAAACAAAATTAGTTATAGTCTTTTTAGAAGATTAAGTATTTATATTTTTACATAAAATAAAGTTTTTACTGGGATGTTTTACACAATTTAAATGGAATTCAAAAACTTAACTCAACAAAGTTCATAAAAAAATGATTGTTTCGTTGTTTCTCAAGCAACGGATAGCATTTAAAGAAATTTATGAAACTTGCCTCATATTTAAAGTCAACATTGAGAAGAAGTGCAAATGAGGTATGAAATAAATCATTTTTCTTATTCGTTTTCAAGCAACAAGCCAAGTTTTTGAAATTCTCTCTTTTTAACATTGTTTTCAGATATTGGGTTTAGGTTTCAGGTTTCGCTCTTTGCCGTTGCTACGCCCAAATATTCGCTGCATTCATTAAATGCTCAATCACTGAGCAAATACAACACGAAATGAATACTCAGCGAATAGCATACAAATACTACAGCAACAAGCAAAACTCTCGCCAAGCTTTTATTTTTTTGTGTGTTGGTGTCTGCGTTTTTTCGGATAAATATATGAATAAAAAAAAAAATAAATGCATGCATATGTACAAAAAATAGAAGAAGAAGACTGCTTATCATGCTGACTGACCAATATTGAAGTGCCCTTAAAAATTGCGTGAAAAATGCATTTTGGGTTTTAAGCGATTGGAATTGAATCGGTGTAATTTTCCCTTTTATTTGCATCTCATATTCCCATTTATAAAATTGTTCACGTTCGAGTAAGTAAATGGTTTTTACGATTTTATTAACTGAGTAGTCTTGCGGAAAGTAACGCCATTCAACAATACAGTAAAAGCCTTTTAAAAACAAACTGCAATTGAGATAAATTTCGTAATTTTCCATTTGCAAATAATTTGATCGATTCTCAATTACTACTTTAAATATTTAAAAATATATAATCAAATTAATTGGTAAGTTAGGGATACAGAAACGCAAATTAAGATGCGTTCATTAACTGCCAATCAAAATCTACTCGAGAATCATTAAGTTTAATCTGCAAACACGCCCCCCTAAAAGGATGCTTAGCTTAATCCGGTCACATGTCTCAAATGGATTCGCTTGGCCAATTTTTATTATACCACGATCATTTTATAGCTGAAATAAGTGTACAAAAGCAAAAACAAAATATCTTCAGAGCCACAAACTCATCGGCGCATGAACACGAATTGGCCAGCTATAATGGCTCTTTTAAATTGACCCGGCCAACAAACAAAAAAATAAATTACACAATTAATAAGTTCAGCAAGGAACAAACAGGAACAGCAACAACCAACTCGGCACATAATAACCGCAACGTTTAAGGCCATAATATGCAATTAGGGTTCTAACCGAAACCGGGCAGACAGAACACTGACGAGAAACTTGCACGTGAGAAAACATCACAGTTGCCCCACCCCTTCCAACCAGTAACGCCTTAAAGTTGAAAATTAATCAGGCGTAAATAATGCATGCAAGCAACGAAATGCGATAAATCAAAATAAACGTAAATTTTTAATGTACGACAAACGCACACACACACATATAAGTATAAACACGCATAATAAAATGCCAACGGTCGCGCATTACGTCCAAAATTAAAAAGAGTCTCCAGAAAAGGATATCAGTGTGAGGCTCATGGCACGCAGCGACGGCCAAGCGCAATAATCGAACACCAATGACCATGGTCAAGATAAAATAAATAAATGAGTCAAAAAGAAAGAGAAAGGCAAATAAAAACAAGTTCTGTATACCCTTACTTGTATACCTATATTTTAAAACGTTGTTTTTCTGAAGTTTTTAGCTACATTTTTTTTAATTAACCATTCTTTCTGGCTTTCAAAATGTACTAAAGAAGAACAACGTCTATTAAGGTATAAAATTTATATATATATTATTTAAATTTAGCTAAGACATAATAAATAAACTACAGTGTTCTGGTCTATTCTTGTTTTGCAGGTGGCTGATATTTGTTTTAAAAGTTTTCGTTTTCAGACATGCGATATTATAATTTATATTTCAACATGCAACATGTTACAGGTGTTATTCGTTTTGCAGCGCTGACATCACGATAATATTTATCGATAACTTTTTAACTTTTATAGAATACAAGTTGAGACGATAGAAAAAACTTTCTTTTAAAACATTCACAAGTTCAGTTATGTTAAACAACCTGTATTGTCAAATTAAGAACAGAATATGTATGCTTACTATAACTGACTTCTTGCAGGACTAAAACTATCCCAAACTCATTGCATATCAACACTAAATTGTAGTTTATCCATGAAATACAAGCACACGATGATTCAGCAAACAAAGCATTACTCTTTAAAGCTGACAAAGTGGGCAGGTCTCTCTGTTAGCAAAAGTCTGTGTTCGAGTCACAAGGAGAAGAGCAGCAACAGAACAGACGAAGGACAACAACAGCCAGCAGAAAACTCATAACTGTGACTCTGGCTCGGGCAGAGGTAGGTGGATGGGAGGACTACAGATGCCAGTCACACATTGGCCAAGGCCCGAAACGAAAACACACATGTGCATGCATTTGTGTGGCTGTATGTAAAATATCATCTAGTTGGGGGAGTGCAAGAGTATAAGAAAACGGCTCCATATTGCCAATGGAACAATAAGCAATGTCCCAAGTTAGCTGGCTGACTAGGACCTAGGACTTTGGCCTAAAGTTCAGCTGGGTTGAATGGAGTGTGGGCGCTGTCGAAGTAGTAAAGTATTTGAGTTTCTTATCAGGGCTAGAAGAAAGGGGACGGGCCTGCTGCCATTGGGGAGCTGACACCACAAATGTGTACTTCAGAGGTTGCTTTTCTTTTTTTTTTCATTTTAATAGTAGTTCTTGGTACCGTGTAGATACGGGGATAAACACTAGAGGTATGATGAATGTGTGGTCAAGTATGTACACAATATCAAAGTAATACCAAAGTAGACCAATTTTATTAGAGACATTTGAATCTATTTCTCAGTGTACAGCTATCGATATTTATCGATTAAGGGATATTGATATTGAATGAGCAAATAAAAGAGAAAGTATATTTAACAGGATATTTCAAGGTCCCCAACTCTTTAGGGCCTCGCATTCACCATCGACTTAAAGCGAATCCGAAACAATTGCTCATTAGATTTGTACAAATATGTACGCTGCATCGAATGCCGTAATCTGATGCCCACTACCAACCCCACCATCACACCACCTTTAACAATCTGCACCGCTAATGACCCCCACAAATAAAACAAAAATGAAAAGAAACATTAAAAAACTGGAAAAAAATGTAATTTCATTGCTTGCGCAATATTTCATTTCGCGTTCAGTGCTCAAATAAATAAGAAATGATTTTTTACGAGTTTTGCTTGGGTTTATATATTTTGCGCTATTGACTCTTTGGTATATTTTATGGCGGGGATGTGACAGTCCAGGGGTGAGGGCGAGCGTCAATGCAGGTCATGTTAAAGCAAATAAATCGCTCAAGTTGGCAAAACAGCATTCAATGGAGCGTGTGGAACAAGATGCGGTGTGGGTGGTGCAGAGAAGTGAAGTAGAGAGTAGTGGGGCCCGGAAGCACTCGAATATGTTTGCCATTATGAGGAATGTACTTACAACTAGGAGAAGCTGTCTAAGATATTGCTGTAGATGGAGAGGGGGGTGCAAGTGCAACGTTAATTTACGATGAGTTGCACTTTTCATGCCAAACAGCAATGTTTAAATAAATCAATGTAGGAGTGATTTGGCAAGCCAGTTCGAAAGTAACATGAAGAAGAAAACGCAATGAGAATACAAAGTTGGCAATCGAATGAAATATTAAATGAAATAAATGTTTAAGTAGCTGTACAATGCTATTAAATGATAGACATTTTCGTTTATAAGTCTTAGTCTTATATAAGTCTTATCAGATTAGAAAGTAAGCTTCGCGTTAAGCTTTACAAAAAATGATTTCAAGATATGAAAAGAAAGAAAGAAAAATGTAGAAATAAGTACTTTAAAAGAACAAGTCCTTAAACCAAACAGATGGTATTTAGGCAATTTGTATACAAGCCTTTGCAAGCTAATATTATTTGACTGTTTCGTATTTTATAATGTTGGTATTGCAACATTCAATTGGCATCCAAAACGACCAAATGGCTCTTCCGAATTTTGGTAAGTTAGCAAACCAAATAAACTAAATTGTACAAACCGTTAACCGTTGTTCTCTGCCGTGCCGCTGTTATAACTCCGGCTATGCAATGCCTTAAGCTAATAAATGCCACACACAGAAGGACACACACACATACCCAGGCATATGTAGTAACATATATAACATCAGACATTTGGTATTTGCCATTGGAAAGCATTTGCCATATTGCAGCCCCCGCATGTCAGGTAATCAAATATTTAACATGCAGCAAGCATACATTTGGCCCGTGCATGGCAGATCCCCACAACCCCCTTCCACTAACTCGAGTCACAACAATTTCAAGGATAACTGTCAGCCAACAAACAAAATTGTGCACGAAAAAATGCAGTCAACAAAAACCTGCGAAATAAAAAAGGGAGCAATACAATTGCGCCAGATTTTAAGAGCCACACCCCATTTATGGCTTTATTTGTGCATACAGTATATTTAAAACTTAAATTGCAATTTAATGCAACCAAATATTGATGCTAAGCGAAAACATTCGATTCGCTTCTGAGTGCCTCGGCACTTTACAAATAGTTCAAATTGTTCTTGGTAACTTAACGGTAAGGCCAAAAGTTCAGCAACGAAAATAGTTTGCCATGAAATTACTCTTGACAGGTGAGAGCGCGAGGCGGATGGTGATGAAGGGTTTCAGAGTCTCTAATGATGTACAGCAATTCCATTCCGTGTGTGTGTCAGGCACAAACTTTTATTAATAATGGGATTGCAGCTGTCGGAAAAAGAGGATGAATAAGCTGAAGGTCAAAACCTACTTTTGGTGGGGTAAAACTTGTGTTGCTGCAAGTTTTAAGTTTAGTTTAAATGTAGTACACTTCTGATGCATTTTGGAAAATAAAATTAAATGTATTTTAAACATATAATAAGAACGTATGCGAAATGTTTCTACATAGCTGAGACTTATGATGACAACATAAATCTGTGTCAATTAAATAAAATACATTCAAAAGAACACAACTTAAATAGTGTTATAAAAATATTTAACAATAAATCATTTAGCATATCGTTTAATTAAAAAGCTTTATCTAGACCCTTTCGACAATTTCCATACGAAATCACAACATAAAGCGACGCGCCAATGAAACACTTTCAAGTAATTTTGCCCCTCGGCTAAGTCGCAAACAAATTGCCGTATGTATATATAAATTCCTACAATTATGTGTAATTAAATGTAAATTTTAGGTACCCCAGTCGCCACAGACGACAGTCTGCCTGCCAGCCTACCTTCCTGTCGCATTGACCTTTCCCAGTCCAAAGTCAAGTTAGCCTCGCCTACTACACACAATCGTTGCATTAAGAGACACAGGCAGCAGATGCCTGTGGCGCCTCCACACAAACACACACACACACACATCCACACATCCACGTAAGCAGTCGACAGCTGTAATCCTGCTGTTTATTTCCACATTTTCTGTCTGCCCACCTTGGCTGGAAAGGTCGCCATAATTTACAAAATAAGCCGCAGACAGCCAACAACAACAATTACGAAAATAGGAATATAATGTAAAAAAAGAAAAACAAAGGTAAAACCACTCGACTTGGTTAAGTAACAACAGGGCATGCCGCATGCGCATAATTGCATAGAGATTACAATTACAGGGTATATTATAAGAGTTATGGAAATCTGAATACAGTTTGCATATTACTATGCTGAGCGGATATTAAAATATTTTAGTACATACTATTATTATATTATTTATCGAGTATGTTATTCTAAGCGAATATGGATAAGTGTAAATTGACAAATATTTAAAACTTTAACTCTAATCGAACTACGATTGATGGAACTTTCGGTATTTTTTGGCAACACAGATATATTCTTAAAACAAGGTATACCCCTTCTTTTCTTTGCCATTGCTGGGTATAATTGAGAAACAAAAGACAATTAGCAGAAAGCGTGGCTATCGTTTTGGCTGCTGGCACGTTTTCCCCACACCTGACGCCAAATGGCTGGCACTGTTAGCTACTTGTGGAAAGCCCCGCAGTCAAATTGCGCCCAGACATTTGAGGCGAGGCATCTTCTTGCAGCACGAATCTCAAGAATTGTAGCGATTTTCTTGACGTGCTACTCGACCGTAACTCACCTCTTTGACACGCGCGCCAATTAAGTTGCAGTTGCAATTGTCGTTGTTGTTGTTGCTGTTGAACTGGTGAATTGCATTACTGTTAGCTGCAAGATATAATAAAGCCGACTATGAGCCATACATTAAATTCGCCTTAACGCCATGTTTTAACGAAGAAAAAACTATAGACTATACCCTGAACCCTATACTTTACGCGTACAGTCACTATTGCAAGTATGTATGTGTGTGTGTGTGTACGAGTATAGTGCAAACTTTCTTATTCTTGCTCCATATCTCCGGTGTTTCTCAACTGATTTCAACAAAATTTTACAGATTGTCATTATCTCGTCTAATTTTTCAAAAGCTGTTTCAAAATTTTCCAAATTCAAGATTTTGTTGATATCGATCACATATTTATATCGGAAACGGTAAGTGTTATCGATAATTTACATGAAACTTGTAATGCGTAGGAATAGGCGAGCTGATGTTCCAAATGTGGAGTATCTTGCTCTTATAGTCTTTGAGATCGACGCGTTCATAGATACGGACAGACGGACGGACATGTCTATATCGACTCGGCTGGTGATGCTGATCAAGAATATATATACTTTATGGGGTCGGAGATGCTTCCTTCTGCCTGTTACATACTTTTGCACAAAACCATTATACCCTTTTTACCCATTTTCAATGGGTTAAGGGTATAAAAATATGCACATAAAAATTCAAAATATAGCTTTAAGATGAATTAAGATATGACTAATTTGCAGGTAATTGATATTGCATGCAAATTTCTTGGGGGATTATTTTAAAATTGAATTAAAATTGTATTTATTCTAATTTAATATTCTCTCCGTTCCGACTATATTAAATTTATATTTTGAAAGCAGCATGCCACGCCCTGCTTTGTTGATGATTCATTAAGATACGCTTCCAGATATTATTTTTGTTTTTTTGTTGTTGTTGTTATTTTTTGCCATAAAATATTTGCGGTCTGAAGTCAGCTTTTGTTGAGTCAAGTTGACTTTAGCTCTCGCCAGGGGAGCTCAAAATATACGCTTATGACGATATGTACATACACTAAACGTTTATTTTCATGTCTATTTTTTGTTGTTTTTTCACTTCTGTCTCTTGTGCCTTATCTGTGTTGCTTGTATGCGTCCGCTGGCCCCTCCAGCTTCCTATTATGCTGTCTGCATTCTCATAGTTGTGCTAAATTTGCTGTTACCGGTTTTCATTTTCGTTTGATTTTGCCTGCTATTTGTTTGAGATTGTCCATATAAATCATAGAATATAAGAGCCATTGGCTCTGTTATGAACTTGTCGTTGTGTTGATACACAGAGCGAAAAGATCATTGCACTAATTGCATGTTAAATAAACCATGGATCTAGTAAACTAAGTTTATGTGAAAAATATTTGATGTTAAACTTATTACAAAAGTTTTTCACAAATAAAAACTATTTAACAAAACCTTTTAATGTTTAATAAGTACTATAAATAGTTAAATAAAAAATTTAATAGTTGATTAGTAAAAAAAGGTAAAGTTAGTTAAAGAATTCAAACATTAAGTAAGAATTGGTGAATTTTAATATATATTATAATTGTAAGATTCGCTAAAAAATCAATTTAACGAAAAATATTAGTTGAAGGTTTTTTTAAAATTAAATTCAAGGATAACTTTAAATTGCCGTAAAACTTTCTGTGATTCTGTGTTTATTGATTTTGTGACCTTGTCTGCTATAACTTGAACATAAGCATAACAACTTTCTTTCACAACGCATTCCAAGATTGTTAGAACTTTTATTTTAAAAAATCTTATAAGATTCGAGACCTGTTAAGGCAGCCAAGCAGAAACGCTACATGTAACCACAATCGAACGCTTTGCCGAGCACTTTGAAAAAGCTCTTATTGATTGAAAATAACTTTTAATTAAATGTTAAATTTTAGTTCGAAATTTTGTTTAAATTTTTAAAGTATATTTAAATATATTTTGCTCAATTTTCATTGTGTATTTTAATCTCCTTGTACACAAAGTCAAAGCCTGAGATGAGTTGCTGAAATGAGGGCATGAGTTCCTGCACCTGTAAAAACTTTTTGGGCAAAGAAAGGGAGAGTGAGAGAGAAAATGATGTGCAGTCACTTTTGAAAATAAATCCGGGCAACACTGTTCAAGAGAAATAATTAAAGAAAATATTTTTGCTCGTTGCACAAAGTTGAACATGTTTATATTTTAGTTTCCGTTTAAATTTTTTGTCTATCGTAGCTCGTAACGTTTCTTTTAAATGCATTCTTGGTTTGACCTAAATATTTAAATTAATTTCCATATGCGACAACTAATGAAATTCCGCGCAATTAAAGAATGAAAGGTTTAGGCTCAGCGCTTGGGGAATACAGCAATAAAATGTATCATGCTCTCAGAAGCTGTGACACTGATTGAAAATATAAAACTGTCAGCTAGCAACGACATAAACTGACCGAGAAGGGAGGTTGGGGGGCACTGAATGTAGGCTTAGTATATGTATATACTATAGGTTATTAGCATTTTTGCACACACGCATAAATTATGCAAAACTCGGTGGCACTTCAGACAACCAAATATATACTTTATATATTTCAAATATTTGCCAGGCAAAAGTGTTGAATATTTGCCAAGCCAGGCTAGAATCTGAAAGTGTATGAATGTGTACAAGTGTGTGTGTTTGTGTGAGCCAAAGGATGAGCATACAGAAATTATGGTACGACAAAGTTTTTTTTTTGCTTGTTTTAGCTTTTAACTAACGCCAGCTAAATGCACTGTTGGCCAAATATTGTTTTAAATTCTATTTTGTTGTGCATTAGGTCGAGTTTGTAGTTGATTCAAGTTCTTAAATACATATACTAAATCTGACCATTAAATATGCAAAAAAAAAAAAAACTGTAAACTGAAAAAATTTAATTGGGCAAATGAAATGTGACAGCATTTAAATTTTTAAACCTCGTTGCACAAGGCCGGCAAATTAAGTGAAAGTATTAAATATGATAAAAGCATGTAAATACCAATTTCCAGTTGACATCGAGTAACAGTTGTAACGACAAATAGTAAACCACTTACAGACCAAAAGTTCGTAAGATATTTGAATTTAAATTAAGTTTCAATTAAGAAGAATACTTGTTAAACTGTCAACAAACAATCAGCTGTGACAAATAATTTGTTAAAGAGCCAAGATGTAAAGCAGCTTTAGGTATGACAAAGCACGTAAAAGATAAAAGCTTCAATTTTGTAAGAAGGCTCTATAGAGCAAGAGTATATAGAGTAAGTTCGACTAGGAATACCCTGAACCCCAGACTTTTCATGTACGATCATGCCTGCCTGCCCTACTACATCAATGGTTAATGACTAAAATTTAATCGTCCATATCCCAACTTTCATAACCAAACTCAAAGAAAATTTCAGGATATTATTATCTTAATAAATTATCAAAATAAATTTTCAAGCTTTTGAAATTCAAGATTTGTTATCGATTCCATATATATATATTGGAAACGGAAATAGTTGTCGATGATTTGAAACAAAGAGGAATTTATGTTCCAAATTCGAAGTCTCCAAGTGTCTCATAGTCTTTGAGATCGACGCGTTGATACATACAGACGGGCATGGCTATATCGAAAGGGCTGTTGCTGGGGATGAAGAATATATATACTTTATGGGGTCGGAGATGCTTCCTGTTGCATACTTTTGACTTATATACAAATCAATTTTGTAACCTGTAACTAAATCTTTTCGAGCTGATAATTCTAGCGTGCAGGAATTAGTACAATACATTATATATTTCTTTCGTTTAAATGCCTCTTTGGCAAGCATCTATTCAAGCATCTTTCAGCTCGCATTTGTTATGTAAGCTTAGAGTTGTCTTTTTGATTAAGCTTTTCAAATAATCCCACTCGCAAAGGAGTCACAAACTTTTGTGTAACCAAAGAAATAGAGTGCATAAAAGACAACAAACTAAATTTCAATTAATGAGCCAAATAATATAACAATACAACAAAAAAAAAGAATGAAACTTCTAAAAGCTCGACTTTTTAACAGAACTCGACTCGAACTTTGGGTTTAAACTCGAGTCAACTCGACTCGGTTAAAAGTTGACAATTAAAAAGTTTGTTACTGGGATTTTGTTGTTGTAGTTGTTTTTCTGCTGATGCTGTTCTTTTATATGAATATTTTTTTTACTGTCAACAGATGAAGCACAAAACACAGACAGACAAAGTTGAAGCAAAATAAAAACTGCAAAACTGTGCAAATTAGTTTTTGTTTTGCTTCTTTTTTGTATTATTTATTATTTAGAATGATTTAAATTATTTTTTCTTGGGCTCTTTCTGCTGTTGCTGAGGCTGCGGCAATTTCTACGTGTGTTTGACTAGTTGGCAAATTAAAATTCTTTCAACAAGTTGTTGTCATAGTGAATGTGAGCCAGCAAGCGACAGATATAGAAAAAGAGAGAGGGAGTTTAAGCCGTAAGGGGGATATATTGCTAAAGCCAGTAAAATATCAAAGAGACGATGACGACAGGGACGACGGCGTGTGGGCGACAAAGGCAACAACAACGAACGTCTGCCACAGACAGAGAGAGAGACACAGTGAAAAAGCAACAACTAATACATTTACATGCACACTTACCTCACAATGCCCGCTGCGACTGCGCTGCTCTGCTTGCAGCGTTGTCGAAAACTGGTTCTTATTTGTTGTCTTTGCTGCTGGCTTCGCTTAGCTTATTGCCTTACTGCTCGATACTCTCGTACTATGTGTGTGTTGTTGTAGTAATTGGAGTGAGAAGTAAGCACTTTTTCCAATACCTTTTCAGTCGTTGCGAAATACACTTAAACCTCTACACAGAGCAGGCTTTGTGGGCTCTCTAATTGTTATTGTAAATGTAGATGTTGTTGCGGTTGTTGTTGTTGTGTATAGCCTTATGCTACTTGCAATTAATTAAGCTCAACAATTGGTCAGCAAACAAAAGAAATCAACGCGACACATGGCAAACACGATACACTAATGCAAATATAGCCACAAACACAAACAGTCGCGCGCACACACACTTGAACACACAACCACATGAACGCACTCGCACGCTAATATATGTGTGGTATGTATGTACATATTTTTGTATGTCGTATAACCTGTGTGCTTCACTTGTCGCGCGCGCTTCTGACTGTGGCGTAGGCGTTGTGGGCGAGAGGAGCACGTTGGGGTCAAGCACAAAACGCGCGACGTGAAGACGAAAATGAATATGCGAATGCCAGACGAAATGTGATGCGCTCACGTCCGAACAGCACAAAATATATAAACAAACTGAACGGCGACGGTAGCGGCGACATTGGCGTTGGCGTTGGCGTCGTCAGTGCCGGCAGCCAACGCCAACCAGGTTGCGTTTGAACTTTGGACGAGAACTTGTTTGCTGCTTGTCGTTTCTGTGTGTGTGTGCTGAGTGCGAGTGTGTTTGCATGTGTGTGTACTTGTGTGAGTGGGTGGTATGAAGAGCGCTTTTACGCGCGACAAGCATAACACAGTGGGGCAAAACTTGACAGAGTAGTTGAGCAAACCTAAGGGCTTAACATACATAAATAATTACATACATGTATTTATTATGCATAAAAAATAAACATATATATTATTTTTGTTTACATATCTAACATTTTCAGTGATTAAATTAAATATTTGCGTGGCAACAAATTTTTCGTAATTCATGTTAACTACATCGTAAACAGCATTGCCATAAAACTTTGTTGCCAGCTCTCGCCTGCTCGCTTGTTCGTTTGCAACATGTTCAAGTTGGAATCGCTGCAACAGAATGGTTTCAACTTTACAAGCTGGCGAAGACACAACCAACAGCAACAGCAACAGCCATAGCAACATGCAACTTCAAACCTTTTCTAATCAAAAGCACTAAAATGGGGAGTATTTGGCTTTTGCCAAGAAATTTAAAGAGCAGAGAAGACAATTTAATTGTACTTCAACATTTTCAAGGTTCAAGGTTTAAGCAAAGCTCACATTTCATAAATTTGATGTTCCTTATCGAAAGGAGTTTTATTGCAGGGTATCGCTTGTTTGTTACCAACGCAGAGTTTTCTGCACGTTTTTTGTCTGCTCTGGCGACAGAGCTGTTGACGGTTTTTGCTTTAGCATTTTGGTTTCTATCTTTTTCGTTTATTTTTGCTTTTTTTACGTATGCATTTTGATTTTGTGTTAATTTCTTGTGCTGCAGGCTGTCACTGTCGCTGTCGCTGCCGGCGTCGCTGCTGTCGCTAAGTCAATTTTAAGGTTTATTTGAATTTCTTTCTATCGTTTTCTTTTTTTTTTTTGTGTATTTTGAGTAGTTTTTCCACTGCTTCAATTTGTTTTGCTCCATCTTCGTTCGCTTTTATTTTTGGTTTGTGTGCCATTTATTTTGTCGCCTTGTTGTTGCTGCTGCTTGGCAATATGCATTTATGTTATTTTTAGTGTTGTATGTAAATTTGTGTGGCATCCACAAAACGCGTCTTCGCTTCGTGTCTATGCTAATGAGGCTGCTTTTATGCCCGGCCTTAACTGCGAACGGCACTGTACTCAATTCAATTCATTCACAATTGCCCAGTTGGCCCGGTTTAGCACATTTTGCCTGCTGCGCAAACTAATAACAATTTATTTTTCAATCGAATTATGCAGGCTTTGATGGGCCCACAAACACACACACACATTAGACACATTAGAGATCTCACTTTGAATTAGCATAAAGCGATTTTCTACAGTTGCAAACATGAGCTATTACATCACAAGCCACACGCAACTGCAACATTCACCCAAGCACGTTTAATAAATTGTTTCTTATTGTAAATTGCGCAAGGAACGTATGCTGGCTGCACTTAAAGGCCACATTTTACCAGCCTTTTGATATTGTTAACACTGTGCTGCAGATATTTGTTTTCAGTTCGAAAACTTATAATAAATAACCACACAATATGTTTTTATTTATATTTAAAGCTCGATGTACATTTTTTTAAAAGTATTCTAAGCAAAGCTTAGTAAAAGTATTATGAAAATATTAAATATGTTTAATATCGACTTCAATCAATATGAAAGTTTAAATCCGTTAGCAAGACTTTGTTCGATAGCGTAATTAATTAGGGCACATGTATAAAGAAACAAGCGAAAGGATTTTAACTTCTGTGTTTTCTTTCAATTGGCAATCGTGCTGTCTGCTGGATCCTTTGGCAGTTGCAACAATTTAAGCCTCACCGCCACACGCAATCAACAAAGATAACAACACAGGAGGCAGGAACGACAGGCTTAACACGGTGCAGGGTCGGTGCCGTTAATGATGCTGCGAATGCTGCACGTGCACTACTCAGTTTGTGTATGTGAGTGTTAGACAAGGTCTAAAATGAAAGAGAAGAGAGCAAGAAAGCTGAAGGTGCAGCAGGTGCATGGCATGCACTCATGCAGCTTGATTGCCCACAGAGTGCAGCAGGTGCATGGCATGCACTCATGCAGCTTGATTGCCCACAGACAGTTTGCGATGACAGCAAGAGACTGAAGAACGAAAACAACGAAAAAAAAGTTTTTAATCGCAGCTACATGTTCGTCCTGCGCTATTGGACTAACTGGGCTGATGCTACCAAGGCCAACACACAGTTGGTACAAGCCCAAAAATGTTGTAGATTACGTGCAGCAGCTTCAGTTAGCCTGCAGACGAGTACTTTAACTACTTCTATTTGTTATTGGTGTTGGTGTATTCGAACCATGCTTAAATTGGCCCGTATAACACACACACACAAACACCCAGACACACAGAGTGGAATATAGCTCATTGGGGAACTCAGGTCTGGGTTTATGTTGGTCCATTGGTTGCACCATCTGGTTTAATGCTTGGCCGGACAGCTCAGATAGGTCCTTAGAAACACTGTTGCAAAGGCCTATCCCGGAGATAGAGAGAGAGAGAAAGAAAAGGTAAGCTACGTAAAAGTGTGCTATGGTTTAATTACCTAAAAGACAAACTCTTAAGTTTCATGGAAATAGTCGATTAAATCATTTATAATTTCACGCAAAAGCCTGCTTATGAACTGTTTCTCAGAAATGTCCATTTGTGTTAAGTGCCAGAAACATTCAAAATCTGCGAATGATAAATACATAACATCACATTGTTTGCTACAAAATTGGGTCAAATAGTAGTCAAATTAATAATTAACTGTCAATAGCTATGAACTTGTATTTGGATGCTGCCCCATGTGCATAAATCTACATATTTCTGACAGTATGTTTAACACTTTAAACGTTTGCAAGAATAAGATCTCGGACGTGTTTGTATAATATAGGTAATTACGACAATATTTTAAGGCATCTCAAATTTATTTCAGCATCTCAAGCAAGGTGTTATTTTACTCTGTGTCCACGTGCCTTCAAGTATTTGAAGACGTGTACAAAATTGTTGTTCTAACTTAAACAAAGCGTTGTGGCACTAAGTGTTACAGTAGCTGTTAAAACTTTCAAGCAACCTGAAACATAACTACTTAAAGAGTTTTCATCAAGTTTGGGAGTCACATTTAGGACTGAAATTTTAGTTTTTGAAATGCTTTAAAATGTGTTTAGTTGCTCAATAACTTAATGTTATTTAAAATGAGGGAAAACTTATTGATAAATACACCTTAAAACTAACTCAATGTCAAATGTTTCTTTTGACAAGAAATAATTAATTAAAGAACTTTTTAACTATCTTTTACGGCTAATAAGCATATTAAGCTACTTACTTGAACAATTCCGTAATTCACCTAATCCTGTACTCTTCTGTTTATTTGCACTTTGAACAGCTGTTGGTCATTCATACGCCACGTTGGCCATTGACGTCCATTATTTATGCACATGAATTGCAATTTATTAACATTTGCTATGCCGGCGGTTTGCTTGTTGCTGCTGTCTGTTGTCTGTATTAGCTTTTCGCCGTTAGCTGTGGTCTAATTAGTCCGTTTAGTGTGTGCATCGATAAAGTCAGCCACGATTTTGGCGACGCCGGTTCGTGTCCAGCATATTGACGTGATTTATGAACATAACGCTGCAGATAAACATTAAATCTACAGACGAGAACTATTGCGAAATGTGCATTGCCCTAACGAGCAGCAAATGCTTTACTGTTTTTAAAATATCCGTAAATCCAGGCAAAACCGCTTAACCAAAAGTCACAGCTGTGTTAATGTTCGTGTGTATGCGTGTGTGTGCACCCTAATGACCCAAGCGGATTTTAACTCGTCTCGACGCGCCTCGCACTGTCCTGGCATTTAATATTTTTTCAATCATAAATTTAAATAAGCCCCTGCATAAGGGCCCCAAAAGGCAAACTTCCTGCAAGGGCGTCGGAGCATTCCTTTGTTTTTTTGCCGTCTAATGCGACGATATAAAATTTAATTTTGTATAATTAATGTGGCACTACAGTCTAAACATGGGTTAAAAGAAAATTCATTAATATGATTTAGACCCAGGCGGGAAAAACAAAAGCAACAAAATAAAACAGAAAATATAAAAAATAAAAAGAAACATTCCCAAAGGAGCGAAAGCTATTTACAGTGTATTTGTTTGGGTCGCAACGCCCCACGCATGACTGACTTTTGCTAACCCTTACATTACCATTACAGTCGGGCCAAAAAAGGGTTCAAAATCTGAAAGCAACAACCCAAAAATCCATGGAAAGTTTTGACACATGAACTAAAAGCCTGGCCAAATACCACAAATCAAAGATCTCTGGATGCACAAATACACTGTTGCGGTTAAGTGTAAGACTAAGGGTGTAGGAAATATGAATATTAAATACCCTGACATTTCCAATGTGCCAGAAAAATGACTACTTTTAATGCTATACAACCTTCTGTTAGGGTCAACACATAAATTGTATTAAACAAAATGTATTCTGTTATTATTTTATTTTATTTATTTTTTGAAAAACGTATTTGGTTGATGATTATGAAAGTTTTGCTTGCTTATGGGATATAATTTTAATATTATTATAAGTGCATAATATTAATATTAAAGAAGACATATTCAGATATTATCTAGCGTTCCCTAAGGTTCCAATCTCGGCCAAAAATATTTAACTTAAATTTAACTTTAATATATCTAGTGATTGAAATAGTCTTAAAGTATCATAAAGCTCTGCATTTATTCAAGCAAATAGCTCAAAAGCAAAGAAGAAAAACAGTCACTGTCTAATCATTAATAATTCATAAGTTGTTTTATGTTATCGTTAAATGAAATCGATTACATGGAGACCATTTTCATTAGTGTATCCTGCCATCCATCTACTAATGCTAGGCTCAACTGCCTACAAATTCAACACGTTCGCTGCTCGGACATTTAAAAAGAGTTTAATCAGCACGTGTCAGGCGCAAGGCTGTGGCTTTTATGGCATTGTGCTTATGTCTGTATGCGTATGTGCTTGTTAGAATGTGTGTTCATGTGCGTTTTCTGTGGTTATCTGTCCATCCAACTATCGACGCTTTGGGGTGCCAGCTACCTACTCCCACTCCCACTCACCAGAAACTCTCCTCTGGGCGTTGATCACTTGTATTGGCTGTGGCGATGGATTTATGGGCCTGAATCGTTCAAATGTCTCGGCTGCAGCAAGAAATTGGAGTCGTTTCGAACCGACGTCAATCGGTTCAATTAAATCACTCTAGCTGTAAGCAGAGTGAATTTTTAGTAAAAAAAGTTTTATTACAAAATAAACCAACTAATTGAAAATATTTCGTATAATGAATTTTCGATGATTTTAATGAAATGATAAGGTCGTAACAATGTATATCATTGAGAACAACTCCAAAGCTAAACCCACAAATAGGTGCTTCAATGAACTGTGAAAGTACTTAAATGTTTCAAACTTTTACCAATTGAACTACGATGTTCACCACTACGTTTGCCGAAATCAGATGAATTTCCCAACCACACACATACACACAACCAATACTCACTAACATGTCACCTGGCTTTTGTGACATTTGCGTATACGCAATTTTTGACTACTGCACGATCCCTTAGTTTGCTTAACTTTTTTAGCACCAATGACCGACGCATGATGTTGTATTATTTATTTTTTTGAAGTCATTGTTGCACGTACGTGTTCTTGTAGTTGTTCTTGTTTTAATATTTTGTGCCAATATTGCCTTAAAGTTTTTCAATGTTTCTTGAAGCAGAAATCTTTGCTATAACTTTTAGCCGCTATTGTTGTTGCTGTCATATTTCATAACTTGACCTTTTTGGCCAACGCTTGTGTCGCAAACAATATTTGTTATTGTAACGCTTTTATGGACAAAAATGGTCGCACACGTACACACGATAACAGCAGCAGACACCAAAGGGGGAAGCAACAACAATTTCTTCAAATACATTCTATAACCAATATAAATGTCACTTATGTTGTGGACATTTGGCCATGGCCAAAAGCCGGGGCAAAGGGTTATACGAGTAGAAGCTATCATGGTCAGCGAAACAAAATGAAAAACAAAAACAAAAAATAAGGAAGAATAAGGGAAATAAAAATACATGTAGCAAAGGATAGCGGTAAAAACTAGAATGGAACAGTTACAAACACTTGTGCACATGACATCGGAAACAGACACAAAGTGAGAGAGAGAGAGAGAGCGAACGAGAGGGATAAGTAATATAAGAGTTTGTTTGAGTGAGAGTGCGATAAGCACCACACAAATGAAAGCTATAGCACCACTTAGCGGCACTTGAGGATATGCAAAAGCGTCAAGCACTTCCGGCTTATCGTGCTGTGTTTGTCTTTGTGTGTGTGCCAACGTCAACGGGATCTAAAACAGGATGTGTTTTGAAATGCGACCGATTGTGAGTTATTTAAAGTGCACTAGATAAGCTTCAAGTGACAGCATGAGCTACGTAAAGTAACGCTTAAACAACAGTTTAAATTGTCAATACAAAATACACACTCAATAAAAGTGGATTTCGAATAGAAAACTTGACATATTTTCAGTTGTCGCTTATTGCATAAAAATAATTGGCCAAGAACTAAAATAAATATTTTATAAGTAGCATATGTTCTATGTAATATTTACTATTGTATTTTCTTTTTGTATTTTCATTCTGTATTTGCATGTTATTATAATAATTATTTCCGAAAAATCCAAATAAACATACAAAAAACAAAGTATCAGAGAAATTTATATATTATTATTATTTTTTTTATTGTATGCGCAAAAAAGTTTAATTCATGTTTTGCTATTTGTAGTGGTATACATTTGATTTCTGTTATAATGAATTTCGATTGGAAATTATTTTATAAAATGGAAAAGCAGATTCAAATCAATGACTTATAATGCTTTGTATTTGCTAATCGGTTGAGATTTGAAGGAGTTATGATTTCGGAAAATTGAAAGCATTTTCATTTCTTTCTTATTTAGCCTCCCCGCATTAAGCTGTTGCTGCAACCTTATTTGTTTCAGAGTACCATATTACGTATCAAGTACTAAAACCTGCAAAGAAGCTGGCAACAGCACACCAATAAGGTTCATATCTTCGCTATTTGCATGTTGTAGTTTTTTTTAGCTAAGACACATTAAGTTGTTTTTGCAACGGGACATTTATTTATTATTACTTTTTTTTTTATTATTTTGTAATGCATGCACATAAAAGTTTAGTTTATGTCTTACTTTTTGTTTGAGTTTTGAAGGAGTTCGGAATGAATTCCGAAAATTCTCATCATTTTCTTTGTTTCTTATTTAGCCTGAGCGCATTAAGCTAATGCTGCAACCCTATTGCTTTCACAGTAGCATGATACGTATCGAGTACTAAAACCTGCAAAGAAGCTGGCAACAGCACACCAGCAACAGCAACATCAATAAAGTTCATGACTTGGATATTTGCATGTTGCAGTAGTTTTTAGCTAAGACACACTGAGCTGCAGTATTAATTTATTTATTTGTTTTTGCAAACGACGAAAAGGACATGCTATATCAACTCGGATGTAATGTTGATCAAGAACATAGTAACTTTATGGGGTGAAGATGCCTTCTGCTTCCTTCTGCCTGTTACATACAAAAAACTAAAAAATCTGCAAAAGAAAGCCCGTTTGCCCAGTACGAGAGAAATTTATTTATTATTATTATTTTTTTATTATATTTAGTTTTTATTCCATGCACATAAAAGTTTAGTTTATGTTTCCATTTTACAGTGGTTTAGATTTGATTTCTGTTATGATTAGCCTACACGACATTACATCAGATTATATAAGTACACAAATGCTTATTATGCGTCATAAAATTGACAATCGATGAAAGTGATTGAATTGATGTGATTGTTGCTTCTGTCTTTGCATTTGCTGCAAACGCTGACGCAGCTCCTGTGATCTACGCTTCACTTGACTATACTTGATGCTCTGGTTGTTGTTGTTGTTAACGTTGCACGTGGCACGCTGCATCTCATACTTACTCTGCTCACGATCAGCTTCGGCCAATCGTCGCTGCAGCGCCAACGTTTCAAAATTATGCACAACGCTGCCAACATGTGTATTGATCTCCGGTATGCCCAGATCACCGCTGAAGAGATCACGCTGATGTCGCTGCTGGGTGGTCAACAATTCACAGCTGCCGCCTAGCCAATCTCGATGACTAGATTGGAGTAGGGATATTTTTTGTTGGTTGTATGTTGTTGTTGTGTTCGAGTTGTTTTGAATTTGAAATTCAAGCAAATTGTTAATGAAATAAATAAATATATATATATATATCTGATTAGCTAAAGGGTCATTAGAAAATGAAAGAGAGAGAGAGAGACAGACATAGAAATTGTGGCTGATTTGGTGAGCAAGGGGCGGGCGTACTTTTTTCCTTGTAAAAGGGTTGGAGGTAGGGGCTTAAACTAAATGTGCTTAACTTAAATACTTAGACTTATTACTTAATTAACTATTATGTACACATATTGACCTCACATTTAACAATAAATGACGTTTGGCTTAAATAAAAAAATTAAGAACACCTACAACATTTGACTTCGTTTCAAGAAGTTTAATTATTTTCTTTTTTGTGCTTTACTAACGCACTGCATAAATATTAAGCTTTATTACTGGCATTATTATGATATATAAATATGTGTGTGTGTTTATTACAACTACCAATCTAAATTAAGTTTGATAAACTATTTAAATGTTAAGTCGAATTTAATCTAAGTTCAGTTTTATTCTGTGGCTTGCCGTTGCAATTCAACAATAAACAACAAAACAAACAGCTGCCAAATTTAACACAGCAGCATCGATTTTAAATTCGTGTTTTTTGTAATAAGTTATTTGTTGGCGCAAACAAGGTGTGATAAAACTCAATCGTAAATCAGTTATTCTATTGTTAAATTCGTAATGAAATTTCAAACTTTTTGCACTAACACTTTGGGACAATAATTAATGTTATTTAATCGGGTAAATTAAAAACTCTTTTGATATTTTCTGCTATTATTTTTCGCCGATTTGTACACTTCAAATATTATTCTTCACTTTAAATATGTAATACCAATTTAAATGTTTTATTTTTGTAAGGCATATCAGAGTCAGCCTCATGCATGTTGCAAAACAGTTGTTCAAGTATTCGATCCGTTCAGTTCTCCTGTGTCGGTTACATTTGTAAATCTATCCAGTAAACCTGAACGCATATGTACAAACTTAAATCAGTGTATTTCAGTAATCATTTTTGACAACCCCATAGCTATATATGCTGTATTTAATTTTATTTTTAATAATTACAACAAATTGCAATCAGTTGTTGTTCACTCAGTCACTACCTGCCCGCATACCGTATGCTCATGCATAAATGTTAAAGCAATTATGCGCACAAAACTATGCTATGTTTTTTGTTTTAGACATACATTAAATACTGCTTAATTAGACAACTTTAGCTGTTGGTAATGCGAGCTCCACAGATCTATATATGCATATACAAAGAACTTTATGTACCAGCTGGTCGCTTTGGTATAAAACTAGCAGTCATTTAACAGACTGAGATGCTCTCCGTTTGCTCCTTCCCATTTAGTGGTGACTGTTGTGTGGCTCAATTAGTCGCTTTTGCCGCCTGCTCCTGGCTGCCTGATATCTTAATTCGCAAAAACTTTACAGTAGTTGGTAGTTGTAGCTATCGTTTGGCCATGTCTGTTGTATCCAGCTGTGGCCTGTGTTCGTCCAATGCTAATAGGCGCATCGAATACCTGACGCTAAATTGAAAGCTCCTCCATTCTCGGCACCGTTGCCAATTATCGCTGCTGGCCAATATGTTGCAGTTGGAAACCAATTTTGTCTGACAGGCGCGCAGCACAAATTGTCACTTTAATGTCAGTCAACAGTATGCAAAAGCACATAAGACAAAGAACAAGACAAAGCAATAAAAGTTGCAAAAGTCGAGCTTGACGTAAGAGAAGCATGAAGCGAGAATCGTATGTAAACGAAAACACACTGGCAGCTTGTGCATTTAGCCAGTTTTTGTTCGTTTTCCTTTTAGTTGTCGTTGTTGTTGCGCACATTTTCCACTTACCTGGAGCTTGGCATTGTTCTAGATGTTGTTGTTGTTGTTTTTTTTGTGGAGCAAGCAAAGCATAAAAGCCATTTTTATGCCCAACACAAAGCAACAAAAGAAACAGCACAGAAAGCCAAACAAAATGGCAGACGATGGCGTACTTGAACCCAAGCTTAAACGCTTTATGCATGTGGGTGGGTGAGTTTGGTACTTCCTATTTGGCTGGCTAACAAGCCAAAAAAACACTAACGCACACACACACATACAAACATGCACATAACCAATAATGCAGTTGCACATGCTTAAAATTTAACTCGCGTACGCTTTTCGTTACTTTGAAACACATACGATTATTGCGTGTTTGTGTTAACTGTAGCAATAATATACCACTTGCTCCACTCCATTGTTTATTTGCTTACCTTTGAAGCCTCTGCGTGCCACAAACAATAAAAAGGCAGTACTTCTGTACTAAAATTTCATTTCCCTTCACTGTGCTTGATTTTTTACAAATTTTTTATCAGGTATATTAACTGCTATATGTTTGTGTTGTTGGACAACACTTGTAATATTTTTTAAATTTATTTTTAATTTGGGTATTTTCTATTTTTTTTAAATTTTTTTAATACTTTTTATAATGACATTTAAAATTTGATTATTTATTGTTAGGTTATTTTTTTCTTGCAGTCACTCCTCTTAAATTTATGCATGTGCTTGATATAATAAAGATAACAAGCACAAGCGCAAAAAAAAAATAATACCAAAAGAAGTGAATTTGTTTTTTGTGCTTTGCATTCGCATTACGTTTCTTTTTTGTAATTCGCACTTAACAGTTGCGTTAGAGGCGCCGCCAGTGACGGCAACGTTGCAAAGTACAAAATGGGTTTGTAGTATAAAGGAGCCAGTGTGTGATGTGGAAACATGAAAATGGCAAGGCAAGAGCGAAACACAGTTACCGAAAGGTGGTGGTGAAGGGTGATAAGGGGTGGGCACTCAATTTGTAACACGCGATGGAGCAGCGTTTCACTGTACTCTAATTAGAGCATAAATGTAGAATCAACCACAGAGAAATAGACAGTGAGAGAGAGAGAGAGAGGCATTGAGGAGTGCCAACTCAGCCCGAGTAGTAGGATAATGCACATGCGGTTTATCATTAAGCAAATGTAGTTTACATAGTTGGATTCCACTACAATTAATTTCAAGATGAGTAATGGAATGTGGAACATGTGTTGGAAAATGTCACAAATCTATTACAGTTGCTTTAAGTCTATTAAATCTAGTAACCTTTTACGACAACTGTTTTGCGATGAGCTTAATTTTGTATTGTGCTATCATTTAATAAACAATTGCTCATCCATAAGCTTACGTAAGGTCTCTTGACTTCCTTTCTTGCAGCAACCAACGAACCTCTTACTGTCATTAATTTATTGCCTACTTTTTGGGGCCACAGAGTTAGTCTGCGGAAATGTCACGCCTTGAGCTACATAGTTTGCCAGTGTGGCAAATCGCTTTTAAATTGGAATCGTAAACAGAAACTGAGAAAATCAGTTTGGCAACAGCACAGCGTCTACATGTTGCCAACTGCATTACGCGAAATAATAGTAGCTGAGAAAATGCGGGAAATGTTAATGCGGCCAACAAGAGTTTAATGACTTGGCACTACACTCCTTAAACAAAAAAAAAGGTTAAAAGGCTTTTTGGCCAACACCAAGTTACAGGCCAAGTGGCAACCCACTAACCATAAATTATATTGTAATAAAGCGGCGCATGCGTGCAAAAAGTTTACAATTATTTTCTCTCTGGCATGACTCGATACTCCTTTTGTCAGCTTTTGTGGCAGGCGACGCCAAAGGCAATGAGGACAGTTCCTTTCAAATGCAATTAAATACAGTCGCCGGACGAGCCGCATATAACTCAATTTATAGTGTTGCGCACAGTAGACACAGGACACGGGCACGTCTGTGTCTACGTGGACATCCTCTTCCATATTCAGGAAGCTTTCTCTCAGTGCCATCAACCACCGCGTGATGCGAAAAATACGAAACAGCGCACAACAAAACGACTTACCCAGCACCGGAGACTTCATTGTGAAGTTCTGTTGTAGCTGGGGGCGTTGTCCGGCTGTGGTCCGTTTAGACTAATTAGCAGACTGTTAATTGCACTTGAATGCCAGCGTAAAAGTGACTACTTTAACGGCCACTTCGGGTGTTCAGGATGCTCGAGGGAACTCGAGGAGTTCAGGTAACTGGAGGAGTTCAGGTAACTCGGGCACTAGTACTTCCAAGTGTTTTGTGTGGCATTTATCTCTCGGTCTCCCTGTCTATATGTATTGTGTCTGCAAAGTTTTCGCACCAAAGTCGCGCTACGGAAGTTGTGAAAAGTTATCTGTGTGCGTGTGTGGGTTCCTTGTGGCACTATAAAGAATGTCCCAAAAAGAGGGGATGTGACTAAAGTTTGAAGTTTATGACATGGTAGGATATGGTGTGCTTTTGTGTGAGGCTGGGAATATTTTGAGCAGCTGTGGTATATGTTTGGTGGATGCCATGTGGATGGCAAGTGTTAATAGTTATTAAGTGCTATTCAGTGGCTAAACAGTAAAGCTCCCGAATATAAAAAAAAACATTGTTAAATCGATCAAAATCAAGTTTTAACACATTCAGTCCATGCGTATTTTTAAACAATCTTTATTCGATTCTTGATATTCCCCGTTCAACTAGCCTGAATCAAATGTTACCTGTCCAATCAATTGGTGCAGTTAAAGCACAAATCCAATCTGAATTGGTAATGGGAATAAAGCTGAGCTACAAGTCTGGCGCCAAAATGCCCAGAACCCCGGGAAGCACGCAATAACATTTCCACATAGGTACGTATGTATGTGGTGAATGTGTGGATAAGCTCCAAGTGGAATTGCACGTGTTGCCCAACAAGCCGTGAAAAAAAACCATCTAGGTAGAAATATTGAATGAAGCGACATTCACAATCCGTATTTGAATAGCGTTTATAGCGGAAGCCAGCCGACAGCTGTCAGTTCCGATCCATGACGAGGTTTGCCTCAGCCTCCAAAAATGGGTAAAGCGAGAAACGTTGTTTTAAAAAATGCGTTGCGATGTGGAAAGTATTTGTATGTGTGTGTGTTTTTACTAGGGAATGGAAGTGGTTAGTGGGTTTACCAGAGCAACGTTACCAGATCGAAAAAAAAAATAACAAAAAACGCAAAAATGCATTTCTCTTGCATTAATTGCGCTCCATCCTCACTCACTGTGTCTGGCAAATTTATTCGGGGAACGCGCCCAATCCGCGCGACACTTACAAATTGCATTAAAAGCGTTCACGTTGAATTATAAATGCACGACATGAATCCGTTTGGGGGGTGGCTTGTAGCATTTAGCTCACTGAATTTGATATTTTTATTTGTTTTTGTGTTGTTTCCATTTATTGTTTCGCTGTTCTTATTTTTTGTTTAACGCAGTAATGTTTTTGTTTGCATATTTTTAGGCGTGCGCTAAGGGACTTCTGAATTCTGAATTAAAAACCCAAAACAACTTTTACAGGATTAATAAACGGTGTACAACTCGGAAACAAATACCAATGCTTTTGGACATCAATAGCAGTGTACATGTTTAGTTAAATTGTATTTATGAGAAACTGTTCTGATCATGAGATCGACAACAACAAAATCTTGAATTTGGAAAACTTTTTGATGCAGTTTGAAAGATTAGACTAAATAATGACAATCTGTGAAATGTTTATTAAAATCGATTAAGAAACACCGAAGATATGGAACATTGAAGTTTACTCAAGCGTTAAGTATAGGGTTCAGGGTATCGTCTAGTCGGGATTTCTCGACTAGGGCCTTCTTACTTATTTTGATTACATTGTGTTCTGTTTTTTTTTTGTTGTGTTAACCAAAAACCGCTAAAAATGAAAACTGTTTCGCGTTTTGGTTGTGTTTGCGTTAGGACGCCGTCCGGCCCACAAATACAATATTTTCGATTTTATCGTTGACAGGAATAGGATGGGGGCGTGCATCAATTTGCCCGCTATAAAAACTCAGAATGAATTTTTAATAAACGAAAGCGAGTAAAAAATGATGGCAAAGCGCAAAGAAACTAGACTAGCAAGCAATTTATTTTTTTTTGCTTTACATTTCTTCTTTTTTACGTATTCTCGGCATATTTTGCATTTCAAATTTGTGTGGCGCTAGCCAGCAATAAAGTTTTAGCTGTTGAGTTTGAGTTTTCGAGTTCACGCAACAGTCTTAAAGCAAAAAAACTAAAGCGGGAAAAAACGAAGTTAAGTAACCAAAGAACAACAAAAATATATAAAACTCGCCGCTTGTTTGAGAAATGTAAATCTGCCAAATAGTTTTTTTATGCTAGCGCTTTTAGCTTTTGACTCTCAGCTGTTTGTTTCCAATTAGAGTCTACCACGGGCGTATGATAATTGGATTGCCATGGGCCCCAGCACCACTCTCCATCCCTGTCAGAGATGGAGGCTCAGTGGAGCCCGTCCAAGGCTCTTTCACTGTTTGCTGTTTGCCGTTTGCCGTCCGCCTGTGCACTTTGTCCAACAGATAAATGGATAGGCCCCGTGAGAGCACCTACCTAGCACCGGGCCAAAAGTCAGGCAATATGGAAAGTCAACAACAAAAACAGCAACGACAACTGAAGCTGAACAGCCAACTAGTTGTGTCAGTAGAGCAAGATACGAAGGCAACAACAAAAGCGCGTCAAAGTTGACAAGTGGCTCGGAGAAGTCTGAGAAACGAGCTGTGTGGAAAATTTAATACCCTGCAATGCATGTTGGTGAGAATAAACTATAATTTTAGCTTTAGAGGAAAATTATTATTGTTTTGTTTAACAAGACTAAAATTCTGAAATCAGCAATTAAATATATTTTAGATTTGGGAAAAAACCTCAAACATATGTAGTAGGCAATAAAAGATACTGTTGACTTAATATAATTCTTTATTTAATAGCACGTCCACTCATATCAGCGATCATCACAAGACTGACTCCTTCGATCTCGTCAGTCTTAACATGTACCTCCGGTTTCTCATTTAACAGATGTTAAATGAGCTTAACATTACAGCTTAAAGTACTAGTGGTGGCCTAATACCAATGTGTGTTAGTGGTGGCCTGCTACAACTCGGCCATCCTGACGTTTTGGATCTCCTGATCACGCTTAATTTTAAATTACAAATTTTGTTATGTATTCTAAACTTATCCTAATTAATACTATTTTATTTCTGTTAACAAGATATATAATTTTAGTGGAATTTTTTCTTTTTACCCAGCCAGTGTCTTATGTTTTGCGCGCTCCAAACACCTTGATAAGGGTTACGGGAGACCTGAAAACCTTCAACATCCTTTAATAAAAATCGATCATTCCTGAGAATCTTCGCTATCATATAAGGTCCTTTGTTCTTTGGTATTAATTTTCTGGATGCCCCTATTGTGCTGTCGAAATTTTTAACCATTACGTAGTCACCTTTTTTATAATCTTTCGGTTCCTTTCTCCTAGAATCATATTTGTTTTTATTGTAAGCTTGCACTTGTATTTGTTTCTCCGTTGCATTAGCTCTGATCTCTTCTATACTTTCTTTTGTTGTTGTGACAATTATTTCCTCTAATTTTTCCTTTAGCTCGTCTCTTAGAATTCCCCTTTGTCCTACTCCGAACAACATGGTACTTGGCAATTGGTTAATACTCCTATGTTGTGTGTTGTTAAGTGCATATTCTACTTTTTCTAAAACCATGTCCCAGTGTATACCTTTTTCTGGTTCTACTAGCTTTGCTATCATAGGCCCAATAATCCTGTTGGTTCTCTCCACTTGACCGTTAGCCTGTGGCGACCCTGTTGCGATTTTCATATGTTTGATGCCGCTTTCGGCTAAAAATTGATCGAACTCATTTGATGTGAAACAAGAACCACGGTCTGAAATAATGTGTTTCGGTCTGCTGTAAGCTCTGAAATAGTCTTTGAGTGCAGTGATAACTTCTTTTGTGTTTGTTGTCTTTGTTGCATATAGTCGTGTAAATTTTGAAAAACCGTCTATGACCACAAATATGTATTTTTTTGGTCTGCCGGAATCAACAGGTCCATAATGGTCAATATGTACCAGCTCAAACGGCTTATTGCCTTTTGGAATGCAATTTAATAAACCTTCCCCTTTTCCTGTCTTTGGTGAAAAGGCTATGCATTTCAAACAGTTTTCTATGTGCGAACAGCATTTTTCTTTGATAACTGTTGGCATAACTGTGTGATCAGTTTCTTTCTTAACTGTTGGCATAACTGTCTGATCATTTTCTTTCTTAACTGTTGGCATAACTGTTGTCTGATCATTTTCTTTCATAACTGTTGGCATAACTGTTTTCTGATCATTTTCTTTCATAACTGTTGGCATAACTATTGTCTGATCATTTTCTTTCATAACTGTTGGCATAACTATTGTCTGATCATTTTCTTTCATAACTGTTGGCATAACTATTTGTTTAACTTTTTTACTAAATGTTGGCATCATTGTTTGGCTCCTCATATGATAACTTGGTTCAGTGTTGCTATAAGGTTCCAAACCTCCAAGTTGTGAATCAATCTTCTCCACCGTAACCATCCTCAAGGTGCTTAAATCTAAACTTAGGTCGCATGCGTACATGAAATCCCTTCCAAGAACTACATCATGGCTCATAGACTCGTTTGCAACAATATTTAAATGAAAATAACATTTTTTCGATTTATTTTTTAAAATGTAACAAATTGATTTTCCAAAATTTTTTAATTGGCTATGATTTAGGCCGAAAAAAGAACTTAAAACTGGTTGTAGCGCTAATTCATTTGGTACGCGATGTTTTTTTATAAAAGATATAGGACTTCCTGAGTCTATGAGGCATTCTGCAATTAACGGATATAATGGAGTTCGCAAAATATATTTTAAATTTTCTTACATAATTATTTGTAATGTTGCTCTTCCTTTCGGGGCATTGTCCCGCAAAGTGTCCAAACGTACCACATGCGTAGCATGACCCAGGCTCACGCTTTGGTTTGCGGCAGATCCGGGCAATGTGGCCCTTCGAGTTGCAATTCAAACAACGCATCTCTTTGTAATCCTCTTCCGTAGCCTGTTTGTGTACCGCTTTGAAGACTTTTCCTTGCGGTAGATGAATGTCGGCGAACGCTTTCAACATCTGGGCTGGATCATTGAAGCATTGAATGCGTGCCTGGCTACGCAAAATGGGTGAAGGAATGCCTTCTATGATGTTTTCCAGTAGTTCTTCCTTGTCAACGTTGATGTTGCTGGCCAATAATATTTTGTTTTCAAAATATGACCCGAAACTTTCTTTGTAGTGCCATTGTCGTTTCCGGAAGTTGTCTCTGGCTTCCAGTTTGGAAGTCTTAACGCTGAATGCCGCGATCAGCTGATCCAACAGTTGCTCAGCTGGTTCCAAGATTCGTGTTTCATTTCCGTGCAACCATTGTTGTGCTTTGCCTTTTAACTTTGCTAAAATCAGCAAATGCCAGTAGGTTGTGTTTAGATTGTTAATATTTGCAATATTTTTGACTAGTCTAACCCAATTACGAGCGCATGATTCGCCATCGTAATCAAGTGTCACTTCCTTTGCCAAGTTGAACGCTGTTAAATCTGCTTTGTCAAGATTGTTTACATTTACGGCCTGGTGATCAGATTTCACAACAGCGCTGCTAACATTACTGTTAACTCCGACGTTAACAGCTGCTTTGCGTATGTTAAAGTAGTCTCTGCCGTCGCCTCCGCTGCCGACACTGTCGTCACCACCGTTGTCAGCACCGTTACTTATGCTGCCGCTGCCGGCACCGTTATTTGTTCCGCCGTTGTTTGCACCGTTACCTAGACCGTCGTCTGTGCCGTTGCCGTCGCAGTTGTTGTCGGCACCGTTAACTACGTCGCCGCCTATGCCGTTGTTGTTGTTGCTGATGTCAGCGTCGTCTTCTGTATCGTCACCTTCGTCGATGTTCACGCTGCGTTCAGTGCTGTTGTTTCTGAGCGTCGAATTTTTCAACACATCATGATCCGTTATTGGCGTCGCGAGCAAGCGAGCTACCAGCTCTGTCTTAGTGCCCGAGGTCGGCAATTTCATTGCCGCTAGCCAATTTTTCAACTGCGTCACTGAACATTCATTGAATTTTATATTGTCCATTGTATTATTACTTTTTTTTAACGGTTATCCCACTTCTGAGATTGTAGTAGGCAATAAAAGATACTGTTGACTTAATATAATTCTTTATTTAATAGCACGTCCACTCATATCAGCGATCATCACAAGACTGACTCCTTCGATCTCGTCAGTCTTAACATGTACCTCCGGTTTCTCATTTAACAGATGTTAAATGAGCTTAACATTACAGCTTAAAGTACTAGTGGTGGCCTAATACCAATGTGTGTTAGTGGTGGCCTGCTACACATCTAAGCAACACCTCACTAACTTATGTAATCTCAAAGTCATATTTATAAATCTCCTCTTTACTAGTTGACAGCTTTGATATGCCGCTTCATAGGATCAGGTTTGCGTAGTACATAAACTGTAGCATGCTTTTGAGCGCTAGTGCAATAAGATAACAAAATGTGGGCGAAGTGAAGCGGCTATAAATAGTGGCAGACGCCTTGGGAGCTTCGTCGTCAGACAGTAGCTAAAACTATGCCAACGGCACTTAAGGTTAAAACAGTAGCAGCCATAGAGCCATGTCGAGGCCAGGCTAGGGAGCAAGGGGCGTCACAGCGTCCATAGCGTCACCGACAAGCGGGGACATGGCGAGGGTCAGTCTGACATACCGTTAGTCAATGGCCGAGTGTGCAACAGATAGGATTTTATTTTTTCTTTTTTGGCACAGTGTGCAGTGGAATGTGGAATGACAACCGCAGTAACACGACAATATAAAACGGGCTCCAAGCACCCACACACAAAGTGACCAATGTGTTTGTGTTGTTTTGGCTTGTTATGAAAAAACTTTTTTACTTGTCAGTTTAGAAATTGTAGAGCCTATCTACACACAGGTGTGTATGTGTGTGTGTGCATGAATGTATACTTGGTAAACGTTGCGTATACATAATGTAAAAAGATTTCCAATTTGTTGAAATTCAATATAAATTAGCTTCCATTAGACGTGGAAGTGCATTAAAAACCACTTGAATAATATATGTTTTGATTACATTTCAGCACACAATTTGGGAAGCAGCGTATAAATTGAATAACTAATATATTTATTTAAATCTTTATACAAAACTTAATCTAACACATAAACAATTTCTGCAAATAAATTGATATAAATATAAACATAAATTCAAATAAAGCTTTCAGTAATTCTTAGAAAAAAAAATGAAACAAAACACACTTAAATACTTCTAAGAATTTCAGGCTTAAGATGGACACATACACAAATAATTCATTAATAATTTGTCTACGTGGGAAATTTCATTAGAACTGGCCAAGCTGCTTGTTATTCACAGCGCTCCTTGACATCTATTAATTTATAAGACCTTTAACAATACTGACAAATTCTTGCAATTAAAGCGGACGCCACTTTTAACATTTGCTGCGTCTTTTGTCGCGCTTCGCAAATATTTGCCGCAATTTTTCATATAAAACGACATGCCAGAGGGGGCCGGTGGCAGGAAAGGGACAGCAGATGGTCGACCAGAAAGTGGCAAAAATAAAAATTGCAGTTTTGGGGCTGTAAAAACTTGCAGCAACTGTGATCAATCTTCATTGCAGTGGAGATTTTGCTTGAACCAGGGCTGTTACAACAAAATTTTCAATGCTGCAGGCAACGGCACTCATGCATGACATGCCACCACCTCCACTTCTCTAACATTTGCATGTCAGTGGAAACAAACAAGCAAATAGTGAAGCAAACCCTTTCCATGAAGCTCGTCTTCATGTCAAAATGCAAGGCAAGAAGTAGAAGTAGAGGAACAGAAACCGTTGAAGCAATAGCGCACAAAGAAAAAAGAAAAGAATAATTGCCAACTAACAAAACAGCAAAATTGCAAAATATTTGCGATTGTCACCATCCACACAAGAAAAAACAACAAATGAAAACCATAAAGAAAAAAACCGAAAATCTAAATAAGAATAAAAAGCATGGAAACTAGCAAAAGCCAGTCGACATGGAAATTGGCGAAATGAATGAAGATGAAGTAGCAGCCGGCATAACAGTACGAAACATGTGGACATAGGACATCGAACATGAAACAGGATAATGGTCAGGCATGTTTGATTTGGCTGCCAGTTGGCAAAGCTTGCAACTGAACCTGTAAGAATGATTGGCCACCAAAGAGTGTCCAGCAGTTCATTGCGCCATATCTGGCTTGTTGAACCACTTTCAAAGCTACCAGCAATATTATTCTTTACAGGTCCATAGAAATATTTGCTTAGCAACAGTTGTTGTTCGAGCATTGCAATTACTTGGGGCAATCTAAAGCACTTTTTCATGTACAAAAGCAGAAGATTTCATTGGAAATACTACAATTTTTTTTTTATAAATTTAAACTTTATAAACAAAGATAGGTTATAACCACAGTGTTTATATCTGCATCAAATATTTGTGAGCTTTGAGAACACTTTGATGTAACGTTTTGGGAAATATCTTCTTTGGTTACAGAGTAACTTCGAGCATGAAAGCTTAGTCGATATATGTATGCGAGTTTCCCCAAGTTTGTATATATTTCTTCTTTTCTTTAAGCGTTGTTGTAGTCAGCGATTTTTCCGCTCTAGCACGTTTCTTTCTTATGACGTTTTCTTTTGTGGGATTCCTCTTTTTTAATTCGAAATACTTAAGAGTTAAACCCATTCTTATTGTTGTAGTTGCCGCTGCATTGTTTGCACAATAAACGCCAGTGCACCGTTGCTTGTCTTTAGTTAAACGCCTTCAATTACTTTCCACTCCCACTCCCGGCCGTAGTGTTCCTTTTCCTTTGCCCACTTACCAGATGACTTTGGAACAACTCTTCCATTTCTTTATGCTGCAGTTTGCTACTAGTATTTGCAGTCATTTGTAATTGTAGTTGTTGTTGTTGTTTTTGGGTTAGCATTGTAGTTTGTCATCCAATTTCAGGTTAGAGGCGGCTTCGTCAGTCGTTTGCTTCGAGGTCTCGCGAGCTTTTTTGTATCTCAAAGAACTCTAAAGGCATCGAGAAGAAAGAGTATGTACATGGGCAAAAGAGTAGGCTTGGTATAGTTGCTTTTACGTTTCTTGCTTCTTTTGCCATTTCAAACAACATTTTACAAGTTGGGCTTTAACTTTAATGGGAGAAAGTTGCACTTTGTACAATTGAGAGAAGGCGCAGTTTGAAGCTGAAATTAGTATCAGACACGTTTGTCAAAATTATGTAAGGATTATGGCCACCAAATGAATTTTCATTTAATTCTTTGCTAAGTAAATTGTTCCAAAAATAAGCTGCTTATTTATATTCAACTCTTGTACATCTCTCATATCTGACAACTAACGCTTTGGCAGTATTATTTTCGTTCGTTTGGCAATGCATTGCAGCAGCTGCATATAAGAGCTGCCAATAGAGAGAGAGAAAGGAGTGATTAACGGGATGTGTACTGTTAGTGTTATTTGAACGCACTTGGAAAACTCATTGCAAACAGTTTGCTTGTCTTTAAATACTTTTTGGTACCCAAAACTCCGAACTAACTGCCCGCAAGTCTTCAAGCAGTGCCAAGAGAAAGAGAAACCAATTCAGAGGAACCCATAAAACCAACATTAATGCCTTAATTTTGCGCTTAGCAGCGAAAGTTGCAAGCGTGCAAGGACACCAATGTTAAAGAGAGTGAATCGGAGATAGGTGAAAAGGGGAGAGAGTGGAGAAAATGAGTGTGTTTTATAGATTCAGCGAATGAACAGGGTTAACAAGCAAGTTTTGCGCGTGAGCAAAAAAGAAGAAAAATTAAATAAAACAAGTAAGAAGACTCTAGTCGAGAAATCCCAACTAGAAGATACCCTGAACCCTGTACTTAGTGCTTACAGTCAGTGCTTGCAAGTACGTGTGTGCTTTTACTGAATACTTTATTTTATTTCAATGTTCCATATCTCCGGTGATTCTCAACCGCTTTCAATAACAATTTCGCAGATTGTCATTACGTCATATTTAGTTTTTCAAACGCCGACTCAAAGTTTTCCAAATTTAAGATTTTGTTGCTCTTAATTACATGTGTATTTCGAAAACGGGGAAAGTGGGAAATCTAGGGACTCTTATAGTCTCTGAGATCAACGCGTTCATACATACATACGGAGATATGAATATGATATGTTATCGACTCGGCTGTTGATGCGGATCAAGAATATATATACTTTATGAGGTCGCAAATACTTCCTTCTGCCTGTTACATACTTTTGCACAAAACAATTACACCCATTTTACCCATTTCCAATGGGTTCAGGGTATAATAAAATCTTGCACAAAAAGTTTTGGCACGATTTTAACGCATTCCAAATCGTTGCTTGAGCCATAAAAGTGCTGCCAGCTTAAAGTGGAAGTAGGAGTAAGGCAGACAGGGAGGCAGGAGGTCACAAGGAAACTAACGTCGACTGTCAGCGGGATGAGGAGGAAAAGAGGTGTGGCTAAATTGTAAGCAAAAAATTGGCAGTAGACCGCCAGATTTCGGAATGATGACAATTTTTGTAGCGCGAAAAGTTTGCTTTTACAATTTGATGTAAAGCAAGCTTACTGAGCCGATGAATAAAGAAGAAGGGGGAAAAGGGTAGTGAAGTAGGGTCAGGCAAAAACTCTGCCACTGCCTTTGGGGCAAGAAGACAATGAAAATTGAAAATTGCTTGAATTTCATTTTACGTTCAAGGCGGCGAATCTCTTCCCGTTGCAAGGTCGCCGAGGGGAAGTTGGAGTAGGGCAGCCGGTTGAGTCAAGGGGCAAATAAATGAACACAAGCACTCGAGCACTGCGAGCTGCAGACAAGCAGCCACACGGCTTGCAAACGCGGCGTATGAGCAACTTGCAACTCAAGTGGCACAAGTTGCAGTTTTCTGTTTGTTATGACATATACCCACAACTTTGCAAGCTTCCCGCGGGCTTAAAGCTGCCTGTTTGCGTAATTATATCATTGGGTCTGAGCTTGCTTTATTCAAGCTGAGATATGGGTGAAGGCTGATAGAACATTGTATCGCAGAATGAGAAAAAAAAATGCTGCAACTAAGCAGAGATTCATTCCTTGGGCAACACAGAACGTAATTGGAACTACGGATACGAAATTCAAATAGTGCAAATGAGCTGTGCACTTTCCCGCTTTTAGTTTTTCCCATTGCTTTTTGCTCCGTCTCTTTATCTCTTTCGCTGAGGAACGTAAGTGCTGCTGCTCGCAGTTGACATGGTTTCTTAAGCATTGCTTAGCTCAGCATAATTGCAAAAGGATGTGCAGAGGGAAACATCTTTAAATTGCAGATATAAACCTTTTGTAACCAAAGAAAATGCAGGTGTCTTTAAGATACAATAATAAAAATGAATATATATATATAGAGTCTGTTTATGACAATACTCCTCAATTTTAAAGTTATGACCCAGACATTTAATACATATTTCCTTGTCAGTAAATATCTTAATGCATTTTAAAACATTTTATTAAGTCAACCATAACAAGCCCATAAAACATAAGGAAAATTTGATTATTTTTGGCAAAATTCGATAACTTGTAGGTTATCAAAGTGAACTTAGAATCTGATTTAAAACTTTAAAAGTCGCATATTTTATGGCAAAAGTCACTTTAAAACATAAATAAATAAATACTTTTGCAAATGGTTTGCAAGTTGGTTTCTGCAACGTGAAAAGTTTGCGTAACGTACCTTGGTTCGAAGATATATATGTGCTGTTAAGTTTGTTTAGTGTTGTGGATTTGCTTCTAAGGAGCAGATGCTGCAATGAGAAAAAAACAAGAAAATAGTTGTTTAAATATAAAGTATATGAATTACAAATAACTCATTAAGTTGCTATTGCGATTAAACATTTACTCGACTTTAATAAAGTTTTTCGGAAGTATTATCCTTTTGTAATGCATATATAAAGCAATTTAGGGTTGATGACTGACCGCAAGCCAAAAGTTATGCAAAAAGTTTTCAACAATTAATAGCCTCCAGTTATTTGCATGTTCATTTCGAAATTTATTTAAAACCACTTTTATTGTGACGTTTCATTTGACTTTTTGTTATTTTATTTATTTGTTATATATTTTTGGTAGCTGTCAAGCCGGATAGTAACGTTCCCAATTGCCGTTTGTTCCATGTCTCATTTGCCTGGCTGACTAATCAAAGCAAATTAAACTTTTCCCATTTTGTGCTCAAAGTAGTTGTTGTTGTCGCTGTCACATAAAAAGTTCTATAAAAATTGTGGATAAATATCTAAAATGACCTACGAAACGAAGGAGCAAAAGGACATTGGCTCTGGGGCAAAAACAAATATGCTAAATATAACTTGAACCCATCTTTTGCCAGACAACAATGTAAGCTAAACAGTAAACAAGACGAGACATTGCAATTGATAAGCAGCATAGAAATAGAAAGGACAAATAAGACAAGAAGCAAGTGAAGGATAAAGAAAATAACAAACTGAGCTGCGCTAGAGATGCAAACGTGAGAGTGATGCTTAAACTCAATAAAATTTTGTATTAATAATTATAAGGTTGCATCACGATATGTAGCAATATTAAATATACTGCAAATATTGGCTGAATTAAGACCGTGGCTAAATTGCTTAAAAAATTGCTCGCAAATTGTATGGGAATTGGTTTTCATCTTATTGTATTGTGGGCGAGCATCCTGTCGTCGGTGCTGCAGTTCTCTTTTCATTTTTTATACCCTTAACCCATTGAAAATGGGTAAAAAGGGTATAATGGATTTGTGCAAAAGTATGTAACAGGCAGAAGGAAGCATCTCCGACCCCATAAAGTATATATATTCTTGATCAGCATCAACAGCCGAGTCGATATAGCCATGTCCGTCTGTCCGTCCGTCCGTCTGTCCGTCTGTCCGTCTGTCCGTCTGTCCGTCTGTCCGTCCGTATGTATGAACGCGTCGATCTCAGAGACTATAAGAGCTAGAGACTCCAGATTTCGTACATAAGCTCGCCTAATCCCTAGGCAGTACAAGTTTGTTTTAGATTTTCGATAACTCTTCCCGTTTCCGATATACACATGTAATCGATAACAACAAAGCCTTCAATTTGGAAAACTTTTTGATGCAGTTTGAAAGATTAGACTAAATAAAGACAATCTGTGAAAATTTTATTGAAATCGGCTGAGAAACACTGGAGATATGAAATTAAGAAGGTATGCCCTATACGCGTATACATACAGCCACTCACACATACTTGCAAGCACTGACTCTATGCGTAAAGTATAGGGTTAAGGGTATAGTCTAGTCGGGATTTCTCGACTAGAGCCTTCTTACTTGTTCATATTGTGCAAATATTTATGTAAACAAGCAAAATGCATTATGTGCCCAGTGCTGTCTTTATTATATTTTGCAAAAGGCACCAAACAACTGGCCAAAGTTCAGCAAGGAGCCTGCACTCGCTGTAGTAGCAGCTGGTAGCAAGGAGCAGGCAGGATACAGGAAACAGTCTGGCAGTAAGGCAGTCAGGCAGTCAGGCAGGACTAGGTGGCAGCGAGCAAACGTTAGCAGCCAGAAGCAACAGCTCTCCAATTGAAAGTCAAAACAAACGAGCTGCAGTTTGCCACAGCCCCTTACACACACATACACACGCACAGAGCAGCCGCCCCTATTTTGTCCTAGCATTGTCTTTGGGCATACAGTTTTGGCTTTCGGCACGTCTGCCATTATGCATATGCTTTTATATTCACATTTTGCTTTCTCTCGTACTTCTTAGCCTTTGACTTGGTTGCATGTCTGCGGGTAGGTGTGTGTGTGTGTGTGCAGCCGGAAACGGAAATGAAGCACAAAAGTTGCATAGCATAAGCTGGGCTAAGACCCTGCCATAATAGTTAATCACACACACATAAACGCAGTTTTTATTGTTTTTGCCTTTTTGTTATTTTTGCTGGCTAATATTTTAAATTACTTTATGTGCAAGCCTTGACCATAATTTACTTATAAGCCCAAAGCCATAATTTATGGTCCGAACTAATTGTCTGAAAAAGGTTCTAAATGCCAGCAGCTTAATTGAAATCTGAGCAGAGCTTAACCAAATTGTTGGTTTGGTGGTTTGGTTTCTGTTTATGAAATCATCGTTAAATTAAATTCTTAGCTGAAGTGTTGGCACATTGCGTATACGTCACGTACACTGACAGGACAATTCGTTTTTCTTGGGCGGTTTCCAGTCCAGCTTGAATATTTCGTAAGGACCAGCCAAATTTATGAGAGCATGTGAGTGGGTAAAGCAAAGAAATGTAAATAAAGTTGGAGGCCACTTGCATTTGCAGTTGGTCTCCAACTATGAAGAAGATTTAGACGAGGTGCACTTAGTCAGAAGTCATCTTATGCTTGAATTGAGAAAGGGATAGACGGAGGTGCTTTCAAGTTGAGTCAAGTAAACTTGACTTGAGATTGAGATTGTTTGCCATTCTGCTGAAGATATGAAGGACGACGTTGTTTCTCGTGTATGTGTGTTTCAAGTCCGTGCAGTGTGAGACTTCAGCATGTCATAAAGTAATTCAAAGTAAAACAAGTTTAACATTTGCGTACTTGTAAAACATATTTAATTGAAAAATATAGAAAAAGAAAATCTTTTATTTATTCGCTCAAGTTATAGAGCTTTGATTATAATTTAAATTTAAAAAAAAAAATAAAACTCTTTCTCACAAAAAAAAAAACTCGTTAAAACATCTTTTAAAGTGCTTTTCAATGTATCTTTAGAAACTCTGAGAGAATAATTGCCAATAAGTTCCTATTAGCTTATTAAGAGCTAAACCTGAAAGTGCCAAAATGCTTGTCACAGTTTCTGTTCAGTTTTTTTTTGCATTTCTTTCTACTTTTCTCATCTGTTGAGTAGATTGATTTTTTTTTTATCTTTTAATGGAAAAAGAAGCCGCAAAGTGGCTGCTTGACTTCAATTTATTATAGCTCTTGCTCTTGCCAACAATAAATCGTGTTCATTCTCAATTTGTTGTTGTTAGCCTGTCTGGGGCAAGAAGCTATTGTTGTAGTTTGTGGAATGTTTCTTTATGCCAGTAGCCTTTGTTGTACATATGTTTATATATATTATCTATTGTTGTTCTCGGCCTACTACACGTCGTCTTATTGTTTGCCTTTATGCTGGATTTAACTGCTGATTTTGACAAGCTTCCTCCTCCCACACCCGCTAAGCCACACAATCGCCGTTTTCCATTGAATACGTTTACAAGCTTGAGCCGTATACTTGCAAATTATTTTGGGTCCCAATTTCATCAAGACAATCTCGTATTCTCTCCATAGCTCATTGAAATTCTATGCAAAATTAACTGCATAAATTGACTAAGCGATTTTTGCTAGTATATTATTCAGCAATCTGTGCACCCTATCAACATGCCATGCTCATATTTTATTCATTCAACAACATGCACTCAAGAGTGCAAATTATAGGGTATCTGAGTAGCTTTCAATTAATCAATCATACCCGGAGAATTTCACACATTACTGCAATGCATTCGCATTGTCTGCTGCCACGCCCAGCCGCCCATTCCCATTATCATTGTCAAATTGCCAACAATAACAACTGTCAAACTTGATGAATTAGTGCGTACGACATTTGCAGTTGAGCAAAGCAGACTGCTTTGGATCGCTACAGCTTTCAGAATGTGAATGCCACATTTGATTTAGTTGCTGCTCGTTGCTTCTTTTTTCAACAGCGCCGCACTAAAATTAGTTGTTACCCGTCTGCCTCTTTACCTCTTCGTTCACTGACACTTCCAGCATCAACTCCCATGCTGCTGTCGCGTTAATTTGGCGCCATCTGCCAAATGTCAAAATGTCAAGTGAACAAAATTTTGCATCATGAGAAATGCATGCATAAGTGTGTGTGTGTGAGTAACCAAAACCCCAAACTCAAGCCACTATTGCTTTCCCTTATCTCTCCCGCCCAAAGTAAGCTGAATGTCTATATATGAAATAGTTATCGAGTTTACTGCCGCACACACCCGTTCACCCCTCGAACATAATGATAATGCCCATTATTAGCAGTGCCAAGCACTTTCATGCTTCTGCATTTGCATATAACTGCCACGTTTTGCAACACTATCCAACATAATTGTTGTGGTATAAAGTACTTTTGAGCAAAAATTGAAATTGTGTCGACTGTTTATGCATTTAAGTTTTACGAACTTTATATTTTGATATTTTAACGCATTTTATAAACTTTCTGAATATATTTTGTTTAAGCCTGCTTTGGTTTTTTTTGCATGTTGTTGAAGTAACATAAAACTTTTATTTATGTCATATTTCTTGACATTTATTCGTGAGTTTTAAGGAAATATTATATATTTGTTAATATTTATTTTTCCAATTTTTATTGTATCTAAATTCTAACTCTACGTCTTCTTTTCCTGGCTCGATAGTGTTTTGACGTGAAATGTACCGCAAAACATGATGAGTTATGCTGCATGAGAGCAACTGCAGTCTGACAGTCATACAGCCTCCGTACGCCCACAAGTTACGCCCCTGATTTATGTACACATTATAGCCAATTACATGAATCGGCTAAGCAGAAGTGCCAGCAGCAGTTTCAACTTCAAGTCTAATTCCAGTTTTAAGTAGTAGTGTGGGGAGGAATAGGGGGTTTATGTTTTGGGGCGCTAATTGAATTAGCGTTGCTCTCCTCTGTGGTTAGGATCGTGATTTAATGATTATATTTGTCGCACAAGAGCGGCAACTGTAAATTTCCAAAACCCTCAGCAGCAGCAGCATCTAAAACTGTATTATGTCTGCTAGTCGACGGATTGTTTGTCTGCAATTGGTGATTTATCGCTGGGATTTCGAGTGCGGTTTATGCCTTATGACACATTGAGTTGTGGCAAACGAGCAAATCCAAATAACGTCGGCTTTTAGTCGTGAGGTAAGGGTAGAATAGGCAGGCACTTCAATTTGGCTTTGGCTGTAATTGAGGTGGTAGCTGACTGGAGCAAACTTGCTTATAACTGTTAGTTAGTTAATAGAGCCAAAGCTCCGTGAAATTAGTTATCAAATTATTTATTGGCTTCTGTTGCAGTTGCAAGTCCAAACATCAGAGACTCAAATTGGTTGAGTACTTTGATTGGCTCTAGGATATGATTAAAGAAAGCTAGACAGATGACATATTCGCAGTTGTGATTACTGATAAGTTGATTTACATTACTTCAGCTTTCTTTCACATGCACATTAATCAATGTCAAAGAAATGCAAAATATCAGGAGCACGTCGTTTCAAGGGAATAAATGCGAAATTAATATACTCGAAATTCTTAAACGACAAACGCAAATGAAAAGTGAGGCAAGCTATAGTAAAATGAAATTACAGAAAATAAATCTCAAGGGTAAAAGTCGAACCTAAAATGCTTTGGGTTTTTGATTAGATATGAAAAAAAATGTATCAAGATATGAATATTAATGTATAGCTATAAAATTAAATAATGTTTGGCTCGAAGTGTAGACTATGAATTATTATAAATAATTTATTCAATTCACTCAACGGTCATGATATTTATCGGCACAATTGTTTATATTCGACTCACAAATCGAAGCAAATGAAAATCTTTTGAATTGAAATCGAGTTGTGACTGGCAGCTTAATGAATTTACATCTTCCCCACCTACCCTCTGGTAATGTCTGGCAACTGCTTTGGGGCTCTGTGTGTGTGTGTGTGTGTGAGAGTGTTTGTTGCGAGGTTGAAGGTTGTCAGAATAATCAACGCACTCATTGAAAAATGCATAGCGACATTTCCGTTGCATCGGCTGTGGAATCGGGAATGACAATTGGAATGGGTATGTGTTGTATGTGTGGCGCCCGCCTCCCCCTCTCAACGCAACACGATATTCCGAAGGCAACGGCTGCCATCCCCTCGCTGCTGTTGCTGCTGCTGTTGTTTGGTATTTCTCTTTTGTGCCGTGGGCCTCGCATAGTGTGTTGTGTTGTGTCATGTGCGTGATTTATGTCACACGGAATGCAAATACATGAGTAAACATGCAAAACATTTCACAGACCATGATATATATATATACATATGCATATGGAGGTCTATGTATAGTATATAGAGCTTGTGAAGGTGGCTGATTGTCTGCAGGCGCTGCTGTTTTTTTTTTGTGTTGCTGGGAGCGGCTCTAATACAAAGTCAAAAGTTTTTTATGCTCTTTAAATAAACCACACACGAATGAATGAAGACAGTCACAGAGGTTGGAAAGAGAGTGAGCTTGCAGTGAGTTTATGATGGCAGAAAAAATGACTTTTTAAATGTTATACAAACATGTAGATGAGATCTAAGCGGACTGGAAAAGCGGCATTCAAAATAATATCGCTAGAAATGTGGAATATGTTATAAAATAAAGAAAAACCCTTTATAAACGATGTATTATGCAAACTGTTATAGAAAATATTCTACTTATATAGTTTGTAACATGTGTACAATAAAAGCCAAAGCGCATAATTATTTTATACAAAACTATTTTTTCTTGTTTGCTTTGAAGCAAAAAAGATTAATGAAAAACATTCATTATCTATCTGTTATTCTATACTCTTCATATATACAATTTTATGTTTATTTGTTGGCTGTCAGCTATTCAATAAATTTGACACGTTTTGTAAACCCTTGTCACAAATTTGACGCTAACACAAAAATTGCATTTAATGAAAATATTGAAACGAAAAATGTTAATTGAGTCGAGTGTGAATATTGAATGACATTTTTATAAATTAATATACCGAATGCAATTAAACGCAGTATATATAACATATATGTATATACAATATAAAATTCCAATTTGAATTCAATTACTTACGTTCTTGATAAAAGAAGAAGAAGAAGCTTAAAGAAAATAAATATACATATGATATGGTAATCATGCAAGTTTAACCTTAATAAATATGTCACAATGTTTTACCAATTAGCACCTGGCAGCAACCAATTTTAAGTAATTATCGCATATGCATATATGGTTGATATGATACATTTGAAATATGCAGCAATATTATATAAATTAATTGCAGTTGAATTCTCTTTGCTATAGTTTGTGTATATTTAATAGATAAGTAGCTAAAGGGCTTACTCTCAGGGGCATCAGCCAACAATAGCTGAAACTAATCGGTTCTTTAGATTATATAAACACTATGTGTGTGTACTATATACATATATATGTATGTTTAAAATAGTATATACACTTTCTATCTGCCACAATTGACTACCGTAAAACGCATATCAAAGATTTTATTTCGATTTCCATGCAAAGTGACCAAGTGACTATCCGCCTGACTGCCTCTGACTAAATAATAATCTAATAAATAATAATAACTGATTGATGGATTGATTGTTAAATTTTTTGTCATGTTGTGTCTGCGGATGTTGTTAATTAGTCAATGCAGTTGTGCAGTGTGGATAATCCGCTTCAAAAACAAAAACAAGTTGTTGTTGCAAGTTTTATTTGTTTTTCAACTGAGTTTTCTTTACTGTGTGTTTGCGTGTGTCGGCACTTTTCTAAACACTGATAACAATCAGCTTGTATGTAGCTGCCAACTCACACCCCTCCCCTCTCCGACAAACGCCATCTCATTTGCTATCACTAAACGGGTCGAGAAAGACAGAAAACGCAACAAGCAAAGGCGAAACACACGAACGACAAACACTAAGAAATACATACAGATATATATAGATATATATATATATATATATATAGAATATATTATATATAGAGAGAGGGAGAGAATAAAAACGCTGAGGCGGCCCCGGCGCACAAAGTAAACGGCGTGTAACACGTCGGCAGAGATATAGTCAGATAGTATATGTATGTATGTGAGTATAATGCTTACACACGTTGCTCTTGTTGTTGTTGTTGTGGTGATGGTAGAAGAAATGCAGCATAAAGCAAATCGTGTCAATGACATTTGGTGACATACGGTAAAGCACGCACACACACACACACACAGAAAGCACATGGGCGGCTAGGCAAGTAAAAGATGCACTACTGCTTGGTCTAGAAACAGAAAAAAATTCAATACAGAAAAAGATGTAGCAACAAAAACAACAACAACAACTGGTTCTATATATTCATATGTGGGCGTCAACGATTTTAAGGGGGAAGGCGCATTGGGTACAATTTAACGCTATACTTAGCATGTTCCTATTAATGTAAACGCTTCGTTTTTCTTCTTCTTTTTTTGGGTCATTATGTTAGCTGCTGAGATGGCACCAATTCCGCCAACTTGATTGCGGTGGCCCAAAGCTGGCAGTTAAGTAGCTGAGATGTGGGTAACAGATTGGTTAAATTTCTTTTTCATTTGTTTCGTGATTGATTTTGGGATAAGCTTTAAGATATTGCTGTAGATTTTATTCGAGATTGACATGTTGGGAGATAAAAAAATGTATAGATTGTATTATTATTGCCGCTTTGCATTTTATTTTCAATTATATAACGTTCAAAACCTATTGCTGTGCATTTTAATTGCATAAAACTAATAAAAGTACATAAAAGTGCATGCAAATCATAAAGAATAATTATTTTGATGTGCTTGTATTCTTCATTTGTCCTGTACTTTATTTGCAAATGATCGAATTCGAATTGTCATATATATAGATAGATTTATATAGATGCAAAATTAAACGCAAGCAAATAAACATTTGGTAAATTTAACAATTCATTTTATTTGCTTGCGTTAAGTTTTGCATATCAATTTCAACTTAGATTGTTTTTTTTTATATATTTTTGTTTGTTTTGTCGTATGCATAATTTAATTTGCTTTTGTTTTTTGTTTAGTGGTCATTTAGCCGACCGCAGCGGTTTTGTTTCATATACAAATACGTATTTATGTTGAAGTTAAATTCAATGAAAATAATCACGGATCAAAGAAAAATAAATAAACGTACGTTTAATGTATGCAAAATGGGTTTTTGGCGTTTCTGTGGCTTTTCGTCACTGGCGGAAATTGTAATTTAAAACTCCTGGCCACTCGATAACTTTGACAATGTACGCGCAGATGGGGATTTTGTGTTCTTTTTTTGTTCTTGTGTTTTGTTTTTGTTGGTTTGGTTGGTGGAAATGTGTATTTAATTTCATTAAATATGTTTTTGTTCTGTCAACGAAACAAAACGTGCATAGAAACCAAAAGCGGAATGCATTTAAAATGCATGGAATCTAACTGAACAAAGCCCTAATCAACAGGCTGTAGACAGCAAACAAAATAAAATGTTATAGTTATATTAAATGCGACAACAGCAATCCTTTTAGATCTATATACAATGCAAAAACCTATATATATTTATAAAGTGCAAATAAAAAATGCTTACACTCGTATTAAATAATACTATAGGGTTTCTATCTATATAAGTAGTCTTACCACCGAGCGCTTGAAATTGCCAGTAATATACACATAATGACACTTAATGGCTTATTTAATAAATATTTCGACATTTTGGCTTTCAACAGACAAAAGTGGCATGTCGTATACGCAATGTGTGCTTGTAACACAAATTGACTGGCTTAACTTTTATGTGAGTTCACTTTTGCAACCTCGACATTCGTTACCAGTAATTACTAATATCATTTGTCAAAAATCTCAGGGCAAACGGAACGCAAATATAAACTTTTCCGCCGTTGAGAAAGTCCATACCAGAATGCTGAAAGAAAGAAAACAGAGTAAAAGTTTCGTTTTGCTTAAAGTTGGCAACTTCTTCTGACTTCGGAAATTAGTTGCTTGATAACAAAAAATAAATGTAAAAAAGGCGCTTCAAATATGCAAAGTTTTAAGTATGCTCCAGTTGGAATTTGCAGGAGCAACAGTAACTGGCCATTGGATCAACTGGCGAAAACTTAGTTACTCAACAAAACAAAAAACAGTTAAACGGACTTGAAGACATTCATCGTTAATAAAATATTATATTACCTACTATAAGTTAAAAATTAATTAAATAAAAGATGTTTAAAAATATATAAAACTCAACCGAGAAAATAAATTAAATCCCAAATTGATGGAATTAAATGTTACTTTTAATGCGCACAAGCTATAGCATTTAAAAAGTCCTTTTATTATTAATTTATTTTATTTATTTATGTTTTTATTTTATGTACACCTGCATGAAAATATGTTGCAGCGCAAGTTTCTGACACTTGTATGCAACAGCATGTGGCACATATAATTTATTTGCATATTGTCCCTTGCTGTTTATCTCTTTATAACAGCGCATAACTGCATTCTGCATTCTGCATTGACTTATTTGCAATAATTTACATTTGCATATTCCACACGCAAATAACAAAAGGACCACAGCCGGAATACGAAAGAGAGTCGAAAATGGGTGTTGGCTTAAAGAGCGAGAGGGAGCAGGAGCGAGTGTTTAAATTAACTTGCATAAATTGGGGCTTTCTTACGTTTGGCCCCACAAACAAATCGCATTTTACTGGAAACCCATAAGTACGAATAAAAGCTTCGCTATTTAGTGGGTAGACAATCGGGTTTTGCATAATAATTGCTTGCAAGTTGGTAGACTTTGGAAATAGTTTATGCAAGTTTCTTGCAGCCGGCTTACAAAGAGGTTCTTTTATGTTGTTTCAGCTCATCCAATTTATGCGTATGAAGCCATCGAGTTAGGGGTTTATCTTTTCAATATATTATTAAGCTTATGCTTTTCAAAAGTTGCGTACAATGATCATTTCATGTTGTTGTTTCAGTTTTACTAATTTGATTACACATACGCCTGGTTGGCAAGCGCTTAATAAACTAATCAAATTGCAAATTCTCTTGCCTCAATGCCCAATACGCTGTGATGATAGCACATCATCAAACTATCGGGCACAACAACCACAACAATAACGACTTATCAGATTTACCCTAATTGACATTCACCCTTAATCCCATTTATGACAGCCCAACAAAAACAACAACTGGCAAATTGTACCAAAATAAGCTTGAACTTCATATGCCGCATACATAATTAATGAATGTGTACACTTGCATAATTATACTTGCAGGCATCAACAAACGAGTTGTTAGATGCTCCCCACTCCCCTTCCTGGAAAAACCAATGCTGAACCAGAACGGTCACATGGCAACAACGTACATCGAACGAACAACAACAATAGCAACGCACTGGGCACAAAAAAAGTTCATCAAAATTTCAAAAGAATTGGCAATTTGTGTGCGTTGCCAACCAATGCGGCAATTTGTGTATGTGCAATGCCTCCTCATTGTGTTATATAAGTACGGATTTGCATTGGCAACACCAGCACCAACAAAAACATATAAAACAACAACAACAAATTGGTACGTTAATTAGCTGTGCGAAACAGCAACTGCAACATTTTGTTAACATTTCATAATGTAAAGCGACGTGACGCGGGCATGAGTGGCAATCCACATTGTCCGCCCCGCAGCACATCTTTGCAACCCTACTAACGGTAGCTCCCCACCAACCCCACCAACCCCACCAACCCCTCTTCGCGTTCTCGTTCTCTTGTTGTCGGCAACTTGATTACTGAATAATTGAGTGCAGCGTATAATGAAATTCGTATTCAAAAATCGTCGTCATTCAACGTCGCCGCCCGCGTTCACTCTATCGCAGCAGAGCCATGCCCACAATCAGCCCAAGCCCCCTTTATTCGGTTACATTCCCCTTTACCGACCAGGGGTGGTTGACAAAATGCTTGCGCTACGTGATTTGTGTTTGGGGCGGCCCCGCATCCGATGCGCGAAAATGTTCTGGGCCCGGTTAAGCTCACTACAAGTATGTGTTTGTGTGTGTGTGAGTCTGTATTTGTTTTTGCGTAGCAGACTTGCATACATAATGCGCCGTGTGCCAAGTCTTGTAGCTGAAGCAGTCGTCTTCACTGGCCGGGTCACAACGACATTCATTCAACGCTTTTATAGCCATTCAACTTGACGCATCCGTTTTGGCCAACTTTTTGGCTTGCTGTCTCTTGCTTAGATAGACGAGAGTAGTTGTTGAAATTTGTTGGTCTAGCAGTCAGGTAGTAAGTTGAATGCATGACAATCGCATGTATGAATACAATAACATAATTTTAATTGGCTAAAACTGATTCGAGCTGGAGTATTCGAAGGTAGTAGAAGACAGATAAGAATATTTATATAGAAAGTTAAATCTGTTTTGAGATTAAAATGGCTTAGATAAAGTAAGAAATAAAGGGAGACTTAAGGAGTTTTATTGAAATTATATTTTGGGAATGAAATATTAAGACAAACATGTTCAACATTCGCGATCCTCAAATCGATAAAGAAGTCATTAATATTATGTTTTTCATGTATTTTAATATTGAAAGAAAATTAAAAAAAAATTAAAAACTTAATAGGCAAATTAGAAACTATCTTAACAGGATAACAAGAACCTCAACTAACTGCAAGACCAACCCTCGCAACGGTTTAAGATTATCTGGAAAAAGGGGGTAACAACCTATTTTACAACAACTACACTTGCTTCATTATATGCTTTGTATGTGTCCATGTGGCCTCAACGTATAACCAAGTTTATGTCACTTTCCTCTCTTCCAAATGTTTGCTTTGTTGTTGTTGTAGCTGGCGTGTCGTTTCTCTTGGTTCATATAAATTGTTTTGGGATTTTGTCGCACAATTTTTATGCCACCTCCAGTTGCTGCTCATCCTTTAGTTCGTTCAGCTGAGCAACTCTCCTGCCTCATTTAGTCCTGCACCAATGCTTCGGCTCTTCGTGCAGCGCCGGGGCTCATTATTGTCGTCGTCGTCGGTTCGTTACAGTTCTTTGTTTAATGACATCATTTCGTATGAAAAATCGTAGCTGCATATAACGCACACACACCCTGCTATAGGGGCAGTTAGGGAGGTGTGTGAGTGTATGTGTGTTATAAAGCCATGCCGAAATTATAAAGTTGAGCGACAAACTAAAGAAATGATTAATGTCAGTGCGTAGCATTATTATATTATAGTCCCATATAGTATAGTCCCCCATACTCGTTATCTTTGTCATGAAATTTGACATAATGAAAACGGAAAGCACAATGAAGGGGCAAAGAAGAAAAATGAATCTGATAAGGTTTGTAATTTACTTTCCCTGTATAAATGAGCAGCGACTGGGTCACGTTCATATGGAGCCAAAAGAAAGTGAATGGAAGATGAAAGAAAAAGAATGAGAATAAGGTCGAAAAAAAAAAACAAAAAAAAAATATTATAAAATAGTGAAGAAAGTTTAAAGTAAAGCAAAGCAAGGAGCTTAAGAAACTTCTAAAAAAAATACTACAGAGTAAAAAAAATGTATATTGATATTGGTATACTAATATTAAACATATTACTTTATTAATTTTTAAATATATATATATTCTTCTGTCTGGTCAAATTCTGCAAAACGACTTAGACAACTTTGAAACTTGGTCCAGAGTAAATTTATTGCATCTCAATTGCAGTAAATGTAAAGTTATGTCTTTTTATAGACGAATGCCCTTTTATAATACATATATTCTGGATAACCAACCACTTGATCGGATTGCTGAGTTGAAGATTTGGGTGTTTTAATGGACCCAAAGCTTAAGTTTGACAAGCATATCTTTAATAACAAATCGAGCGTCAAGTGCCTTGGGTTTCATAAAGCGCTGATCGAAGGAATTCGACGACCCCGATATAACTAAAACTCTGTATATGTCTCTTGTACGACCTATCCTCGAATATGGGTCTTGTATCCCAAATACAGGATTCATCAGGATAGAAGTGCACTTTGCACTTCGGGGTCTTAATTGGGATAATAACTTTAACTTTGCTTGGTAGTTCATCTTGGTATTACATCTACGTCCAATAATAATATAATAATAATAACACATTGTACGCTCTTTTAACACTTGTGAAATTAATCTTTATTGCATTTGAGCTATTTTTAAATGAACTGCCTAAAGGCCATTTCTTATATGTGGTAGTACACCGTTAATTTCGGTTACTTAGTTTAAACAAAATGATGTTTCTGTGCATAAAATAATTTATTCAAAATGACTCATATTTTATAGTGATACTTAAGCTCACATCGTAAAACTAATCATAGTAAAAGTAGCCCAACCTAGCTTAAACTTCCACTTCATTCCCACCAGTGCAATTTTAAAAAGTCATAAACACAATTTTCTCACACCCTTATAGTATAAAATATATAGTTTTAAGTTCATATCAAGTTATGAGTCGTATGTTACCAAATAATTCAAAGACATGCGTGGAGAATTTTGTGTTGTCGCATGGCAAACATTTGCGAGAAATGAGGGAGAGGAATGGGACTCAAAAGCGCGCTTGAGTTAAATTAATTGGCAAAGTTTCATTTTTCATTGCCGTGCAGTGACAAAAGGCGGCTGGTCTGGACGATGTGGAGAATGCTGCCGTTAAAGGGGAGAGTAATTCAATGTTTGGGCCACGAAATCTGTGCACAGTCTCAACCAAAAGTTGTTTCTGTTTGCGTGTAATGTGTGTATGTTTGTTGTGTCTGTGGTTCATGTTAAATTAAAATAAAACGCTCGGCAGCGAAAGCATTTCCCGTTTGTTTTCTAATGTGGCGCCGCCTGACAAGCAAAACCGCAGCCATTTAACAGCTAAACACAAATGTCAAATGCCTGACAGCAGTTTTAGTGTTTTATATGTGTTTTTGTGTGTGTTAGAGTGTGCGTTCGTTTGTTTGTGCCTAATTATGCTGCAAACGACGCTTAAGCAATAATTTCAAAAGTACTATTAGAATGGGGTGCGAGTCACATGGCGTATGCGCAATGATTGTCAGACTTCGCTAAGACCCAGGCTGAACGTCTAGCCTTCGATTATTCTTGCAGCTAAACGAGTCCGCAGTGTGCAATTAAAAATTATGTTTATGTTTGGAAAATGTAAATTTTAAATTACATTCGCGTCATTTGGTTGAAGAGAGTGCTGAATGCAAACTCAAAATGGCCACCAGCGTTGCTGAAGTGCGCCAAGTGGAGCAGTTATTCGTTGACAGTATTGTGCAGTGTTTAAGTAAAACAAATGTATTTTTTAACTGCTTATAAAGTCAAAGTTATATTAAGTTGGTTTCCTGCGAACAGCAAGAAATTTTAAAGCACAACTTAAACATAGGTAACTATGTCAAAAAAGACTAACCTGAAAATCGAATCAAACTCTATGAAAACAGAGAAAAGTTCACTAAAACGTTGATCTTTATATCTTTATTTTTCTTTATATTACTTTAATTCGTAAGTTAGCAAACAAAAAGTTCAAGTAAAAAGGAAATCCCTTTTAAATTCTACGTTGTCAAATACTTTGATACTAAACTTTCCTTCCAACTGGTTAAACCAGATTTATGAATCTCTGCAAGTTTTAGCTTTTTATTCATATTTCCTCTACAGTTGAATCTTTTTTTTTTTGTTCACAATTTTATTGCGACTTTTCCTCAACATTGCCAACAAATATATTTATTTTTTAATTTTTTTTCCATTTATAAAATTTAGTAGCTACTAGCATTTATATCAAGTCTCTTGAATTCTTTGTGAAGTTCTTTTTTCATCACGCACATAACCACCAGCAACCCTTGGACAGCCAAGCCCAATACTTCAGCTGTCCTTGGCTTCCGTTGCTAACCACAAATTATTGAATTTCTCGCCTAATTTACTGCGTTTTTATATATGTACATATTCAAGTCGTGTATATAGTATATGTATGTTTGTGTGTATGCTGAGACTTGTATTCATAAGTGAGCATTTTGTGAGCTTAACCACATTGCGTATACGTAAAGTAATTTATAACTGCCTTCATACACACACACACACATATTCGCATTCGAAAGAACCAGGCAACTTTTGGCAACACCCTTACAAACAACAGCTGAAGTAAATGGCTGAATGAATTTCAGCCTGGGGTAGCTTATTAGTCTTTTGTGGTTCTCTTTGCTGTTTTTTTTCGTGGTTCGTGGCTAAAATTCAATTTCGAGCTGTTGTAAGCAAAGCGTTCGCTGCGTGCATTTGACGACTTGACAAGCAAATTAAATATGCAGCCAATAATCCTTGTATTTGACTTTTAATAAAGCAACTTTCAACGCATTCATAACCCAAACTTTTAAAATATGTTCCGCTTCTGCATGGCAAACACTTATTTAGTGCCTGTGAACATGGTCACCGGCTTTTTGCCGCAAAACAATTCTCATTTTCGTTCCCATGGCCGACATAAGACACGCACTCCAATCCTTGGAGGAATTTATGAAACTTGCCTCATATTTAAAGTCAACATTGAGAAGAAGTGCAAATGAGGTATGAAATAAATCATTTTTCTTATCCGTTTTCAAGCAACAAGCCAAGTTTTTGAAATTCTCTCTTTTTAACATTGTTTTCAGATATTGGGTTTAGGTTTCAGGTTTCGCTCTTTGCCGTTGCTACGCCCCAATATTCGCTGCATTCATTAAATGCTCAATCACTGAGCAAATACAACGCGAAATGAATACTCAGCGAATATCACCCAAATACTACAGCAACAAGAAAAACTCTCGCCAAGCTTTTATTTTTTTGTGTGTTGGTGTCTGCGTTTGTTCGGATAAATATATGAATAAAAAAATAAATAAATGCATGCATATGTACGAAAAAATAGAAGAAGAAGACTACTTAACATGCTGACTGACCAATATTGAATTGCCCTTAAAAATTGCGTGAAAAATGCATTTTGGGTTTTAAGCGATTGGAATTGAATCGGTGTAATTTTCCCTTTTATTTGCATCTCATATTCCCATTTATAAAATTGTTCGCGGTCGAGTAAGTAAATGGTTTTTACGATTTTATTAACTGAGTAGTCTTGCGGAAAGTAACGCCATTCAACAATACAGTAAAAGCCTTTTAAAAACAAACTGCAATTGAGATAAATTTCGTAATTTTCCATTTGCAAATAATTTGATCGATTCTCAATTACTACTTTAAATATTTTAAAATATATAATCAAATTAATTGGTAAGTTAGGGATACAGAAACGCAAATTAAGATGCGTTCATTAACTGCCAATCAAAATCTACTCGAGAATCATTAAGTTTAATCTGCAAACACGCCCCCCAAAAAGGATGCTCAGCTTAATCCGGTCACATGTCTCAAATGGATTCGCTTGGCAAATTTTTATTATACCACGATCATTTTATAGCTGATATAAGTGTGCAAAAGCAAAGACAAAATATCTTAAGAGCCACAAATCCATCGGCGCATGAACACGAATTGGCCAGCTATAATGGCTCTTTTAAATTGACCCGGCCAACACACAACAAACTAAATTACACAATTATCAAGTTCAGCAAGGAACAAACAGGAACAGCAACAACCAACTCGGCACATAATAACCGCAACGTTTAAGGCCTAATATGCAATTAGGGTTCTAACCGAAAACGGGCCGACAGAACACTGAGGTGAAATTTGCGCGTGAGCAAACATCACAGTTGCCCCACCCCTTCCAACCAGTAACGCCTTAAAGTTGAAAATTAATAAGGCGTAAATAATACATGCAACGATGAGGCAAGCAACGGAATGCGATAAAAAAAATAAACGTACATTTTTAAAGTACGACAAACGCACACACACACACATATAAGTATAAACACGCATAATAAAATGCCAACGGTCGCGCATTACGTCCAAAATTAAAAAGAGTCTCCAGAAAAGGATATCAGTGTGAGGCTCATGGCACGCAGCGACGGCCAAGCGCAATAATCGAACACCAATGACCATGGTCAAGATAAAATAAATAAATGAGTCAAAAAGAAAGAGAAAGGCAAATAAAAACAAGTTCTGTATACCCTTACTTGTATACCTATATTTTAAAACGTTGTTTTTCTGAAGTTTTTAGCTACATTTTTTTTTAATTAACCATTCTTCCTGGCTTTCAAAATGTACTAAAGAAGAACAACGTCTATTAAGGTATAAAATTTATATATATATTATTTAAATTTAACTAAGACACAATAAATTTAACACTGGAAGCTTAAAACTACTGTGTTCTGGTCTATTCTTGTTTTGCATGTGGCTGATATTTGTCTTCAAAGTTTTAGTTTACAGACATGCGATATTGTAATTTATATTTGAACATGCAACATGTTAAAGGTGTTATTCGTTTTGCAGCGCTGACATCACGATAATATTTATCGATAACCTTTTAACTTTTATAGAATACAAGTTGAGACGATAGAAAAAACTTTCTTTTAAACATTTAAAAGTACAGTTATGTTAAACAACCTGTATTGTCAAATTAAAAACAGAATATGTATTCTTACGATACTCATTGCATATCAACACTAAATTTTAGTTTATCCATAAAATACAAGCACACGATGATTCAGCAAACAAAGCATTACTCTTTAAAGCTGACAAAGTGGGCAGGTCTCTCTGTTAGCAAAAGTCTGTGTTCGAGTCACAAGGAGAAGACAGCAGCAACAGAACAGCCGAAGGACAACAACAGCCAGCAGAAAACTCATAACTGTGACTCTGGCTCGGGCAGAGGCAGCTAGATGTGAGGACTACATATGCCAGTCACACAATGGCCATGGCCCGAAACGAAAACACACATGTGCATGCATTTGTGTGGCAAGAGTATAAGAAAACGGCTCCATATTGCCAATGGAACAATAAGCAATGTCCCAAGTTAGCTGGCTGACTAGGACCTAGGACTTTGGCCTAAAGTTCAGCTGGGTTGAATGGAGTGTGGGCGCTGTCGAAGTAGTAAAGTATTTGAGAAGTAGAAGAAAGGGGACGGGCGTGCTGCCATTGGGGAGCTGACACCACAAATGTGTACTTCAGAGGTTGTTTTTCTTTTTTTTTTCATTTTAATAGTAGTTCTTGGAACCGTGTAGACACTGGGATAAACACTAGAGGTATGATGAATGTGTGGTCTACTTGTACACAATATTAAAGTAATACCAAAGTAGACCAATTTTATTAGAGACATTTGAATCTATTTCTCAGTGTACAGCTATCGATATTTATCGATTAAGGGATATTGATATTGAATGAGCAAATAAAAGAGAAAGTATATTTAACAGGATATTTCAAGGTCCCCAACTCTTTAGGGCCTCGCATTCACAATCGACTTAAAGCGAATCCGAAACAATTGCTCATTAGATTTGTACAAATATGTACGCTGCATCGAATGCCGTAATCTGATGCCCACCATCAACCCCACCATCATACTACCTTTAACAATCTGCACCGCTAATGACCCCCACAAATAAAACAAAAATGAAAAGGAACATTAAAAAACTGGAAAAAAATGTTATTTCATTGCTTGCGCAATATTTCATTTCGCGTTCAGTGCTCAAATAAATAAGAAATGATTTTTCACGAGTTTTGCTTATTGACTCTTTGGTCTATTTTATGGCGGGGATGTGGCAGTCCAGAGGTGAGGGCGAGCGTCAATGCAGGTCATGTTAAAGCAAATAAATCGCTCAAGTTGGCAAAACAGCATTCAATGGAGCGTGTGGAACAAGATGCGGTGTGGGTGGTGCAGAGAAGTGAAGTAGAGAGTAGAGAGGCCCGGAAGCACTCAAATATGTTTGCCATTATGAGGAATGAACTTACAACTAGGAGAAGCTGTCCAAGATATTGCTGTAGATGGAGAGGAGGGTGCAAGTGCAATGTTAATTTACGAGGAGTTGCACTTTTCATGCCAAACAGCAATGTTTAAATAAATCAATGTAGAAGTGATTTATCAAGCCAGTTCGAAAGTAACATGAAGAAGAAAACGCAATGAGAATACAAAGTTGGCAATCGAATGAAATATTAAATGAAATAAATGTTTAAGTAGCTGTACAATACTATTAAATGATAGACATTTTCGTTTATAAGTCTTAGTCTTATATAAGTCTTATCAGATTAGAAAGTAAGCTTCGTGCTAAGCTTTACAAACAATGATTTCAAGATATGAAAAGAAAGAAAGAAAAATGTAGAAATAAGTACTTTAAAAGAACAAGTCCTTAAACCAAACAGCTGGTATTTAGGCAATTTGTATACAAGCCTTTGCAAGTTAATATTATTTGACTGTTTCGTATTTTATAATGTTGGTATTGCAACATTCAATTGGCCAAAACGACCAAATGGCTCTTCCGAATTTTGGTAAGTTAGCAACCAAATAAACTAAATTGTACAAACCCGTTGGCCGTTGTTCTCTGCCTTGCCGCGTTCAGCTAATAAATGCCACACACAGAAGTACACACACACATACCCAGGCATATGTAGATATATGTATATGTATATGCATAACATCAGACATTTGGTATTTGCCATTGGAAAGCATTTGCCATATTGCAGCCCCCGCATGTCAGGTAATCAAATATTTAACATGCAGCAAGCATACATTTGGCCCGTGCATGGCAGATGCCCACAACCCCCTTCGCCTAACTCGAGTCACAACAAACAAAATTGTGCACGAAAAAATGCAGTCAACAAAAACCTGCGAAATAAAAAAGGGAGCAATACAATTGCGCCAGATTTTAAGAGCCACACCCCATTTATGGCTTTACTTGTGCATACAGTATATTTAAAACTTAAATTGCAATTTAATGCAACCAAATATTGATGCTGAGCGAAAACATTCGATTCGCTTCTGAGTGCCTCGGCACTTTACAAATAGTTCAAATTGTTGTTGGTAACTTAACGGTAAGGCCAAAAGTTCAGCAACGAAAATAGTTTGCCATGAAATTACTTTTGACAGGTGAGAGCGCGAGGCGGATGGTGATGAGAGTCTCTAATGATGTACAGCAATTCCATTAAAAATGTGTCCGTGTGTGTGTCAGACACAAACTTTAATTACTAATGGGATTGCAGCTGTCGGAAAAAGAGGCTGGATAAAGCTGAAGGTCAAAACCAACTTTTGGTGGGGTAAAACTTGTGTTGCTGCAAGTTTTAAGTTTAGTTTAAATGTAGTACACTTCTGATGCATTTTGGAAAATAAAATTAAATGTATTTTAAACATATAATAAGAACGTATGTCGAAATGTTTATACATAGCTGAGACTTATGATAAATCTGAGACTTAACATAAATCTGTGTTATTTAAATAAAATACATTCAAAAGAACACAACTCAAACAGTGTTTTAAAAATATTTAACAATAAATCATTTAGCATGTCGTTTAATTAAAAAGCTTTATCTAGACCCTTTCGACAATTTCCATACGAAATCACAACAAAAGCGACGCGCCAATGAATCACTTTCAAGTAATTTTGCCGCTCGGCTAAGTCGCAAACAAATTGCCGTGTAAATTGCTGCAATTATGTCTAATTAAATGTAAATTTTAGGTACCCCAAGTCGCCACAGACGACAGTCTGCCTTCCAGCCTACCTTCCTGTCGCATTGACCTTTCCCAGTCCAAAGTCAAGTTAGCCACGCCCACTACAGACAATCGTTGCATTAAGAGACACCGGCAGCAGATGCCTGTGGCGCCTCCACACACACACATCCACGTAAGCAGTCGACAGCTATAATCCTGCTGTTTATTTCCACATTTTGTGTCTGCCCACCTTGGCTGGAAAGGTCGCCATAATTTACAAAATAAGCCGCAGACAGCCAACAACAACAATAACGAAAATAGGAATATAATGTAAAAAAAGAAAAACAAAGGTAAAACCACTCGACTTGGTTAAGTAACAACAGGGCATGCCGCATGCGCATAATTGCATAGAGATTACAATTACAGGGTATTATAAGAGTTATGAAAATCTGAATACAGTTTGCATAATACTATGCAAAACAATATTTTAGTACATACTATTATTATAAATAGAACAACTCATTATAATTAATCGATATTTATCGAGTATGTTATTCTAAGCGAATATCGATAAGTGTAAATTGACAAATATTTAAAACTTTAACTCTAATCGGACTACGATTGATGGAACTTTCTGTATTTTTGGCAACACAGATATATTCTTAAGATAAGGTATACCCCTTCTTTTCTTTGCCCATACTGGGTATAATTGAGAAACAAAAGACAATTAGCAGAAAGGGTAGCTATCGTTTTGGCTTCTGGCACATTTTCCCCACACCTGACGCCAAATGGCTGGCACTGTTAGCCACTTGTGGAATGCCCCGCAGTCAAATTGCGCCCAGACATTTGAGGCGAGGCATCTTCTTGCAGCACGAATCTTAAGAATTGTAGCGATTTTGTTGAAGTACTACTCGACCGTAACTCACCTCTTTGACACGCGCGCCAATTAAGTTGCAGTTGCAATTGTCGTTGTTGTTGTTGCTGTTGAACTGGTGAATTTCATTACTGTTAGCTGCAAGATATAATAAAGCCGACTATGAGCCATACATTAAATTCGCCTTAACGCCATGTTTTAACGAAAAAAAAAATATAGACTATACCCTGAACCCTATACCTTACGCGTACAGTCACTATTGCAAGTATGTATGTGTGTGTGTGTGTACGAGTATAGTGAAAACTTTCTAATTCTTGCTCCATATCTCCGGTGTTTCTTAACCGATTTCAATAAAATTTTACAGATTGTCCTTATCTCGTCTAATGTTTCAAAAGCTGTTTCAAAATTTTCCAAATTCAAGATTTTGTTGATATCGAGCACATGTGTATATCGGAAATGGTAAGTGTTATCGAAAATTTAAATGAAACTTGTAATGCGTAGGAATAGGCGAGCTGATTTTCCAAATGTGGAGTCTGTTGATCTTATAGTCTTTGAGATCGACGCGTTCATAGATACGGACAGACGGACGGACAGACGGGCATGGCTATATCGACTCGGCTGTTGATGCTGATCAAGAATATATATACTTTATGGGGTCGGAGATGCTTCCTTCTGCCTGTTACATATTTTTTCACAAAACCATTATACCCTTTTTACCCATTTTCAATGGGTTAGGGTATAAAAATAAAAAATATGCACATACAAATTCAAAATATGGCTTTAAGATGACTTAAGATATGACTAATTTGCAGGTAATTGATATTGCATGCAAATTTCTTGGGGGATTATTTTAAAATTGAATTAAAATTGTATTTATTCTAATTTAATATTCTCTCCGTTCCGACTATATTAAATTTATATTTTGAAAGCAGCATGCCACGCCCTGCTTTGTTGATGATTCATTAAGATACGCTTCCAGATATTATTTTTGTTTTTTGTTGTTGTTGTTCTTTTTTGCCATAAAATATTTGCGGTCTGAAGTCAGCTTTTGTTGAGTCAAGTTGACTTTAGCTCTCGCCAGGGGAGCTCAAAATATACGCTTATGACGATATGTACATACACTAAACGTTTATTTTCATGTCTATTTTTTGTTGTTTTTTCACTTCTGTCTCTTGTGCCTTATCTGTGTTGCTTGTATGCGTCCGCTGGCCCCTCCAGCTTCCTATTATGCTGTCTGCATTCTCATAGTTGTGCTAAATTTGCTGTTACCGGTTTTCATTTTCGTTTGATTTTGCCTGCTATTTGTTTGAGATTGTCCATATAAATCATAGAATATAAGAGCCATTGGCTTGTCGTTGTGTTGCTACACAGAGCGAAAAGATCATTGGACTAATTGCATGTTAAATAAACCATGGATCGAGTTAACTAAGTTTAAGTGAAAAATATTTGATGTTAAACTTATTACAAAAGTTTTTCACAAATAAAAAATATTTAACAAAACATTTTAATGTTTAATAAGCACTAAAAATAGCCATATAAAAAATTTAATAGTTCATAAGTAAAAGATTAGTTAAAGAATTCAAACATTAAGTAAGAATTGATGAATTTTAATATATATTATAATTCTAAGATTCGTTTAAAAATCAATTTAACGAAAAATATTAGTTAAAGGTTTTTTTAAAATTAAATTCAAGGATAACTTTAAATTGCCGTAAAACTTTCTGTGATTCTGTGTTTATTGATTTTGTGACCTTGTCTGCTATAACTTGAACATAAGCATAACAACTTTCTTTCACAACGCATTCCAAGATTGTTAGAACTTTTATTTTAAAAAATCTTATAAGATTCGAGACCTGTTAAGGCAGCCAAGCAGAAACGCTACATGTAACCACAATCGAACGCTTTGCCGAGCACTTTGAAAAAGCTCTTATTGATTGAAAATAACTTTTAATTAAATGTTAAATTTTAGTTCGAAATTTTGTTTAAATTTTTAAAGTATATTTAAATTCCTGTTGCTGCTAAATATAATTTTGCTCAATTTTCATTGTGTATTTGAATCTCCTTGTACACAAAGTCAAAGCCTGAGATGAGTTGCTGAAATGAGGGCATGAGTTCCTGCACCTGTAAAAACTTTTTGGGCAAAGAAAGGGAGAGTGAGAGAGAAAATGATGTGCAGTAACTTTTGAAAATAAATCCGGGCAACACTTGTTCAAGAGAAATAATTAAAGAAAATATTTTTGCTCGTTGCACAAAGTTGAACATGTTTATATTTTAGTTTCCGTTTAAATTTTTTGTCTATCGCACCTCGTAACGTTTCTTTTGAATTAATTTCCATATGCGACAACTAATGAAATTCCGTGCAATTAAAGAATGAAAGGTTTAGGCTCAGCGCTTGGGGAATACAGCAATAAAATGTATCATGCTCTCAGAAGCTGTGACACTGATTGAAAATATAAAACTGTCAGCTAGCAACGACATAAACTGACCGAGAAGGGAGGTTGGGGGGCACTGAATGTAGGCTTAGTATATGTATATACTATAGGTTATTAGCATTTTTGCACACACGCATAAATTATGCAAAACTCGGTGGCACTTCAGACAACCAAATATATACTTTATATATTTCAAATATTTGCCAGGCAAAAGTGTTGAATATTTGCCAAGCCAGGCTAGAATCTGAAAGTGTATTAATGTGTATAAGTGTGTGTGTTTGTTAGAGCCAAAGGATGAGCATACAGAATATTATGGTACGACAAAGTTTTTTTTTTGCTTGTTTTAGCTTTTAACTAACGCCAGCTAAATGCACTGTTGGCCAAATATTGTTTTAAATTCTATTTTGTTGTGCATTAGGTCGAGTTTGTAGTTGATTCAAGTTCTTAAATACATATACTAAATCTGACCATTAAATATGCAAAAAAAAAAAACTGTAAACTGAAAAAATGTAATTGGGCAAATGAAATGTGACAGCATTTAAATTTTTAAACCTCGTTGCACAAGGCCGGCAAATTAAGTGAAAGTATTAAATATGATAAAAGCATGTAAATACCAATTTCCAGTTGACATCGAGTAACAGTTGGAACGACAAATTGTAAACCAGTTAGAGACCAAAAGTTCGTTAAAATCACTTCTCCTACTGTATATAAGATATTTTAATTTCAATTAAGAAGAATACTTGTTAAACTGTCAACAAACAATCAGCTGTGACAAATAGTTTGTTAAAGAGCCAAGATGTAAAGCAGCTTTAGGTATGACAAAGCACGTAAAAGATAAAAGCTTAAATTTTGTAAGAAGGCTCTATACGAGTAAGCTCGACTAGGAATACCCTGAACCCCAGACTTTTCATGTACGATCATGCCTGCCTGCCCTACTACATCAATGGTTAATGACTAAAATTTAATCGTCTATATCTCAACTTTCATAACCAAACTCAAAGGAAATTTCAGATTATTATTATCTTAATAAATTATCAAAATAAATTTTTAAGCTTTTGAAATTCAAGATTGTTATCGAAATTTGAAACAAAGAGGAATTTATGTTTCAAGTTCGAAGTCTCCAAGTGTCGCATAGTCTTTGAGATCGACGCGTTGATACATACAGACGGGCATGGCTATATCGAAGGGGGATGAAGAATATATACTTTTGGGGTCGGAGATGCTTCCTGTTGCATACTTTTGCACAAAACCATTATAGTCTTTTTAAAAATTGTAGTTAACTTATATACAAATCAATTTTGTAACCTGTAACTAAATCTTTTCAAGCTGATAATTCTAGCGTGTAGAAATTAGTACAATACATTATATATTTCTTTCGTTTAAATGCCTCTTTGGCAAGCATCTATTCAAGCATCTTTCAGCTCGCATTTGTTATGTAAGCTTAGAGTTTTCTTTTTGATTAAGCTTTTCAAATAATCCCACTCGCAAAGGAGTCACAAAGTTTTGTGTAACCAAAGAAATAGAGTGCATGAAAGACAACAAACTAAATTGCAATTAGTGAGCCAAATAAAATAACAATACAAAAAAAAAAGAATAAAACTTCTAAAAGCTCGACTTTTTATCAGAACTCGACTCGAACTTTGGGTTTAAACTGGAGTCAACTCGACTCGGTTAAAAGTTGACAATTAAAAAGTTTGTTACTGGCATTTTGCTGTTTTAGATGTTTTTTGCTGATACTGTTCTTTTAAATGAATATTTTTTTTTACTGTCAACAGATGAAGCACCCACACACAGACAGACAAAGTTGAAGCAAAATAAAAACTGCAAAACTGTGCAAATTAGTTTTTGTTTTGCTCCTTTTGTGTATTATTTATTATTTAGAATGATTCAAATTATTTTTTCTTGGGCTCTTTCTGCTGTTGCTGAGGCTGCGGCAATTTCTACGTGTGTTTGACTAGTTGGCAAATTAAAATTCTTTCAACAAGTTGTCGTCATAGTGAATGTGAGCCAGCAAGCGACAGATAGACAAAAAGCGAGAGAGAGAGTGGGTTTAAGCTAAAGCCTGTTAAATATCAAAGAGACGATGACGACAGTGACGAAGGCGTGTGGGCGACCAAGGCAACAACAACGAACGTCTGCCACAGAAAGCAACAACTAATACATTTACATGCACACTTACCTCACAATGCCCGCTGTGACTGCTCTGCTTGCAGCGTTGTCGAAAACTGGTTCTTATTTGTTGTCTTGCTGCTGGCTTCGCTTAGCTTATTGCCTTACTGCTCGATACTCTCGTACTATGTTGTAGTAGTTGGAGTGAGAAGTAAGCACTTTTTCCAATACCTTTTCAGTCGTTGCGAAATACACTTAAACCTCTACACAGAGCAGGCTTTGTGGGCTCTCTAATTGTTATTGTAGATGTAGATGTTGTTGCGGTTGTTGTTGTTGTTGTTGTGTATAGCCATATGCTACTTGCAATTAATTAAGCTCAACAATTGGTCAGCAAACAAAAGAAATCAACGCGACACATGGCAAACACGATACACTAATGCAAATATAGCCACAAACACAAACAGTCGCGCGCACACACACTTGAACACACAACCACATGAACGCACTCGCACGCTAATATATGTGTGGTATGTATGTATATATTTTTGTATGTCGTATAACCTGTGTGCTTCACTTGTCGCGCGCGCCTTCTGACTGTGGCGTAGGCGTTGTGGGCGAGAGGAGCACGTTGGGGTCAAGCACAAAACGCGCGACGTGAAGACGAAAATGAATATGCGAATGCCAGACGAAATGTGATGCGCTCACGTCCGAACAGCACAAAATATATAAACAAACTGAACGGCGACGGTAGTGGCGACGTTGGCGTTGGCGTTGGCGTCGTCAGTGCCGGCAGCCAACGCCAACCAGGTTGCGTTTGAACTTTGGACGAGAACTTGTTTGCTGTGTTTCTGTGTGTGTTTGTGTGCTGAGTGCTTGTTTGTTTGGATGTGTGGGTGGTATGAAGAGCGCTTTTACGCGCGACAAGCATAACACAGTGGGGCAAAACTTGACAGAGTAGTTGAGCAAACCTTAGGGCTTAACATACATAAATAATTACATACATGTATTTATTATGCATACAAATAAACATATATATTATTTTTGTTTACATATCTAACATTTTCACTGATTAAATTAAATATTTGCGTGGCAACAAATTATTCGTAATTCATGTTAACTACATCGTAAACAGCATTGCCATAAAACTTTGTTGCCAGCTCTCGCCTGCTCGCTTGTTCGTTTGCAACATGTTCAAGTTGGAATCGCTGCAACAGAATGGTTCCAACTTTATAAGCTGGCAAAGACACAACCAACAGCAACAGCCATAGCAACATGCAACTTCAAACCTTTTCTAATCAAAAGCACTCAAATGGGGAGTATTTGGCTTTAACCAAGAAATTTAAAGCGCAGAGAAGACAATTTATGTGTTTTTAATTGCACTTCAAGGTTCAAGGTTTAAGCAAAGCTCACATTTCAAAAATTTGATGTTCCTTATCGAAAGGAGTTTTATTGCAGGGTTTCTCTTGTTAGAATGCAGACTTTTCTGCACGTTTTTTGTCTGCTCTGGCGACAGAGCTGTTGACGGTTTTTGCTTTAGCATTTTGGTTTCTATCTTTTTCGTTTATTTTTGCTTTTTTTACGTATGCATTTTGATTTTGTGTTAATTTCTTGTGCTGCAGGCTGTCACTGTCGCTGTCGCTGCCGGCGTCGCTGCTGTCGCTAAGTCAATGTTAAGGTTTATTTGAATTTCTTTCTATCGTTTTCTTTTTTGTTTGTGTATTTTGAGTAGTTTTTCCACTGCTTCAATTTGTTGTTCTTCATCTTCGATCGCTTTTTTTTTTGATTTGTGTGCCATTTATTTTGTCGCCTTCTTGTTGCTGCTGCTTGGCAATATGCATTTATGTTATTTTTGTTGTATGTAAATTTGTGTGGCATCCACAAAACGCGTCTTCGCCTCGTGTCTATGCTAATGAAGCTGCTTTTATGCCCGGCCATAACTGCGAACGGCACTGTACTCAATTCAATTCATTCACAATTGCCCAGTTGGTCCGAATCGAACTATGCAGGCTTTGATGGGCCCACAAACAAACACAAACACACATTAGACTGAGATCTTAATGAATTGAATTAGCATAAAGCGATTTTCTACAGTTGCAAACATGAGCTATAACAACACAAGCCACATGCAACTGCAACATTACCCCAAGCACGTTTAATAAATTCCTTTTGGAAATTGCGCAACGGAACGTATGCTGGCTGCACTTAAAGGCCACATTTTACCAGCCTTGTTAACACTGTGCTGCAGATATTTGTTTTCAGTTCGAAAAATTATAATAAATAACCACCTAATATATTTTATTAATATTTAAAGCTCGATGTACATTTCTTAAAAGTATTCTAAGCAAAGCTTAGTAAAAGTATTATGAAAAAAATAATAAATATGTTTAATATCGACTTCAATCAATATGAAAGTATAAAATCCGTTAGCAAGACTTTGTTCCATAGCGTAATTAATTAGGGCACATGTATAAAGAAACAAGCGAAAGGATTTCAACTTCTGTGTTTTCTTTTAAGTGGCAATCGTGCTGTCTGCTGGATCCTTTGGCAGTTGCAACAATTTAAGCCTCACCGCCACACGCAATCAACAAAGATAACAACACAGGCGGCAGCAACGACAGGCTTAACACGGTGCAGGGTCGGTGCCGTTAATGATGCTGCGATTGCTGCACGTGCACTACTCAGTTTGTGTGTGTGTGTTAGACAAGGTCTAAAATGAAAGAGAAGAGACGCAGAAAGAAAGCTGAAGGTGCAGCAGGTGCATGGCATGCACTCATGCAGCTTGATTGCCCACAGACAGTTTGCGAATGACAGCAAGAGACTGAAAAACGAACACAATGAAAAAAAAGTTTTTAATCGCAGCTACATGTTCGTCCTGTTCAGTTAGCCTGCAGACGAGTACTTTAACTACTTCTATTTGTTATTGGTGTTGGTGTATTCGAACCATGCTTAAATTGGCCCGTATAACACACACACACACACACCCAGACATATAGAGTGGAAGATAGCCCATTGGGGAACTAAGTTATTGGGCTTATGTTGGTCCATTGGTTGCACCATCTGGTTTAATGCTTGGCCGGACAGCTCGGATAGGTCCTTCGAAACACTGTTGAAAATGCCTATCCCGGTGATAGAGAGAGAAAGAAAAGGTAAGCTATGTAAAAGTGTGCTATGGTTTAATTACCTAAAAGACAAACTCTAAAGTTTTAATGAGTAAATCCTTTAAAATTCGAACGCAAATGCCTTGCTTATGAACTGTTTCTCAGGAAATTATGTCCATTTGTGTTAAGTGCCAGAAACATTCAAAATGCTGCCAGAATGATAAATACATAACATCGCATTGTTTGCTACAAATAGTAGTCAAATTAATAATTAACTGTCAATAGCTATGAACTTGCATTTGGATGCTGCCAAATGTGCATAAATCTACATATTTCTGACAGTATGTTTCACACTTTAAACGTTGGCAAGAATGCGATCTCGGACCTGTTTGTATAGTATAGTTAATTACAACAATATTTAAACGCATCTCAAATTTATTTCAGCATCTCAAGCAACGTGTTATTTTACTCTGTGTCCACGTGCCTTCAAGTGTTTGAAGACGTGTACAAAATTGTTGTTCTAACTTAAACAAAGCGTTGTGGCACTAAGAATTAAAGTAGCTGTTAAAACTTTCAAGCAACCTGAAACATAACTACTTAAAGAGTTTTCATCAAGTTTGGGAGCCACATTTAGGACTGCAATTTTAGTTTTTGAAATGCTTTAAAATGTGTTTAGTTTCTCAATAACTTAATGTTATTTAAAATGAGGGAAAACTTATTCATAAATACACCTTAAAACTAACTCAATGTCAAATGTTTCTTTTGACAGGAAATAATGAATTAAAGAACTTCTTAACGATCGTTTACGGCTAATAAGCATATTAAGCTACTTACTTGAACAATTCCGTAATTCATCTAATCCTGTACTAACTGTATTGTTTATTTGCACTTTGAACAGCTGTTGGTCATTCATACGCCACGTTGGCCATTGGCGTCCATTATTTATGCACATGAATTGCAATTTATTAACATTTGCTATGCCGGCGGTTTGCTTGTTGCTGCTGTCTGTTGTCTGTATTAGCTTTTCGCCGTTAGCTGTGGTCTAATTAGTCCGTTTAGTGTGTGCATCGATAAAGTCAGCCACGATTTTGGCGACGCCGGTTCGTGTCCAGCATATTGACGTGATTTATGAACATAACGCTGCAGATAAACATTAAATCTACCGACGAGAACTATTGCGAAACTAGTGCATTGCCCTAACGAGCAGCAACTGCTTTACTGTTTTTAAAATATCCGTAAATCCAGGCAAAACCGCTTAACCAAAAGTCGCAGCTGTGTTAATGTTCGTGTGTATGCGTGTGTGTGCACCCTAATGACCCAAGCGGATTTTAACTCGTCTCGCAGCGCCGCTTACTCTCCTGGCATTTAATATTTTTTCAATCATAAATTTAAATAAGCCCCTGCATAAGGGCCCCAAAAGGCAAACATCCTGCAAGGGTGTCGGGGCGTTCCTTTGTCTGTTTTTTGCCGACTAATGCGACGATATAAAATTTAATTTTGTATAATTAATGTGGCACTACAGTCTAAACATGGGTTAAAAGGCGGGAAAAACAAAAGCAACAAAATAAAACAGAAAATATATAAAATAAAAAGAAACATTCCCAAAGGGACGAAAGCTATTTACAGTGTATTTGTTTGGGTCGCAACGCCCCACGCATGACTGACTTTTGCTAACCCTTACATTACCATTACAGTCTGGCCAAAAAAGGGTGCAAAATCTGAAAGAGCAAAGCAACAACCCAAAAATCCATGGAATGTTTTTGACACATGAACTAAAAGCCTGGCCAAATACCACAAATCAAAAATCTGGGTGCACAAATACACTGTTGCGGTAAAGTGTAAGACTGAGGATGCAGAAATTATGAATATTAAATACCCTAACAATTTCAATGTGCCAGAAAAATGACTTATTTTAATGTCATACAACCTTCTGGTAGGGTCAACACATAAATTGTATTAAAAACAAATTATTCTGGTTTTATTTTATTTTATTTATTTTTTGAAAAACATATTTGATTGATGATTATGAAAGTTTTGCTTGCTTATTGCATATCATTTTAATATTATTATAAGTGCATAATATTAAAGAAGACATATTCAGATATTATCTACGTTCCCTAAGGTTCCTATCTCAGAAAAAAATATTTAACTTAAATTTAACTTTAATATATCTAGTGATTAAAATAGTCTTAAAGTATCATAAAGCTCTGCATTTATTCAAGCAAATAGCTCAAAAGCATAGAAGAACAAGTAAGAAGGCTCTAGTCGAGAAATCCCGACTAGACTATACCCTTAACCCTATAATTTACGCATACAGTCAGTGCTTGCAAGTATGTGTGTATGTATGTATACGCGTATAGTGCATACCTTCTTAATTTCAATACTCCATATCTCCAGTGTTTCTCAACCGATTTCACTAAAATTTTCACAGATTGTCTTTATTTAGTCTAATCTTTCAAACTGCATCGAACTGTTTTCCAAATTCAAGATTTTGTTGTTATCGATTATATGTGTATATCGGAAACGGGAAGAGTTATCGAAAATCTAAAACAAACTTGTACTGCCTAGGGATTAGGCGAGCTTATATACCAAATCTGGAGTCTCTAGCTCTTATAGTCTCTGAGATCGACGCGTTCATACATACGGACGGACAGACGGACGGACGGACGGACGGACAGACGGACGGACGGACAGACGGACATGGCTATATCGACTCGGCTGTTGATGCTGATCAAGAATATATATACTTTATGGGGCCGGAGATGCTTCCTTCTGCCTGTTACATACTTTTGCACAAATCCATTATACCCTTTTTACCCATTTTCAATGGGTTAAGGGTATAAAAACAGTCACTGTCTAATCATTAATAATTCATAAGTTGTTTTATGTTATCGTTAAATGAAATGAAATACATGGAGACCATTTTCATTAGTGTATCCTGCCATCCATCTACTAATGCTAGGCTAAACTGCCTACAAATTCAACACGTTCGCTGCTCGGACATTTAAAAAGAGTTTAATCAGCACGTGTCAGGCGCAAGGCTGTGGCTTTTAATGGCATTGTGCTTATGTCTGTATGCGTCTGTGCTTGTTAGAATGTGTGTTCATGTGCGTTCGCTGTGGTTATCTGTCCATCCAACTATCGACGCTTTGGGCTGCCAGCTACCTACTCCCACTCACCAGACACTCTTCTCAGGGCCTTGGTCATTTGTATTGGCTGTGACGATGGATTTATGGGCCTGAATCGTTCAAATGTCTCGGCTGCAGCAACAAATTGGAGTTGTTTCGAACCGACGTCAATCAGTTCAATTAAATCACTCTAACTGTAAGCAGAGTGAATTTTTGGTAAAAAAAGTTTTATTACAAAATAAACCAACTAATTGAAAATATTTCGTATAATGACTTTTTTACAATTTTTAATGAAATGATAAGGTCGTACTTAAATGTTTCAAACTTTTACCAATTGAACTACGATGTTCAGCACTACGTTACATGCTTGTGTGTGTGCCGAAATCAGATGAATTTCCCAACCACACACATACACACAACCACATACTCACTAACATGCCTGCTGGCTTTTGTGACATTTCGTGCCTGCCACATGGCGTATACGCAATTTTTGACTACTGCACGATCCCTTAGTTTGCTTAACTTTTTTAGCACCAATGTCCGACGCATGAGTTGTATTATTATTTATTTTGAAGTCATTGTTGCACGTACGTGTTCTTGTTGTTGTTCTTGTTTTAATATTTTGTGGCAATATTGCCTGAAAGTTTTTCAATGCTTCTTGAAGCAGACATCTTTGCTATAACTTATAGCCGCTATTGTTGTTGCTGTCATATTTCATAACTTGACCTTTTTGGCCAACGCTTGTGTCGCAAACAATATTTGTTATTGTAACGCTTTTATGGCCAAAAATGGTCGCACACGTACACACGATAACAGCAGCAGAAACCAAAGGGGGAAGCAACAACAATTTCTTCAAATCCATTCTATAACCAATATAAATGTCATTTATGTTGTGGATATTTGGCCATGGCCAAAAGCCGGGGCAAAGGGTTATACGAGTAGAAGCTATCATGGTCAGCGAAACAAAATGAAAAACAAAAATAAAAAAATAAGGAAGAATAAGGGAAATAAAAATACATGTAGCCAAGGATAGCGGTAAAAACTAGAATGGAACAGTTACAAACACTTGTGCACTTGACATCGCCAGCAGACACAGAGTGAGAGAGAGCGAACGAGAGGGATAAAGAATATAAGAGTTTGTTTGAGTGAGAGTGCGATAAGCACCACACAAATGAAAGCTATATCACCACTTAGCGACACTTGAGGATATGCAAAAGCGCCAAGCACTTCCGGTTTATCGTGCTGTGTTTGTCTATGTGTTTGCTTTGTGTGTGTGCCAACGTCAACGGGATCTAAAACAGGATGTGTTTTGAAATGCGACCGATTGTGAGTTATTTAAAGTGCACTAGATAAGGTTTAAGTGACAGCATGAGCTACGTAAAGTAACGCTTAAACAACAGTTTAAATTGTCAATACAAAATACACACTCAATAAAAGTGGATTTCGAATAGAAAACTTGACATATTTTCAGTTCTCGCTTATTGCATACAAATGTTTGGGCAATAACTAAAATAAATATTTTATAGGTACCATATGTTCTATGTACTATTTACTATTGTATTTTATTTTTGTATTTTCATTCTGTATTTTCATGTTATTATAAATACTTCCGAAAAATCCAATAATTTTTAAATTTAATATTTAATAAAAACAAGTAAGAAGGCTCTAGTCGAGAAATCCCGACTAGACTATACCCTGAACCCCATATTTTACGCATACAGTCAATGCTTGTGTGAGTGTGTGTATGTATACGCATATAGTGCATACTTTCTTAATTTCAATGCTCCATATCTCCGGTGTTTCTCAACCGATTTCACAGATTGTCATTATTTAGTCTAATCTTTCAAACTGCATCAAAAAGTTTTGCAAATTCAATATTTTGTTGTTATCGATCACATGTGTATATCGGAAACGGGAAGAGTTATCGGGGAATTCAAAGCATTTTCATTATATTCCTATTTATCTCGAGTGCATTAAGCTAATGCTTATTTGTTTCAGAGTACTATGATAAGTATCGAGTACGTATCGAGTACCTGAAAGAAGATGGCAACAGCACACTAGTAAGGTTCATATCTTCGCTATTTGCATGTTGTAGTTTTTTTTAGCTAAGACACATTAATTTGTTTTTGCAACGGGACATTTATTTATTATTACTATTTTTTTATTATTTTGTAATGCATGCTCATACAAGTTTAGTTTATGTCTTACTTTTTGTTTGAGTTTTGAAGGAGTTCGGAATGAATTCCGAAAATTCTCAGCATTTTCATTTGTTTCGTATTAGCCTTAGCGCATTAAGCTAATGCTGCAACCCTATTGCTTTCACAGTAGCATGATACGTATCGAGTACTAAAACCTGCAAAGAAGCTGGCAACAGCACACCAGCAAGAGCAACGTCAATAAAGTTCATGACTTGGATATTTGCATGGTGCAGTAGTTTTTAGCTAAGACACACTGAACTGCAGTACTCATTTATATTTTTACTTTTGCAACCGACAAAAAGGACATGCTATATCAACTCGGATGTTGATGTTGATCAAGAATATAGTAATTTTATGGGGTCGAAGATGCCTTCTGTTTCCTTCTGCCTGTTACATACAAAAAACTAGAACATCTGCAAAAGAAAGCCCGTTTGCCCAGTACGAGAGAAATTTATTTATTATTATTTTTTTTTTATTATATTTAGTTTTTATTGCATGCACATAAAAGTTTAGTTTATTTTTCCTTTTTGCAGTGGTTTACATTTGATTTCTGTTATGATTAGCCTACACGACATTACATCAGATTATATAAGTACACAAATGCTTATTATGCGACATAAAATTGACAATTGATGAAAGTAATTGAATTGATGTGATTGTTGCTTCTGTCTTTGCATTTGCTGCAAACGCTGACGCAGCTCCTGTGATCTACGCTTCACTTGACTATACTTGCTGTTGTTGTTGTTGTTAATGTTGCACGTGGCACGCTGCATCTCATACTTACTCTGCTCACGATCAGCTTCGGCCAATCGTCGCTGCAGCGCCAACGTTTCAAAATTATGCACAACGCTGCCAACATGTGTATTATTCTCCGGTATGCCCAGATCACCGCTGAAGAGATGTCGCTGCTGGGTGGTCAACAATTCACATCTGCCGCTGCTGGCGCGTGGATGGACGTGTTGACAGTGACGCACTTGTGGCAGGGGGCATGCCACATGTTGTGCGCCCAAGGTGCAAGGGATATGTTGCTCAATAAATTCGCTAGAATCCTGCTGCCAGAGCAGATTACCCAGTTCATCATGGGCGCTGGCGCTAGCCAAACTCGATGACTAGATTGGAGTAGGGATATTTTTTGTTGGTTGTATGTTGTTGTTGTATGTGTTGTTGTTAATGTTGTTGTTGTGTTCGAGATGTTTGGCATTTGAAATTCAAGCAAATTGTTAATGAAATAAATAAATATATCTGATTAGCTAAAGGGTCATTAGAAAATTAAAGAAAGAGAGAGACAGACATAGAAATTGTGGCCGATTTGATGAGCAAGGGGCGGGAGTACTTTTTTCCTTGTAAATGGGTTGAGGGTTAGGGGCTTCATGCATGTTGCAAAACAGTTGATTCTCTGTATTCTTAAATTTAAAACACAATGTAATTTGATATAAATATTTATCATAACTTTCTCCTGTGTCGTTTACATTTGTAAATCTATCCAGTAAACCTGAACGTTTTGCTATGTACAAACTTAAATCAGTGTATTTCAGTAATCAGTTTTGACAAACTCCATAGCTATATATGCTCTATTTCATTTTATTTTTAATATTTACAACAAATTGCAGTCACTTGTTGTTCACTCAGTCACCACCTGCCCGCATACCGTATGCTCATGCATAAATGTTAAAGCAATTATGCGCACAAAACTATGCTATGTTTGTTGTTTCTGACATACATTAAATACTGCTTCAATTAGACAACTTTAGCTGTTAGTAATTCGAGCTCCACAGATCTGTATATGCATATACACAGAACTTTATGTGCCACCTGGTCGCTGTGGTATAAAACTAGCCGTCATTGAACAGACTGAGATGCTCTCCGTTTGCTCCTTTCCATTGATTACCACATTTAGTGGCCACTGTTGTGTGGCTCAATTAGTCGTTAGTTTTGCCCTGGCTGCCTGCTGTCTCAATTCGCAAAATCGTCTGCTGTATCCAGCTGTGGCCTGGGTTTGTCCAATGCTAATAGGCGCATCGAATACCTGACGCTAAATTGAAGGCTAACAGCAATTTAATGTCCTCCATTCTCGGCACCGTTGCCAATTATCGCTGCTGGCCAATATGTTGCAGTTGAAAACCAATTTTGTCTGACAGGCTCTCAGCACAAATTGACACTTTAATGTCAGTCTAACAGTATGCAAAAGCACATAAGACAAAGAACACGACGAAGCAATAAAAGTTGCAAAAGTCGAGCTTGACGTAAGAGAAACATGAAGCGAGAATCGTGTGTAAATTTGACATTAACCAACACGGAAACGGAAACACACTGGCAGCTTGTGCATTTAGTGCAGTTTTTGTTCGTTTTTCTTTTAGTTGTCGTTGTTGTTGCGCACATTTCCCACTCAGTTTACCTGCAGCTTGGCATTGTTGTAGTTGCAGATGTTGTTGTTTTTGTGGAGCAAGCAAAGCATAAGCGCCCATTTTATGCCCAACACAAAGCAACAAAAGAAACAGCACAGAAAGGCAAACAAAATGGCGGACGATTGCGTACTTGAACCCAAGCTTAAACGCTTTATGCATGTGTGTGTGTGGGTGGGTGAGTTTGGTACTTCCTATTTGGCTGGCTAACAAACCAAAAAAACACTAACGCACACACACACACATACAAACATGCACATAACCATGAATGCAGTTGCACATGTTTAAAATTTAACTCGCGTATGCTTTTCGTTACTTTGAAACACATACGATTATTATATAAATGAGTATGTGCGTGTTTGTGTTAACTGTAGCAATCATATACCACTTGCTCCACTCCATTGTTCATTTGCTTACCTTTGAAGCGTCTGCGTGCCACAAACAATAAAAAGGCAGTACTTCTGTACTAAAATTCCATTTCCCTTAACTGTTCTTGCTTTTTTACACATTTTTTATCAGGTATATTAACTGCTATATGTTTGTGTTGTTGGACAACACTTGTAATATTTTTTAAATTTATTTTTAATTTGGGTATTTTTTAATTTTTTTAATACTTTTTATAATGGCATTTAAAATTTGATTATTTATTTTTAGGTTATTTTTTTCTTGCAGTCATTCCTCTTCAATTTATGCATGTGCTTGATATAATAATGATAACAAGAATAAGTGCAAAAAAAAAGTAATACCAAAAGAAGTGAATTTGTTTTTTGTGCTTTACATTCGCATTACGTTTCTTTTTTGTAATTCGTAAGTCACAAAGTGCCGGGCACTTAACAGTTGCGTTAGAGGCGCCGCCAGTGACGGCAACGTTGCAAAGTACAAAATGGGTTTGTAGTATAAAGGAGCCAGTGTGTGATGTGGAAACATGAAAATGGCAAAGCAAGAGCGAAACACAGTTACCGAAAGTTGGTGGTGAAGGGTGATAAGGGGTGGGCACTCAATTTGTAACACGCGATGGAGCAGCGTTTCAGTGTACTCTAATTAGAGCAGAAATGTAGACTGAATCCACCACAGAGAAGTAGACAGTGAGAGTGAGAGAGAGAGAGGCATTGAGGAGTGCCAACTCAGCCCGAGTAGTAGGATAATGCACATGCGGTTTATCATTAAGCAAATGTAGTTTACATAGTTGGATTCGACTACAATTAAGTTCAAGATGAGTAGTTGAATGTGGAACATGTGTTGGAAAATGTCACAAATCTATTACAGTTGCTTTAAGTCTATTAAATCTAATAACCTTTTACGACAACTGTTTTGCGATGAGCTTAATTTTGTATTGTGCTATCATTTAATAAACAATTGCTCATCCGTAAGCTTACGTAAGATCTCTTGACTCCCTTTCTTGCAGCAACCAACTGTCATTAATTTGTTGCCTGCATTTTGGGGCCACAGTTCGTTAGAGTTAGTCTGCGGAAATGTCACGCCTTGAGCTACATAGTTTGCCAGTGTGGCAAATCGCTTTTAAATTGGAATCGTAAACAGAAGCTGAGAAAATCAAGAGTTTAATGACTTGGCACTACACTCCTTAAACAAAAAAAAAGGTTAAAAGGCCAACACCAAGTTACAGGCCAAGTGGCAACACACTAACCATAAATTATATTGCAATAAAGCGGCGTATGCGTGCAAAAAGTTTACAATTATTTTCTCTCTGGCATGACTCGATACTCCTTTTGTCAGCTTTTGTGGCAGGCGACGCCAAAGGCAATGAGGACAGTTCCTTTCAAATGCAATTAAATACAGTCGCCGGACGAGCCGCATATAACTCAATTTATAGTGTTGCGCACAGGAGACACAGGACACGGGCACGTCCCTGTCTACGTGGAAGCTTTCAGGAAGCTTTCTCTCAGTGCCATCAACGAGCGAAACGTCTGCTGGCCACAATGGCTGCCGGCACACGATACAAAATGGGTGCAGGTTGACTTCATAATTTCATTATGACTTCACCGCGTGATACGAAAAATACGAAAATAGCGAAACAACAAAACGACTTTCCCAGCACTGAAGGCTTCGTTGTGAAATTCTGTTGTAGCTGGGGGCGTTGTCCGGCTGTGGTCCGTTTAGACTAATTAGCAGACTGTTAATTGCACTTGAATGCCAGCGTAAAAGTGACTGCTTTAACGGCCACTTCGGGTGTTCAGGATGCTCGAGGGAACTCGAGGAGTTCAGGTAACTCGGGCACTAGGACTTCCAAGTGTTTTGTGTGGCATTTATCTCTCGGTCTCCCTGTCTCTATGTATTTATTTTGTGTCTGCAAAGTTTTCGCACCAAAGTCGCGCTACGGAAGTTGTGAAAAGTTATCTGTGTGCGTGTGTGGGTTCCTTGTGGCACTATAAAGAATGTCCCAAAAAGAGGGGATGTGACTAAAGTTTGAAGTTTATGACATGGTAGGATATGTGCTTTTGTGTGAGGCTGGGAATATTTTGAGCAGCTGTGGTATATGTTTGGTGGATGCCATGTGGATGGCAAGTGTTAATAGTTATTAAGTGCTATTCAGTGGCTAAACAGTAAAGCTCCCGAATATAAAAAAAAACATTGTTAAATCGATCAAAGTCAAGTTTTAACACATTCAGTCCATGCGTATTTTTAAACAATCTTTATTCGATTCTTGATATTCCCCGTTCAACTAGCCTGAATCTAATGTTACGTGTCCAATCAATTGGTGCAGTTAAAGCACAAATCCAATCTGAATTGGTAATGGGAATAAAGCTGAGCTACAAGTCTGGCGCCAAAATGCCCAGAACCACGGAAAGCACGCAATAACATTTCCACATAGGTACGTATGTATGTGGTGAATGTGTGGATAAGCTCCAAGTGGAATTGCACGTGTTGCCCAACAAGCCGTGAAAAAAAACCATCTAGGTAGAAATATTGAATGAAGCGACGTGAATATCGTTTATAGCGGAAGCCAGCCGACAGCTGTCAGTTCCGATCCATGACGAGGTTTGCCTCAGCCTCCAAAAATGGGTAAAGCGAGAAACGTTGTTTTAAAAAATGCGTTTCGATGTGGAAAGTATGTGTATGTGTGTGTGTTTTTACTAGGGAATGGAAGTGGTTAGTGGGTTTACCAGAGCAACGTTACCAGAAAAAAAACGCAAAAATGCATTTGCCTTGCATTAATTGCGCTCCATCCCACTCTCACTCACTGTGTCTGGCAAATTTATTCGGGAACGCGCCCAATCCGCGCGACACTTACAAATTGCATAAAAAGCGTTCACGTTGAATTATAAATGCACGACATGAATCCGTTTGGGGGTGGCTTGTAGCATTTAGCTCACTGAATTTGATATTTTTTTATTTGTTTTTGTGTTGTTTCTATTTTTTGTTTCGCTGTTCTTATTGTTTGTTTAACCCAGTAATGTTTTTGTTTGCATATTTTTAGGCGTGCGCTAAGGGACTTCTGAATTCTGAATTAAAAAGCCAAAACAACTTTTACAGGATTGGTAAACGGTGTACAACTCGGAAACAAATACCAATGCCTTTTTGACATCAATAGCAGTGTACATGTTTAATTATATTGTATTTATGAGAAACTGTTCTCGCGTCAAACAATTGAAAATCAAAAGCAAAAGAGAAATACTTTCATTGTTATGCATGGCAGTCAAAATGGGTGCACATATCTAAAACAAATTGAAAGACTATTACTACACACAATAAATTGTATTTGTATCTAGTTCATGCCACTCAACATGGACGTATCGCACAAGTTGCACAAGTTTCCTAAAAAACAATAGCCAAAATTGTTCAAATATCGATTTCAATATCAGTACGTATTTCAAGGGCTCTTGGATGGCATTGTCTGTTGTTGAGGGTATCGAAAAACGCTTGAAAAAATACTTTCCAAGCGAACACTACAAACTCTGTTTAATTCGTGAAAGCAGCGCCAGACTTTATTGAATCTCGAATAACCCTGCCTCTTCTAAATGCTGTACATCTGTTAGGGCTTATAATGGAAATTTTGCAGTCGCTATGAAAAACGGTTTCCTTTTTATACCCTTAACCCATTGAAAATGGGTAAAAAGGGTAGATTGGTTTTGTGCAAAAGTATGTAACAGGCAGAAGGAAGCATCTCCGACCCCATAAAGTATATATATTCTTGATCAGCATCAACAGCCGAGTCGATAGAGCCATGTCCGTCCGTCCGTATGTATGAACGCCTCGATCTCAGAGACTATAACAGCTAGAGACTCCAGATTTGGTACATACGCTCGCCTAATCCCCAGGCAGTACAAGCTTATAAATTTTCGATAACTCTTCCCGTTTTCGATATACACATGTGATCGATAACAACAAAATCTTGAATTTGGAAAACAGTTTGATGCAGTTTAAAAGATTATACTAAGTAATGACAATCTGTAAAATTGAAATCGGCTGAGAAACACTGGAGATATAGAGTATTGAAATTAAGAAGGTATGCACTATACGCGTATACATACACACACTCACACATACTTGCAAGCACTGACTGTATGCGTAAAGTATAGGGTTCAGGGTATAGTCTAGTCGAGATTTCTCGACTAGAGCCTTCTTACTTGTTTTTATTACATTGTGTTCTGTTTTTTTTTGTTGTGTTAACCAAAAACCGCTAAAAATGAAAACTGTTTCGCTTTTTGGTTGTGTTTGCGTTAGGACGCCGTCCGGCCCACAAATACAATATTTTCGATTTCATCGTTGACAGGAATAGGATGGGGGCGTGCATCAATTTGCCCGCTATAAAAACTCAGAATGAATTTTTAATAAACGAAAGCGAGTAAAAAATGATGGCAAAGCGCAAAGAAACTAGACTAGCAAGCAATTTTTTTTTTTGCTTTACATTTCTTCTTTTTTACGTATTCTCGGCATATTTTGCATTTCAAATTTGTGTGCCGCTAGCCAGCAATAAAGTTTTAGCTGTTGAGAAAAAAACGAAGTTAAGTAACCAAAGAACAACAAAAATATATAAAACTCGCCGCTTGTTTGAGAAATGTAAATCTGCCAAATAGTTTTTTTATGCTAGCGCTTTTAGCTTTTGACTCTCAGCTGTTTGTTTCCAATTAGAGCGTCTACCACGGGCGTATGATAATTGGATTGCCATGGGCCCCAGCACCACTCTCCATCCCTGTCAGAGATGGAGGCTCAGTGGAGCCCGTCCAAGGCTCTTTCACTGTTTGCTGTTTGCCGTCCGCCTGTGCACTTTGTCCAACAGATAAATGGATAGGCCCCGTGAGAGCACCTACCTAGCACCGGGCCAAAAGTCGGGCAATATGAAATGGAAAGTCAACAACAAAAACAGCAACGACAACTGAAGCTGAACAGCCAACTAGTTGTGTCAGTAGAGCAAGATACGAAGGCAACAACAAAAGCGCGTCAAAGTTGACAAGTGGCTCGGAGAAGTCTAAGAAACGAGCTGTGTGGAAAATTTAATACCCTGCAATGCATGTTGGTGAGAATAAACTATAATTTTAGATTGAGAGGAAAATTATTATTGTTTTGTTTAACAAGACTAAAATTCTGACATCAGCAATTAAATATATTTTAGATTTGGGAAAAAAACCTAAACAACATCTCACTAATATATGTAATCTCAAAGTCACATTTATAAATCTCCTCTTTACTTGATATGCCGCTTCATAGGATCAGGTTTGCGTAGTACATAAACTGTAGCATGCTTTTGAGCGCTAGTGCAATAAGATAACAAAATGTGGGCGAAGTGAAGCGGCTATAAATAGTGGCAGACGCCTTGGGAGCTTCGTTGTCAGACAGTAGCTAAAACTATGCCAACGGCACTTAAGGTTAAAACAGTAGCAGCCATAGACCCACATCGAGGCCAGGCTAGGGAGCAAGGGGCGTCACAGCTTCCATAGCGTCACCGACAAGCGGGGACATAGCGAGGGTCAGTCTGACAGACTGTTAGTCAATGGCCGAGTGTGCAACAGATGGTATTTTATATTCTCGTTTGTTGCACAGTGTGCAGTGGATTTGGAATGTCAACCGCAGTAACACGGCAATATAAAACGGGCTCCAAGCACACAATCATAAAGTGACCAATGTGTTTGTGTTGTTTTGGCTTGTTATGAAAAAACTTTTTTACTTGTCAGTTTAGAAATTGTTCAGCCTATCTACACACAGGTGTGTGTGTGTGTGCATGAAGGTATCCTTGATCAACGTTGCGTATACATAATGTAAAAAGATTTGCAATTTGTTGAAATGCAATATAAATTAGCTTCCATTAGACGTGGAAGTGCATTAAAAACCACTTGAATAATATATGTTTTGATTACATTTCAGCACACAATTTGGGAAGCAGCATATAAATTGAATAACTAATATATTTATTTAAATCTGTAAAATTTATTTTAAGCACCCTAATGAATACGTGCAAACGACAATTTTATGCATTTTGATAATTTATACAAAACTTAATCTAACACATAAACAATTTCTACAAATAAATTGATATAAATATAAACATAAATTCAAATAAAGCTTTTAGTAATTCTTAGAAAATGAAATGAAACAAAACACACTTAAATACTTCTAAGAATTTCAGGCTTAAGATGGACACATACACAAATAATTTATTCATCATTTGTCTACGTGACAAATTTCATTAGAACTTGCCAAGCTGCTTTTTATTCACAGCGCTCCTTGACAACTATTAATTTATAAGACCTTTAAAAATACTGACAAATTCTTGCAATTAAAGCGGACGCCACTTTTAACATTTGCTGCATCTTTTGTCGCGCTTCGCAAATATTTGCCGCAATTTTTCATATAAAACGACATGCCAGAAAAGGGACAGCAGATGGTGGCCAAAAGTGGCAAAAATAAAAATTGCAGTTTTGGGGCTGTAAAAACTTGCAGCAACTGTGATCAATCTTCATTGCAGTGGAGGTTTTGCTTGAACCAGGGCTGTTACAACAAAATTTTCAATGCTGCAGGCAACGGCACTCATGCATGACATGCCACCACCTTCACTTCTCTAACATTTGCATGTCAGTGGAAACAAACAAGCAAATAGTGAAGCAAACCCTTTCCATGAAGCTCATCTTCATGTCAAAATTCAAGGCAAGAAGTAGAGGCACAGAAACCGTTGAAGTAATAGCGCACAAAGAAAAAATAAAAGAAAAAAAAAACTAACAAAACAGCAAAATTGCAAAATATTTGCGATTGTCACCATCCACACAAGAAAAAACAACAAATGAAAAGCATAAAGAAAAAAAAACAGAAAATCTGAATAAGAGTAAAAAAGCATGGAAACTAGCAAAAGCCAGTCGACATGGAAATTGGCGAAATGAATGAAGATGAAGTAGCAGCCGGCATAACAGTACGAAACATGTGGACATAGGACATCGAACATGAAACAGGATAATGGTCAGGCATGTTTGATTTGGCTGCCAGTTGGCAAAGCTTGCAACTGAACCTGAAAGATTGATTGGCCACTAAAGAATGTCCAGCAGTTCATTGCGCCATATCTGGCTTGTTGAACCACTTTCAAAGCTGCCAGCAATATTATTCTTTACAGGTCCATAGAAATATTTGCTTAGCAACAGTTGTTGTTCGAGCATTGCCATTAATAGGGGCAATCTGAAGAACTTTTTCTTGTACAAAAGCAGAAGATTTAATTTTTGAATTGGAAATACTACAATTTTTTTTTTTATAAATTTAAACTTTATAATCAAAGATAGGTTATAACCACAGTGTTTATATATGCATCAAATATTTGTGAGCTTTGAGAACACTTTGATGTAAATTAACGTTCTGGGAAATATCTTCTTTGGTTACAGAGTAACTTCGAGCATGAAAGCTTAGTCGATATATGTATGTGAGTTTCCCCAAGTTTGTATATATTTCTTCTTTTCTTTAAGCGTTGTTGTAGTCAGCGATTTTTCCGCTCTAGCACGTTTCTTTTTTATGACGTTTTCTTTTGTGGGATTCCTCTTTTTTAATTCGAAATACTTAAGAGTTATACCCATTCTTATTGTTGTAGTTGCCGCTGCATTGTTTGCACAATAAACGCCAGTGCACCGTTGCTTGTCTTTTGTTAAACGCCTTCAATTACTTTCCACTCCCACTCCCGGCCGTAGTGTTCCTTTTCCTTTGCCCACTTACCAGATGACTTTGGAACAACTCTTCCATTTCTTTATGCTGCTGTTTGCTACTAGTATTTGCAGTCATTTGTAATTGTAGTTGTTGTTTTTGGGTTAGCATTGTAGTTTGTCATCCAATTTCAGGTTAGAGGCGGCTTCGTCAGCCGTTTGCTTCGAGGTCTCGCGAGCTTTTTTGTTTCTCAAGTGTTGAGCTCAAAGAACTCTAAAGGCATCGAGAAAAAAGAGTATGTACATGGGCAAAAGAGTAGGCTTGGTATAGTTGCTTTTACGTTTCTTGCTTCTTTTGCCATTTCAAAACACTTTTTTTTTTGTTCTTTGTTCGAGAGGAGAAGCCAAAGCTCGCAGTTTACAAGTTGGGCTTTAACTTTAATGGGAGAAAGTTGCACTTTGTACAATTGAGAGAAGGCGCAGTTTGAAGCTGAAATTAGTATCAGACACGTTTGTAAAAATTATGTAAGGATTATGGCCACCAAATGAATTTTCATTTAATTCTTTGCCAAGTAAATTGTTCCAAAAATAATCTGCTTATTTTTATTCAACTTGTACATCTCTCATATCTGACAATAACGCCTTGGCAGTATTATTTTCGTTCGTTTGGCAATGCATTGCAGCAGCTGCCGAATATAAGAGCTGCCAATAGAGAGAGAGAGAGAAAGGAGTGATTAACGGGATGTGTACTGTTAGTGTTATTTGAACGCACTTGGAACTCAGCAAAACTCATTGCAAACAGTTTGCTGGTCTTTAAATAATTTTTGGTACCCAAAACTCCGAACTAACTGCCCGCAAGTCTTGAAGCAGTGCCAAGAGAAAGAAAAACCAATTCAGAGGAACCATAAAACCAACATTAATGCCTTAATTTTGCGCTTAGCAGCGAAAGTTGCAAGCGTGCAAGGACACCAATGTTAAAGAGAGTGAATCGGAGATAGGTGAAAAGGGGGGAGAGTTGAGAAAATTAGTGTGTTTTATAGATTCAGCGAATAAACAGGGTTAACAAGGAAGTTTTGCGCGTGAGCAAAACAGAAGAAAAATTAAATAAAACAAGTAAGAAGGCTCTAGTCGAGAAATCCCAACTAGAAGATACCCTGTAACCCTGTACTTAGTGCTTACAGTCAGTGCTTGCAAGTACGTGTGTGCTTTTACTGAATACTTTACTTAATTTCAATGTTCCATATCTCAGGTGATTCTCAACCGCTTTCAATAACAATTTCACAGATTGTCATTACGTCATATTTAGTTTTTCAAACGCCGACTCAATGTTTTCCAAATTTAACATTTGGTTGCTCTTAATTACATGTGTATTTCGAAAACGGGGAAAATGGGAATCGGCGAACAGCTTATGTTCCAAATCTGGAGTCTCTAGCTCTTATAGACTCTGAGATCAACGCGTTCATACATACATACGGAGATATGAACATACCTTTATCGACTCGGCTGTTGATGCTGATCAAGAATGTATAAACTTTATGAGGTCGCAAATATTCTTCCTTCTGCC
>JAWNNV010001300.1:222500-241853 GCA_035044485.1 Scaptomyza reducta | reverse complement strand
ACGATTGTGGTAGTTGGCCTGAATGTAGATGCTAATGTGAATAGTTGAGCGCATAGTTTAAATGTACAATTGTGTGTGCCTTTTGGAAAGTGAAGACGACCAAGAATGACTAGGACGACTATACGACTAGGACGACTAGGACTCGGATGAGCATGATGGATGCTATGAGCATCGACCACTCTACATTCCTGATGGCGTATAGGAATTTTCATATTATGCACAATGCATGCGAACTAACTCGAAGAGGACGAGAATACCCACTCACGAAATACTACCTAATGCCTAACTGTGCTTAGGCTTTGCAAAATATTTGAGCATTTTTGTGTGGGCTGGATTATAAGACAGCTGATGTCATTATACTAACCCAACAAATCTTCAATTGCTTTTGTCCCCCAACCACCCGTTGCATATAACCTTGAAATTTGATGCAATAGCCATTTTTTATTTCCTTTTCTTTTCTTTTTTTTTTGTTGTTGTGACCTCAAGTGTCGCTAGAGCATCTGGCAAACGCCGGTTGCCACACAAAACACTCGCCAGAAATGCAAATCATTTGCCACTCAGAATGTTATTTCCTTTAAGCCTGGCTTAAGAACTTATTATCTTGTTACTCGATTGATTTTTTGAGTTGTTGTTTTTTTTTTGTTTCGTTCGAGTGTACCAGCCATGTTCGTGCTTTCGTCCTGGTTGCATCTTGTTGTATACTTTATTGAATTTCCTTTTTTGCTCTGCTCTCTCATCTGTCCATTTTCGATTGCCATGTCGACTGCGAGTCCGAGTCCGATTGGGAGTCCAAACTCAACTACGCTTCTTAATATAAATTGACTGCTCCGTTGTCCGGTTCCTGTCACATTGAGTTATGAAATGCAAGTAACCGGAGGGAGGGGAGGGGGAGAAGAACGAGCTGAGGATGTGGAGGCGAAGAGCTTTGTGCTTGATTGAGAAAACATTTTGCAGAAAATGAAACAGAAATGTTGTTGCTCTTGGGTTTGGGGTTCAAAGTTTGCCGGTCGCCCCAGCTCTATAAATTATTGACGATTTATTGTGGCCCACTCGTTCACATAAATCAGCCGCCTATACCTACACATATATACATATATACATATATATATATATATAATAATTTTTATAGATTGCCTGCATTGAAAGCTGTTTTTGCTCATTTTGACTTGGATGCCACGTTTCATGGCCAGGTTAATATAATTGCACAAAATGCTCTCGGGAATTTTCCACACCCCCCCCAACTCCTCACAATATCCTTTCGGATGATGGGGTGACATTTCTGACTAATGGCATTTCCCAGCTGAGCAAGCGGAGAGAGTGAGAGAGGGAGAGGAAGAATGAAAACTTACAATCACTGAATGCACATTGAATGCGAAGAAAAAGGACAAGTAATTGGCTGGGAATAATGTCAAAAGTAGCGAGAAGATAGCTGGAAGATTTATTATGTGATAAGCACTATGAGAGAAGAGATTAAAATAAAGAGAAAAGATAACGAAAGAAAGAAAAACAAGAGAATGCAATGAAAAGATATGTTCGCTAAAGGAAAGAATAGTTACTAAAGATTAAAGCGAGAAGGTAAGATAATGGAATCTAAAAGATATGTTTGGTAAGGAAAGAATAGATACTAAAGATTAAAGCGAGAAGGTAAGATAATGGAATCCAAAAGATAAGTTCGGGAAATAGATACTAAAGATTAAAGAGGCAAGGAAGATGAAAGACGAATAAAAAGGATGGAAGATGACAACAAGTAATAAGCTATGGGCAGCCGGTCGGAAAACTTTTTTACTCATTACCCCAAAATATTTTTGTGGAACTGAAAAAAAGAGCAAAAAAAAAAAAAAAATTCTCTCCTCCATTTGCTAAATTCTTTAAGTCGAAAAAAATACTAACAGGTTTACAAAATAGCAAATTACAAATATTTACTTTTTACTCATCCAAGTTTCATTTTTACCCCAGAAATTTCAATTTTACCCCTGTTCCCCTGGAAATCAAAAATTAAGTTAAGAAAAAGGAATAACAATCATGTAGGGACAAAGTAAAAAGAAGCGAGTAGCATCAGGACACATTGATTAGGAGAAGGAAGTACCTAATTGGTACCAAAAAAACAGAGAAATTAAAGCGAAGAGAAAAAGGAAAACAAGTGAAAAAAGTATAAAGTAAAGTGAAACAAATTTAAAATGTGAAAGAAAGAGAACGCGGAGTGAAAGAAGTGAAGCGAAGAGAAAAGGAAAGCAAAGTGATAAGTAAAGTTGAATGAAAAAAGTATAAAAGTAATGTGAAACACATTTAAAATGTGATAAGAAAGAGACACGCGAGCTAAAGGCGAGAAGCGAAAAGTAGTGATTAGAAGAGAGAAATTCCAGCGATTTCAAAGTGAAGAAGCGAAATGAACAGCAAACTAACATCATTTGTTATCCGACAATGATTTCTGTTTGCTTTTCATTTCGCTTCTTAGTTTTGAAATCGCTGGAACTTCTCTCTTCTAATCGCTACTTTTCGCTTCTCGCCTTTCACTCGCGTGTCTCTTTCTTATCACATTTTAAATGTGTTTCACATTACTTTATACTTTTCATTCAACTTTACTTATCACTTTGCTTTCCTTTTCTCTTCGCTTCACTTCTTTCACTCGCGTTCTCTTTCTTTTCACATTTTAAATTTGTTTCACTTTACTTTATACTTTTCACTTTGTTTTCCTTTTCTCTTCGCTTCACTTCTCTGCAATCCTCATTACTTACTCATATGTTTGTTTTTGGTACCAATTAGGTACTTCCTTCTCCTAATCAATGTGTCCTGATGCTACTCGCTTCTTTTTACTTTGTCCCTACATCATTGTTATTCCTTTTTCTTAACTTAACCCATACTTTAGGGGAACAGGGGTAAAAGTGAAATTTCTGGGGTAAAAATGAAACTTGGATGAGTAAAAAGTAAATATTTGTAATTTGCTATTTTGTAAACCTGTTAGTATTTTTTTCGACTTAAAGAATTTAGCAAATGGAGGAGAGAATTTTTTTTTTTTTTTTGCTCTTTTTCAGTTCCACAAAAATATTTTGGGGTAATGAGTAAAAAAGTTTTCCGACCGCTGCATTAGCTTATTACTTTGCCTTCCATCTTCCATCCTTTTTATTCGTCTTTCATCTTCCTTGCCTCTTTAATCTTTAGTATCTATTCTTTCCTTTACCGAACTTATCTTTTGGATTCCATTATCTTACCTTCTCGCTTTAATCTTTAGTATCTATTCTTTCCTTTACCAAACATATCTTTTAGATTCCATTATCTTACCTTCTCGCTTTAATCTTTAGTAACTATTCTTTCCTTTAGCGAACATATCTTTTAGATTGCATTCTCTTGCTTTTCTTTCTTTCGTTTATCTTTTCTCTTTATTTAATCTCTTCTCTCATAGTGCTTATCACATAATAAATCTTCCAGCTATCTTCTCGCTACTTTGACATTATTCCCCAGCCAATTTCTTTGTCCTTTTTCTTCGCATTCAATGTGCATTCAGTGATATTGTGCAAGTTTTCATTCTTCCTCTCCCTCTCTCACTCTCTCGCTTGCTCGCTGGGGAATGCCATTAGTCAGAAATGTCACCCCACATAGTCGAAAGGATAACAATGTGAGGAGTTGGGGGGGGTGTGGAAAATTCCGAGAGCATTTTGCACTGCAATTATATTAACCTGGCCATGAAACGTGAGCTCGTTTGAGGCAGTCCATCAAAATGGCGAAAACAGCTTTCAATGCCAATGCAGGCAATCTATAAAAATTATTATATATATATATATATGTATATATGTATATATGTGTAGGTATAGGCGGCTGATTTATGTGAACGAGTGGCCACAATAAATCGTCAATAATTTATAGAGCTGGGGCGACCGCAACTTTGAACCCCAAACCCAAGAGCAACAACATTTCTGTTTCATTTTGTACAAATGTTTGTCTCAATCAAGCACAAAGCTCTTCGCCTCCACATCCTCAGCTCGTTCTCCCCCCTCCCCTCCCTCCGGTTACTTGCATTTCATAACTCAATGTGACAGGAACCGGACAACGGAGCAGTCAATTTATATTAAGAAGCGTAGTTGAGTTTGGACTCCCAATCGGACTCGGACTCGCAGTCGACATGGCAATCGAAAATGGACAGATGAGAGAGCAGAGCAGAAAAAAGGAAATTCAATAAAGTATACAACAAGATGCGACCAGGACGAAAGCACGAACATGGCTGGTACACTCAACGAAACAAAAAAAAAAAACAACAACTCAAAAATCAATCGAGTAACAAGATAATAAGTTCTTAAGCCAGGCTTAAAGGAATGACAACCTGAGTGGCAAATGATTTGCATTTCTCGCAGTGTTTTGTGTGGCAACGAGCATTCCCCAGATGCTCTAGCGACACTTGAGTGCCACAACAACAAAAAAAAGAAAAGAAAAGGAAATAAAAAATGGCTATTGCATGGAATTTTTGCAAGGTTATATGCAACGGGTGGTTGGGGGCGAAAGCAATTGAAGATTTGTTGGGTTAGTATAATGACATCAGCTGTCTTATATAATCCAGCCCACACAAAATACTACAAATATTTTGCAAAGCCTAACCACAGTTAGCATTGGGTAGGGTCCTTTCGTAGTAGGGTCCTCTCGTCCTCTTCGAGTTAGTTCGCATGCATTGTGCATAATATGAAAATTCCTATACGCCTTGGCATGCCAGGGAGTGCTCATCATCAATGTCATCACGTCGTCATCCTCATCCGAGTCCTAGTCGTCCTAGTCGTCCTAGTCGTCCTAGTCGTCCTAGTCATTCTTGGTCGTCTTCACTTTCCAAAAGGCACACACAAAATATACGTTAAACTATGCGCTCAACTCTGGCACCACATTCACGTACTACATTCAGGCCAACTACCAACGCGCCCCTAGTACCAATATCCTGTTACACACACATACACACACTCACCCACACACATACATTCGCACACACACATGCAACTAAAGCTGAGCGACAAACTGGCATTTCAAGTTTAGCAGCAAAGAAAAAAAAAAGGGGAGAAAAAGTTTTTTTTTTTTTTTTCATATTTTTGAATACTCTTTGAAAAAAGCAGAAAAATATTTAATAGGGAATATATATGGCGAACACGTATTTGGATAAATTTAAAGCTTAAGTTTCAACAACTAAAAATAAATAATTCGTTTTGAAAACTTTTCACAGATGCTTAAGCTTTGGAAAACCTTTAAGAAAGTGCTTTTATATTGTTGGGAAAGTGCTTAGAAAGCATTAAACCACTTGAAAATATAAGTACTTGGCAATATTACTTGGAAAGTGTGTTAAAACAAATTGTAATCGATATTTTTTAAAGCAACACTGAGCTGATAAGTATTCGTTTAAGACTATTGTGAATGTCAGGGTATTTCAACTGTGGCATAATAAATGTATTGGTATTGTTGGGAGAGCATTCAGGCAAAATGCAAACTTCGAACAAGTTTATTAAATTTACAGTTATGTGTGCAATGCGGCATTGCTGTTGTTGTTGTTGTTGTTCTTGTTCTTGTTGCTGTAGCTTAAATTGCCGACGGGTGAAAGCTGTTAAGTGTGAATGAAAATGCAATTGAAAAGTTAAGACAAAGCAATCGAGAAAAAAGCCGGAGAAATAGTGCCAAAGAGCGGCGGCGGGGGAGGTCGACTCTTTGTCTAACTGGCTAAAGGAGAAGCAAAGAAGGGGGAGGCAGGGTAGAAGTGGGTGTAGAAGATGACTTTCAACATTTAGTTTGAGTTTCCGTTTGTTTTGGGGTTGGGCTGGGCTCCAGCTGAAAAGTAGGCAACACAAATCGAATTTCAACAATATAAAAACTTTCTTTTCTTGCTTTTCTTCTGTGTATGCGTATGTATACGTGTGCGTGTGTGTGAGAGAATGTGACATTTCTAGATTAAACATCTCAAATGTTTGCGATTTAATTTCAAAAGTTATTTATTGTATCGTGTACTTATTGAACCTGTCAGGAATGCAGCTTGTAATGGGTTACGCAACGCCTTACATGTGTAGTCTTACTTTTAATTACTTTTTCACACTTTCAATGATTCAAAATGCAATTATGGTAAATGCGATGCGATCTCCAAATGCACAATATTCCAATTTGCCATATTTACATTCAATTGTTGATGTATGTCAAATGATAAACGAATGCCATGTTATGCCAATCAGTGGCATTATACAGTTATTCATTCGTTTAGCGAATGCCCGAAAAAAAACAACAAAAAAAAAAACAACACAATGATTGCAATTTGTCGCTTATGACAAAGAACTACTATTTCCGCTTGAACGGAAATGAAAAAAAAAGACGCACATTTTGTGAAAATGGAAATTTTGTTGTGCGACTTTCGTGTGTGTGTGTGTTGCCGGCCATCGATTTGCCACATGTGATATATGTGTCTGTGCTTTTTGTACAACAATCGAAACTTTAGTGGAAACTATCATTACTTTCACTGAACTTCGCTTTAAAGCTGAATGTTCAAGTTGAACCAAATAGTTTCTAAGCTAAACCATTTCGTTAACATTTTCATATTGTCTTCCGATAAGCTGGTTACCCTAACAAACTTAATATGTGTGCCAAGGTGAAAGGAGTTGCATCGAACGCATCCACACAAAATTGATCTGGGTTTCAAACTACCTTCCTTCCCTCCCTCCCTGGAATAGATTGGGCTGTGAAGCACGTTGCAATTGTGATTGTGCGAATGGTGAATCGAGTAAAACTCAACGAATCGCTGTCACTTTTGATTGTAATCGAGTGTTTTTTGCCGTCGCTTCCTCTTTTTCTTTTTTATTGTACCCTCAACCCCTTGAAAATGGGTAAAAACGGGTATATTGGTTTGGTGCAAGAGAAGGAAGCATCTCCGACCCCATAAAGTATATATATTCTTGATTAACTTCAACAGCCGAATCGATATTATTTCGATAACTTTTCCCGTTTCCGATATACACATGTTATCGATAACAAAAAAATCTTAAATTAGGAAAACTTGTTCAGCATCAACAGCCGAGACGATATCGTTTCGATAACTTTTCCCGTTTCCGATATACACATGTTATCGATAACAACCAAATCTTGAATTTGGAAAATAACATATATATTCTTGATCCACTTCAACAGCCGAGACGATATAGTTTCGATAACTTTTCCCGATTCCGATATACACATGTTATCGATAACAACAAAAGCTTGATTTTGGAAAAATATATATATTCTTGTTCAGCATCAACAGCCGAGTCGATATAGTTTCGATAACTTTTCCCGTTTTCGATATACACATGTTATCGATAACAACAAAATCTTGAATTTGAAAAATAACATATATATTCGTGATCAACATCAACAGCCGAGACGATATAGTTTCGATAACTTTTCTCATTTCCGATATACACATGTTATCGATAACAAAAAACGCTTGAATTTGGAAAACTTTGAGATGCAGTTTGAAACATTTAACGAAATAATGACAAGCTGTAAAACTTTTATTGATATCGGTTGAGAAACCCCGCAGATATGGAACATTGAAGTTAAGTCCAGTCCGGATACGAGGCTCTAAGGCTAAGTATAGTGTTCAGGGTATCGTCTAGTCGGCATTTCTCGACTAGAGCCTTCTTACTTGTTCTTCTATCCCTTTTAGTTTCAGCTCAACTCAGCTGGCTAGCTGGCTGGCTGGCTGACTGGCTCGCTGAGTATGCCCTTCATCTATCTATCTATTTATTCGAGTGCTGTCAAACAGTTTGATATACTTTTGCAAACTACACACACTCACACAATACTATTGGGTGTGTGTGTGTTCATTGGGTGTATGTTTGCCAATTGGATTTGACATTTTATTGGGTTTTCTTTCTCGTTACTGCCGCTCCAGTGGCCCGAGACTTGAGACTCCATACAAATCCAGAAACCAAAATCCGCCCATTCACCCACTTTTGGTCCGTGTTGTAATTGATGTTCTCATGCCTGGCCAGAAGTCCTTTGGTAACATAAATCTAATGACCTGGTCCTTGTACACCATTGCCTTTGGACGTTCTGCGGTTCGTTGCCAAAGTAAGATAACACGGCCAAACACATCGAAAGTAAGTAAAGACAGACAGACAGAGAGAGAGAGAGAGAGAGAGAGAAATTGAATTCGCTTCCTTTTCGTTTCTTACATATTTTTTGTGGTAATTAGTAGAGCAGCGGCAAACTTGATCTTGTAGAAAGTTTCTCGCGTAACTCGCAACTCGTGCCTCTAATTGCAAACATTAATTCCGAGCATGACATAAAATGGCGTAAGACTGAACGAGAAAAAGGCCAAAGGATGATGAAAGTTATGATGTTGAAGAGTGTAGCTGAATGTGGCGATAAGTGTATCGATACATATTTTAAAACGATTTGTATGTATTTACAGGACTATCGGATACGAAATTGCATGAAATCTATTTGGATGACAAGGAGATCAAGTTGAGCTGGATGGTCGATTGGTATAAGCAGGAGGTACTATTCCATTTGCAGAATGCCTTCAATGAGCAGCATCGTTGGTTCTATCTGGGATTCTCGAAACGTGGCGGTTTGGGCGATGCCGATATATGCTTCTTTGAGAATCAAAATGGCTTCTTCAACGTGGTGACCGATACATATACCAGTCCCGATGGTCGTTGGGTGCGCAAGGACTACCAGCAGGACTGTGAGGTCTTCAAAATGGACGAGTTCACGTTGGCTTTCAAGCGAAAATTCGATACTTGTGATCCCCTCGATCTGCGTCTACATGTGAGTAACAATAAAACATTATCCTAGTAATAGGGATCAATATTTTGCTCTCTCTCTCTCGGCTGTGCAGGAAGGCACCATGTATGTGGTTTGGGCACGTGGCGAATCGGAGCTAGAGCTGGAGGATCATCAGTTTGCTCTGCCCAATGTGAGTGCGCCCCATGAGGCGGGCCTCAAGATGTTGCAACTGCTGCGCGCCGACAAAATCCTCATACCCGAAACGTAAGTACAAACAATCTCACCATTGGGTTATCACTTCATCAATCATTTCATTTCGAAACATAGCGATTTGGATCAAATTGAGATCACGCTGGAGCAAGCAGCGGTGCCCAAACGGGAGACAACTTATTGGTGTCATGTGCAGCGTCTGGACGATGTTGTCAAGAATCGTTTGCATATTGTGCAATTTGAGCCGATTATCAAGAATCCCGGCATTGTGCATCACATGGAGGTATTCCACTGCGAGACCGATCCACATGTGGAGATACCATTGTACAATGGCGACTGCGAGCAGCTGCCCGCGGAGGCCAAAGTGTGCTCCAAGGTGATGGCATTGTGGGCGATGGGCGCCAGCACGTTTACGTATCCGCCAGAGGCTGGACTACCGGTCGGTGGTCCCGACTTTAATCCCTACGTTCGACTCGAGGTCCACTTCAATAATCCAGAGTTGCAGACAGGTGCGTATGACCCAACCTTCCCATAGGACTTTTTTATACCCTTAATCCATTGAAAATAGGTAAAAAGGGTATAATGGTTTGGTGTAAGAGTAGGTAACAGGCAGAAGGAAGCATCTGCGACCCCATAAAGTATATATATTCGTGATCAGTATCAACAGCCGAGTCGATATAGATTCGATAACTTTTCCAGTTTCCGATATACACATGTTATCGATAACAACAAAATCTTGAATTTGGAAAATAACATATATAATTTTGATCAGCATCAACAGCCGAGTCGAAATAGTTTCGATAACTTTCCCCGTTTCCGATATACACATGTTATCGATAACAACATAATCTTGAATTTGGAAAATTATATATATTTTTGATCAGCATCAATAGCCGAGTCGAAATAGTTTCGATAACTTTCCCCGTTTCCGATATACACATGTTATCGATAACTACAAAATCTTGATTTTGGAAAATAGCAAATATATTCTTGATCCGTATCAACAGCCGAGTCGATATACTTTCGATAACTTTTCCAGTTTCCGATATACACATGTTATCGATAACAAATAAATCTTGAATTTGGAAAACTTTTTGATGCAGTTTGAAACATTTATCGAAATAATGACAAGCTGTAAAACTTTTATTGATATCAGTTGAGAAACACTGGAGATATGGAATATTGAAGTTAAGAAAGTATGCATTATACACGAATACATACACTCACACACTTGCAAGCACTGACTGTACACTTAAAGTATGGGGTTCAGGGTATAGTCTAGTCGGGATTTCTCGACTAGAGCCTTCTTACTTGTTTTTAGCTAGTAGAAGCTTCGCAAATACGAAAGATTGAAGTTTAGTTCAGGGTTCAGGGTATCTCCCAGTCGAGCTTGCTCTTACTTCTTTCTTGTTTGTTTCAACTGCTGCACGATTCTTTAGCTTTCAATTTGGTTTAATATGTTGTTGTCTGTTTACATTCGAACCCCCCGAAAAAAAAGAAACCCGAAGAAATGTTGCTCCCACTGACAATGGGAACGCTTCGTTTGCTGTGAGTTAATTCGATTTGGATGATTGTTGAGCTGCTTTTGTGTGACCCCTTTGAAGCACTTCACCACCACCACCCGCCGCCATCTTAACTTCTTCAAGACACACACATGTATAGATACATGTATGCATAGGGGCTGATTGCATTTAAACTTTTGTATAAATAACAACAAGAGGGCAACTGCGACAAGCAGGAGCAAAATGTCATTATTACTGCTTGAAGTGTCCTTGTGTTCCCTTTGTATCCCCACGAGTGTTGCTGTGTGTGTGTGTGTGTGTGTGTTGGTGGCAACGTCTTGCGCATTACATGATGGCACTTGAGCCAAGAACCTAACAACGTTGACTGCAACACTCAGGACCTCGTTCTCTTAGCTCTCGCTTGCTTAGTTTTTGCAATTGCATTAATATTAATCATACGACCCGCAGGTCTAGTGGATAGCTCGGGACTTCGCATCAAACTATCAAAGACACTGCGCCAATACGATGCCGGCGTCATGGAACTGGGTCTCGAGTATACCGATAAAATGGCCATACCACCCGGCCAGCAGGCATTTCCCCTCAGCGGCTACTGTGTCGCCGATTGTACCCGGGCCGCCCTGCCCCGCACGGGCATCATTATCTTTGGCTCCCAGTTGCATACACATCTGCGGGGCGTTCGTGTGCTCACCCGGCACTTTCGCGGCGAACAGGAGTTGCGTGAGGTGAATCGCGATGATTACTACTCGCAGCATTTCCAGGAGATGCGCACACTGCACTACAAGCCACGTGTCCTGCCGGTAAGTCGCTCATCATCGATATTAATCGATAACATATAACTTCGGGTACTCCTTAAGATAATCCTATAACTGGTTGAAACGAACTTCTTAAACCATCGATTTTAATCGATAATCGTCGGGTACTCCTTCAGATAATCGTATAACTGGTTGAAACGAACTACTTAGACCATCGAAATTAATCGATAAGATATCGTCGGGTACTCCCTAAGATAATACTATAACTGGTTGAAACGAACTTCTTAAAACATCGATATTAATCGATAACATATCGTCGGGTACTCCATAAGATAATCCTATAACTGGTTGAAACGAACTTCTTAAACCATCGATATTAATCGATAATCGTCGGGTACTCCCTAAGATAATCCTATAACTGGTTTAAACGAACTACTCATACCATCGATATTAATCGATAACATATCGTTGGGTACTCCCTAAGATAATCCTATAACTGGTTGAAACGAACCTCTCCAACCATCGAAATTAATCGATAACATATCGTCGGGTAGTCCCTAAGATAATCCTATAACTGGTTGAAACGAACATCTCCAACCATCGATAACATATCGTTGGGTACTCCTTAAGATAATCGTATAACTGGTTGAAACGAACTTCTTAGACCATCGATATTAATCGATAACATATCGTCGGGTACTCCGTAAGATAGTCCTATAACTGGTTGAAACGAACTTCTTAGACCATCGATATTAATCGATAACATATCGTCGGGTACTCCGTAAGATAGTCCTATAACTGGTTGAAACGAACTTCTTAAACCATCGATATTAATCGATAATCGTCGGGTACTCCGTAAGATAATCCTATAACTGGTTGAAACGAACTTCTTTAACCATCGATATTAATCGATAATCGTTGGGTACTCCTTAAGATAATCCTGTAACTGGTTGAAACGAACATCTCCAACCATCGATATTAATCGATAACATATCGTCGGGTACTCCGTAAGATAATCCTATAACTGGTTTAAACGAACTTCTTAAACCATCGATATTAATCGATAAGATATCGTTGGGTACTCCCTAAGATAATCCTATAACTGGTTGAAACGAACTTCTTTAACCATCGATATTAATCGATAATCGTTGGGTACTCCTTAAGATAATCCTGTAACTGGTTGAAACGAACATCTCCAACCATCGATATTAATCGATAACATATCGTCGGGTACTCCGTAAGATAATCCTATAACTGGTTTAAACGAACTTCTTAAACCATCGATATTAATCGATAAGATATCGTTGGGTACTCCGTAAGATAATCCTATAAACATCTCAAATCACATCTCAATATCGTTTCTCCCCTTTGTAAACTCTTTCCCTTTCCCTTGTAGGGTGATGCTCTGGTAACCACGTGCTATTATAACACTCTGGCCGATACGAATGCAACACTGGGCGGCTTCTCCATCAGCGATGAGATGTGCGTCAACTATATACACTACTATCCAGCGACCAAGTTGGAGGTGTGCAAGAGTTCCGTATCGGAGGATACGCTCGAGGATTACTTTATCTACATGAAACGGTAAGCGGATGAAGAGCGAATGCTTTTCCTCGGTCTTTCCCCCTTCGCGCTCTCTCTCTCTCTCTCTCTGTGTGTGTGTCTTTGGGTCTTTCGACTTGGTTGGCATTTGCCATCAAAGGCAAAAACTTTGTGGCATTCGAGGTTGTTGTTGTTGCGGTCGTACCACCGGTTAATGTGGCTCGAAGCGTATTCATAACGGAAATGTCTTCAACTTCCTGCCTGTCCCAAAAACGGAACGCAACGCAACGACGACGCCAAGGTGCACGCTAATTGCCAGCGTTAATGGGCACAGCCAAAGAAAACGCCAACCAAGACTACACTTGCCAAAAACTAGTAGTCGAAACTCTTCAAATAAGAAACAACTTAACACAAAGTAATAAACTCTTCACATAAGAAACAGCTTAACAAGTAGATAAGAAAACAAAAAAATAGGTATGCAAGATTTTCGCACAGTGTAGAGAAGCTGTAACAACTTTCGTAAAGGCGTTCGCATTGTTTGTTGTTTTTTTTCGGATGTGCAAGCAATGGTAAGAAAGAAAAGAAAAATGTATATTAGATTAGAGACTTGGCGAGACTTTTGCAGGCTGCTTTTTTGGTACTATTCTGGGTGTGAATTGCGGTTAAATTACAAAAAGGTCTCAAACGTGGGCTTAAAAGGGATTCTATTCTATTTCCCCCCCTCTTTCTTCTCCTTTCTCTTTCCGTTCGGTGGCTAGACAAAAGCCAATGTCTGATTGTTCCGAGTTGAGCGAAAGTTATGAACATTTACGGGGCTAAATGGGCATTGAAAAACCCCGAAACGAGTGAAGACTACAAACTTTGGCAATAGGCAGGTGAATGGCTTCGAAGATGGAGAGAAAAGGGAAATTATTATTATAATTTTCAATTAGTTGCATAAGCTGTACTTAAAGCTGGTGTACTTTAAAGCACACAAAAACACAGCATACTTTTATGGGCAAAGGGGAACTAGGAATTTGATGATTGAAATCAAATCAAAAGGGAAATTATTATTATAATTTTCAATTAGTTGCATAAGCTGTACTTAAAGCTGGTGTACTTTAAAGCACACAAAAACATAGCATACTTTTATGGGCAAAGGGGAACTAGGAATTTGCTAATTGAAATCACTCGACTAACCCAAATGCAATTCCATCAACTTAATCCCACTCTATCTCCTGCTCTGTTTTAATGTGTGAATGCAGCAAGGAGCATCAGCATGGCGTCCATCTGAATGGGGCACGTTCCCTGAATTATCGGAGTATCGAATGGACCCAACCGCACATCGATCAGCTGTACACGATGTACATACAGGAGCCGCTCAGCATGCAGTGCAACAGATCGGACGGTCAACGTTTCGAGGGTCACAACTGGGAGGGCATCTATCCGACGGCGGTCCAAATCAAGATACCCATCCATCGCAAGCTATGCCCCAACTACAATCCGTTGTGGCTCAAGCCGTTGGAGAAGGGTGAATGCGATTTGCTTGGCGAATGCATATACTAAAAAAAACGCCAAGCGAATACGCATTGCATTTTCCCACTTCGACGATAAAGTGAGGTTAACAAAAAAAAAAAACACCAAAAAAAAAAAACCAAAAAAAAAAAATACCATGAAACAGAAACTGAACACAAAAGGGGGAAGCTTTGGTTTTTATATGTTTTTTTTGGGTTTGGTTTACATATATATAGTATTTGATTGTCATCAACATCAACGTCAACATCATTGGCATCATCATCAACGTGAACATTATTTAAATGCGAAACAACAAACGAAAGGGAAAGGGCATTTTTGAGTGTTGGGAAAGCGAAGCGTAAAAGTTTCTTTAAATAACTAATGAATTGTTTGTTGGCCTTTGAACAACTTGGCTAGCACACACACACACACACACACACACACACGCACACAAATACACAGTTATTTGAAGAAAACTCGAGTAAAAGAAAAAGCAAGCAAGAAAAGAGAAAAGAAATGAGTAACAGCTATATAGATATAAACAATATATATATATATGAAAGTTTGTGTCGACTGCAGATACCCTAACTCTTAATAAAATATACCATAAAGGATATATATACATATATATTCCTATTCAACGGAGGAGTCGATTTCTAAGCATGCACAAATGTTTCGTACACATTTTCGACAGGGTATAAAATGGACGGAGCCAATGACTTCAAGGATATGAGGGAGGGTGAGTAGGGGAGGGAGGGTGGTATGGGGAGGGAGGGTGGTTAGGGGCAACAACAGATGCAGCAATGCCAGCTGACATTATTTTTAATGCTGAGTTATCGGGGCACTGCTTATACAATATAAATGAGACAAACTTTCAAGCGACTCGGACTTGGTGGAATGCGACAAAGGATACCAACTAAATGAAAACGAAAAAGAAGAAGAAGAAGTGCAAGTAGAAGGAGAGAAAGTACAATAATGTTGACAAGCACTCTAATTACCAAAAAGTGTACAATGTTGGACAACAGCCAACAGCCAGGCAAATGTCCAACTAAAAGAACTATCGATAGATTAAAGGATAATTATATATATTTTAAAGGCTTGTCGTGCGGACAAAAGTTTTCTTCGTGGGGCAGAATTCAAAAGTATCAAAGCGAAAATGTGTAGCAGTAGAGATGCTTATGAGTCTGAATAGTGTTGGGTAACGATTTGTTCAAGTTGATGGATGTAAGGCATAAATACTAAGTGTATGAGTATGAAATGTTACAGCGTATACTTATGAGAAGTTGTGAGTGGGATGGACAAAATCGAATTCAGATCCCTTTCGATAACATTATCGATAACTATCGATAGTTTGACATTTGATTACAAGTAGTTTTGAGTTTGGTATAAGATAAACCTAGAACAAAATGGAATACCTAAAGTAAAGAATTCTGATCCCTTTCGATAACATTATCGATAACTATCGATAGTTTGAGTATGCTTACAAGAAGTTTTGAGTTTGGTATAAGATAAACCTAGAACAAAATGGAATACCTAAAGTAAAGAATTCTGATCCCTTTCGATAACATTATCGATAACTATCGATAGTTTGAGTATGCTTACAAGAAGTTTTGAGTTTGGTATAAGATAAACCTAGAACAAAATGGAATACCTAAAGTAAAGAATTCTGATCCCTTTCGATAACATTATCGATAACTATCGATAGTTTGACGTTTGATTACAAGTAGTTGTGAGTTTGGGATGAGATAAACCCAGAACAGAAGCGAAGTAAAGAATATCCAAGCCTTTGGATTTGATGCATTCTGATCCCTTTCGATAACATTATCGATAACTATCGATAGTTTGACGTTTGCATACAAGTAGTTATGAGTTTGGGATGAAATAAACCCAGAACAGAAGTGAAGTAAAGTAAAGCCTTTGGATTTGAATCATTCTGATCCCTTTCGATAACATTATCGATGACTATCGATAGTTTGACGTTTGCATACAAGTAGTTATGAGTTTGGGATTAAATAAACCCAGAAAAAAGGGAATATCTAAAGTAAAGAATTCTTATCCATTTCGATAACATTATCGATAACTATCGATAGTTTGACGTTTGCATATGATAAACCTGAGAACATGAGAGAAATCTTGAACAAAATCAAATACCTAAAGTAAAGAATGTCGAAGCCGTTGGATTTGAAGATTTCTCATCCCTTTCGATAACATTATCGATAACTATCGATAGTTTGACGTTTGCATAAAAGTAGTTGTGAGTTTGGGATGAGATAAACCTAGAACAAAATCGAATACCTAAAGGGAAGAATTCTGATCCCTTTCGATAACATTATCGATAACTATCGATAGTTTGACATTTATTTGATATTAGAGTCATTATAAAAGTTTAAAGACACGTTGATGATGCTGATGAATGAAACAAATGATGAGAAGAAGGATTTTACATAGTTTTACAAAGATTTATATACAAAAAAAAACAAAAACAAAAACAAAAAAACCCAAAAAAACCAAAAGATAATAAGAAAAAAAGTCGAACAAACACACAAATACATATGCGCACAACACACATCTAATGGATACGTTTTTTTTAGTATAGCTACAAACATATATATGTGTAAGATGTGATAATTGTTCTACGACTAAAACAAACAAAAACTATGTACGTCGATGAAAATTTATATATAAATATATATATAATAAAACAAAGATCAAAAAAACACAAATACAAAAAAAAAACACAAAAAAATACAAAAAAAAAACACAAAAAAATATTTTAAAAAAAACCTAAAAAAAAATGACAAAAAATTTACGAAAAATTAAAAAAATATATATATACATATATATATATTAAACGAAATATATATACATACAAAAAGCCTTCATGCTAAAGAAAAATCTGAAAAAAAAATTATGTAATAAAAAATGACCACCATACCAGTATGAGAAAAATGCATTTTATTGGAAGTTTTCACATTTTTTTTTCATACTTTTCAGGTATGGAGAAGAAGAGCTTTTCTGTTCAATGACATTCTGCTTCCTCTTCCTACATGATGGAAATTACATTAGTATGTGTAAATACTGCTAGCGAAATAAATAGTTTTAAATGTTTTGTTAAGCCAATTTGTATATATTTTTAGCCTTGGCACGCGTCGACTGAGCGGCATTTAAATTGATTTATTTATTTTTTTTTTAGTTTTTTTTTCGTGACAAAAATGGCGAAAATGCGGTTGCAATCCAATTAAAACTTTTGAGCGGAAATTCATGCGACAGCAAAATTCACCGCGCAAATATTTTAATATTTTTATTCGCACAAAAGAAAAATATGTGAAACGCTCCCCCCCCCCCAACTAAACTTTTGACCAGATTATGTATGTGTGTGTGTGTGTTTTCGTTTTTTATTAAATCATTATGACGTCCGACTCTTTATTATTTGTATGGTGAGTTTGTTTTTATGGTAACAGCACTCATTAATTATGCATATATTAAACAAGCAACAACAACAAGTAAGGGCACACACAGCACAGAGAGCGTTGCTCAGAGCGAAAGAGAGCCGAGCTCTCTCTGAAGATCTGCCGCGACAGCGTTGTGGATGACTTTGTTGTTGTTGCTATTGCTGGCAATGCTGATCGTGGTGAGCGGATAATCCGTTAGATCCGTTAAACTGCGCGCTCTCTCTCTGTCGCTCTGCCGCGTCAGCATTAAAGCTAGGGCAGAGGTGTTGATGGCGTTGTTGTTGCTATTGCTGGAAATGCTGCTCGTGGTGAGCGGAAAATCCGTTAGATCCGTTAAACTGCGCTCTCTCTCTCTGTCGCTCTGCCGCGGCAGCATTAAAGAACGAAAAGAGTTGCGGATGACTTTGTTGTTGTTGCTATTGCTGGCAATGCTGGTCGTGGTGAGCGAATAATCCGTTAAACTGCGCGCTCTCTCTCTGTCGCTCTGCCGCGGCAGCAGTTCAATATGCTTGCTAATGCCTTATAAGAACTTTATGCAATTATATTTGCTTATATTTATTCCCTCATATATGCGTATAGATTTGAATATAGATTTATTTATTTTAATAATAATAATAATAATCAGAAAAGTGGTTCAAATCTAGATAGATTTATTTATTAATAATAATAATAATAATCAGAGATCTTCTTTATTTACATTCTTTCTTTTTGTTGTTGTTATTTCTGGCAACGCGCGTGGCGACAGCGACAGCGAGATTCTGCTGAGCGGAAAATCCGTTAGATTAGCGAGTTGATCGGTGCGACAACAGTGCATAACGCCATAGTTGGGCACCAAATGCAGCTGCCCGAAGAGAGTATTGCTCAGCCAGGGTATGCTATGGCAGATGTCTGAACAGAAGCTGCTCAATTCCAACACATTCGACTGACAAAAACAAAACGTGTATATAAGAACAAAGCGAAAGAGAGCGAGAGCGTGAGAGCGTGAGAGTGGTTAATGCTTACGTATGGTGAATTGTGTGCGACAACAACAAACTCGTCGGCAACATTGCCCGTCGGCTCCAGCAGCCGAACGTGTGCCCAAATGTGCTTCGGTATCGGCAGCACCATATCGATGCCATCGACGCTGCCAGCGATCTGCAGCAGCCGATTCCCATTATTGTTATACGTCACGGGCAGCGTACCGACGCCCGAAACACCCAAACACACATCAAAGCTGCCGCTGCCGCTGCCGCTGTCGCTGCTGCAGCCGCTGTCGCTGCCATCGCATTCAAAGTCTTCGTTCTCTCGGGCTGAGCGCAATGCGCTCACAAAGTTCTGCCAGTTGCCCGAGCGCAGAGAGCGCAGCCAAACAATGCTCAGCATATCACTATATGCGCTCAGCTCTTTACTCTGCTGAGCGTCCTGCAGCAGACTGTCATACTCAAAGAGTTTCGCATCGAAGAGAGCGCCCAGTGACTGCTGCTGTTGTTGTTGGCTGCTAATCAGCTGCTGAAACTGCGACTTACTCACCAACTGAAAATATTTACTCAAACTGCCAATATACGTGTTCAAATGCAAGTCATTTAACTCGTGCGCGGTGCGCGTCTCCAAGATCAAATTGTGCGGCAGATGCGCCAGAAAGCTAACGAAACGCAAACGCATCTCGCTCAGATCGTAGCACATGCC
>JAWNNV010001300.1:10000-220000 GCA_035044485.1 Scaptomyza reducta | reverse complement strand
TACCGTTTCCGATATACACATGTTATCGATAACAAAAAAATGTTGAATTTGAAAAATTATATACATTCTTGATCAGCAGCAACAGCCGAGTAGATATAGTTTCGATAATTTTTCCAGTTTTCGATATACACATGTTATCGATAACAAAAAAATCGAGATTTTGGAAAATTATATATATTCTTGATCAGCAGCAACAGCCAAGTAGATATAGTTTCGATAATTTTTCCAGTTTTCGATATACACATGTTATCGATAACAAAAAAATCTAGATTTTGGAAAATTATATATATTCTTAATGAGTATCAACAGCCGAGTCGATATAGTTTCGATAACTTTTCCCGTTTTCGATATACACATGTTATCGATAACAACAAAATCTTGATTTTGAAAAATTATATATATTCTTAATGAGTATCAACAGCCGAGTCGATATAGTTTCGATAACTTTTCCCGTTTTCGATATACACATGTTATCGATAACACGAAAATTTTGAATTTGGAAAACTTTGAGATGCAGTTTGAAACATTCAACGAAATAATGCAAATCTGTAAAATTTTGATTGAAATCGGTTGAGAAACACCGGAGTTATGGAACACTGAAGGTAAGTGTTCAGGGTATCTTCTAGTCGGCATTTGTCGACTGGAGCATTTTTACATGTTTTTTTCTGTTGTTTTTGCACTTGGCCGTGCACTTGACGCGTTGTTCGTTGGACCCGTTAATATTTCATATGTCAACGTAGCCAACGAATCGACTCATCATCCACAATACACAAAACTCAAAGAACCCCCCCCCCCCCCAACCACCGCAACCACCCAGCACCCCCTTCCGCACACTCCAACTTGTTTGCCTTCGCGTGTTCAACAACTCCCGCTCGTTGGCTTTTGATTCACGAGCCTGGCCCCAAATCGCTTGCATTTAAAAAACTTGATTATGTGAAATTCTCATGCGGGCGAAATTAAATTTATACACAGAGATTCACAATTTCAGTGCCCGATTGTTGTTGTTGTTGTCGGTTCCGCTGTCTCATATTTTCCTTCCTTTTTTTTTGTTTTGCTTATGACGGCTTTTCCGCATTTTTCGGCATCAAGCGATAGAGAAAAAAGGAAAGTACCAAGTAAATACCCTATAAAAGGAGTTTTTTGGTATGAAATTGATTCAGCAATGATCATTGCAAAGGTTTAATGCGTGGTTGTGGCAACCCTGAAAGGCAAACGTGGCGCAGCCAACTTAACTCCAGCTACAAATCGCAGCCAACTTAACACCGCACCAACCAAACTAAGTGCATATACCCATTACATCTCCTTTCAATGTGTTGTACAGGGTAGAATGGAGGAGAAGAAATCGGGTGGGGGGAGTGGGTTTCGGTAAATAAGTTAAGAACATGCCACTGACACATTCAGTCATCCCGTCAAATGAAGCGACATTGGCTTCAGCTATCGCGTATCTCTCAGTTGGAAACGGAATATTGATAAAGATATCGTAATATTATGGATATGATATATATATGTATGATATTTCAGAAAATTCTTAAGATTATTATTATTATTATCGGTTTCAGATATCGTAATATTATGGATATGATATGTATATGTATGATATTTCATAACATTCCCAAGATTATTATTATTGGTTTCAGATATCGTAATATTATGGATATGATATATATATGTACGGTAGATCAGAATATTCCTAAGATTATTATTATTATTATTGGTTTCAGATATCGTAATATTATGGATAAGATATATACATGTACGATAGATCAGAATATTCCTAAGATTATTATTATTGGTTTCAGATATCGTAATATTATCGATATGATATATATATGTACGATATTTCATAAGATTATTATTATTATTATTGATTTCAGATATCGTAATATTATGGATGTATATGTATGATATTTCAGAATATTCCTAAGATTATTATTATTGGTTTCAGATATCGTAATATTATGGATATGATATATATATGTACGATAGATCAGAATATTCCTAAGATTATTATTATTGGTTTCAGATATCGTAATATTATGGATATGATATATATATGTACGATATTTCAGAATATTCCTAAGATTATTATTATTGGTTTCAGATATCGTAATATTATGTATAAGATATGTATATGTATAATATTTCATAACATTCCTAAGTATTTCGATGTTTTATTATTGGTTTCAGATATCGTAATATTATGGATATGATATATATATGTATGATAGATCAGAATATTCCTAAGATTATTATTATTATTATTGGTTTCAGATATCGTAATATTATGGATGTATATGTATGATATTTCATAACATTCCCAAGATTATAATTATTGGTTTCAGATATCGTAATATTATGTATATGATATGTATATGTACGATAGATCAGAATATTCCTAAGATTATTATTATTATTATTGGTTTCAGATATCGTAATATTATGTATATGATATGTATATGTACGATAGATCAGAATATTCCTAAGATTATTATTATTGGTTTCAGATATCGTAATATTATGGATATGATATATATATGTATGATAGATCATAACATTCCTAAGTATTTCGATGTTTTATTATTGGTTTCAGATATCGTAATATTATGGATATGATATATATATGTACGATATTTCAGAATATTCCTAAGATTATTATTATTATTATTGGTTTCAGATATCGTAATATTATGGATATGATGATATATGTATGATATTTCATATCTGAAAGTTCGAAATGCTTGAAAATATTATTTGGTCCTTAGGCAAAACAGGTTCTCAACACTTAAGATCAAATATGAAAGTGAACTTTACAGGGTATTCAGTCGTTGATGATTACATTAATAATAATTGCTTTATTTGCAATGTGTGTGTGTGTATGTGTGTGTGTGTGTGTATGTGTGTGTATGTGTGTGTGTTAAGCGACTTAAAAAAGCTTAAATGCTTGTGCTGGTACCATCGAGATTTTTGTGGGTCCTGTTTGGTTTGGGTACATGGGAACAGAAACACGAACAGGAACAAAAGGAAAAGAAGAAGATGATGAAGAAGAAGAAGTGGAGACGAACACATTGCGAAGCATTCGGCATTTACTGTTAAAGGCGAAATGTTGGCAAATTTATGCAAAAAGAGACAACAACGGGAACGGGAACAGGAACAGGAACAGGAACCATTTGACATTAATCAGTATGCTTTATTGACTTGACCCAACGTCATGAACAATACAGCGAAAGGGAGAGAGAGAGCGAAAGAGAGAGAGAGAGAGAGAGCGAACGAGAGAGAGAGAGAGAGAGTGTGAGCGAGAGAGAGACATACTCACGAACGAATTTGACATTCTTCATAATTTAATCAAGAAATTCTCAATACTACGATATCCACCATCTCCCTTTCTCTCTCTCTCTCTCTCAGGTCATGTTGTCCCACTCTTCAAGTCAATGTTCCGTTCCCAGTGTGACTTTCGTGCCCTTTTGTGTGGCATTTCATAATGAATGCAATGACTTTGACATTCCGCATTCTTTTTTTTTCTTTGCGGTTTTTATGCTCCATCACTTCAGTTTTCCTTCCTTTATTGCTTGTGCTTCATACAGCTTTTCCCCCCCCACTAATTCCCCAAACGGCGCCGCACATATTTTCGTACTTAATGACATAAGGCGTGAACCTGAAGATATGTTCCGTCCGAATCAGTTTGACATTCACATTGACTTACCTGAAAATAAATAAATGATAGAATATTGATTAAGACAAGAAATTTAACAATTGTACTATCTAGAACTTATTAAATAGTTATGAATTGCTATATAGAGACTTCTCGTGGTATTGAAACTCCATAAACCATGTTGGCAACTCTGGCCAACGAACCGAGGCAATAACAGTTACTTCGTGTAGCTCTAGTCGAGAAATCCCGACTAGATAATACCCTCAACCCTATACATAGCCTTAGAGCCTCGTGTCCAGCATTACGCATTCTGGACTTAACTTAAATGTTCCATATCTTCGGTGTTTGTCAACCGATTTCAATCAAAATTTCACAGATTGTCATTATTTCGTCTAATGTTTCAAACGCCTGACCAAAGTTTTCCAAATTCAAGATTTTGTTGTTATCGATAACATGTGTATATCGGAAACGGGAAAAGTTATCGAAACTATATCGACTCGGCTGTTGATGCTGATCACGAATATATATAATTTTCCAAATTAAATTTTTTTTGTTATCGATAACATGTGTATATCGGAAACGGGAAAAGTTATCGAAACTATATCGACTCGGCTGTTAATGCTGAACACGAATATATATAATTTTCCAAATTCAAAAATTTTTTGTTATCGATAACATGTGTATATCGGTAACGGTAAAAGTTATCGAAACTATATCGACTCGGCTGTTGATGCTGATCACGAATATATATACTTTATCGGGTCGGAGATGTTTCCTTCTACACATTATACCCTCATTTGAAATGGGTTCCTGGGTATAAATAGGTAGAGAGTGTACGATTTCGTCAAGAGCAGAAAATCGTACGCTGCAGTTGTGATTAGAAATATGTTTTCGCACACCATATGCCGAGTCGTCTGCATACAACATCATAAATAACATAATCTTAAGACTTGGTCTCTGTGCATACATAAATAAGCTTTGATTGGTTAGGTCATCTAATTTTTTCATCTAAGAATTTTGAATATAAACCATGAATTTTCACTTAATAAATCAGTACGAAAAGAGAGTTCTTTGAGTATTCAGTTCGAAAGTCTAATTTGTTGAAGTACCGATTGCGACAACGATTTCTGAACCGGTAGCACATACATTACATTTCATTTTACAGAGAGCTTGACTTCAATAAATACCTGACTGTTATACCTTAATAATGAAAATATATACAAAATAAATATATATATAGATATAAGTTCAAGCAAACGTATCACTTATGGATCTACCAATTGTTGGTTAGAACGATTTGAATATAAATAATAAAATTCTTCTTAATAGTTCAGCTTGAAATACAAATTCGAAAAGTGTGAATAATGTTTGCTTATTCTTAAAATTATTATTAGTATTACTAATAATATCATATTCATGTCGTACACACTCATTTGTAATATCAACGTATCACTTATGGATCTACCAATGGTTTGCTGGAACGATTTGAATATAAATAAATAAAATTCTTCTTAACAGTTGAGCTTGAAATACAAATTCGAAAAGTGTGAATAATGTTTGCTTATTATTAAAATTATTATTCTTATTATTATTAATAACATATCAATGTCGTACACACTCATTTGTGTATTGGTAGTTAGTGCACGATAGAGGTAATTAAAGAAACAAAAAAACAAAAATGAATAAAAATTTCTTAATTATTAAAAAGTATTTGATCGTTGTGCTGAATCGTTTGGGTTTGCTTCAGTTGTGTTCGAGTTGGGCAAGCGAATGGATCGAAAAAGCATCCGGAAAGCCATCAAAACAGAAGCAAAAACGAACAAAATCGTGCGCGGCTATAAACTTGGCTATAACCGTTGGCCAGCAACGCTGAGTTGCCTATAAAGTATCGCATTAAAACGACAATAGCAACAACAACAACAACGACGATGCACTTGTATGTGGCAATGTGGGTTTGTGGCACATTGTTGGCACTTTTGTTGGCCTTCCAACAGCGAAAATGTTGGCGCCTCATCTGGCAGCTAAATGGCTGGAGGGGCGTGGCACAGCAGCCTCTACTCTGGTTTCTCCTCTGCATCAATTTGCATCCAAACAGTTGAGTGCCCCTTAACCAAACCTTCACCCACTCGGCCCCCCCCCCAGGAACCAGACCAAACACCACTCGAAAACAATTTTAAACGCTTCTTCAACACTCGCCGAACGCCCTTCGAAGCTTCGAAGAAATAAGTGAAAAGAGTTTATGTTCCTGTTTTGTTTCGGTTTTTTTTTTGCTAGCTTTAATTGTGACACTTTGATGAAAGCTTGAAAACTTTATTTTTTAAAGTAGATTGTGATGGAGAAATAAGTTAATTATATATATATATCTAATTGAAGTTAAACGTTTTTTGGGGATTTCCTAGAACAAAACTAATAAATCAACGAATGATTGAATAAATGAATGATTGACTGAATGAATGATTGAAGGAATGGATGAGTGAATGATTGAATAATAATAATAATACTAAGTAACCATAAGATGAAATGCATGCATGATTGAAGGAATGAATGGATGAATGAATGATTGAATGGATGAATGAATGATTGATGAATGATTGAATGAATGATTGAATGAATATTTCTGTTTTTTTTGGTAGCTTTAATTGTGACACTTTGATGAAAGCTTGAAAACTTTATTTTAAAGTAGATTGTGATGGAGAAATAAGTTAATTATATATATATATCTAATTGAAGTTAAACGTTTTTTGGGGATTTCCTAGAACAAAACTAATAAATCAACGAATGAGTGAATGAATGAATGAATGGATGATTGACTTAATAAATAAATTAATGAATGGATAAGTGAATGATTGAATAATAATAATAATAATAATTAGTAACCATATGATGAAATGCATGCATGATTGAAGGAATGAATGGATGAATGAATGATTGAATGGATGAATGAATGATTGATGAATGATTGAATGAATGATTGAATGAATATTTCTGTTTTTTTTTTGCTAGCTTTAATTGTGACACTTTGTTGAAAGATTGAAAACGTTCTTTTAAAGTAGATTGTGATGAAGAAATAAGTTAATTATATATATATATATATATATATATATATATATATATATATATATATATATATATATATATATATATAATTGAAGTTAATCGTTTTTTTGGGATTTCCTAGAACAAAACTAATAAATCAACGAATGATTGACTGAATGAATGATTGAAGGAATGGATGAGTGAATGATTGAATAATAATAATAATACTAAGTAACCATAAGAAATAATTCAAGTTCATAAAGTCACCATATGATGGAACTAATGATTAGAGGGAATGAATGATTGAATGAATGAACGAATGAATGAATAAATATCATAAAGTAACCATGTCATAGATTGAATAAATGAATGATTGATTGAATGAATGATTGATTGAATGAATGATTGATGAAATTAATGGATGAGTGAATGATTGAATAATAATAATAATAATATTATAATATAATATAATATAATATAATGATGAAATTATTGATTGAATGCAGGATTGAAGGAATGAAAGCATGATTGATGGAATGAATGATTGAGGGAATGAATGAATGATTGAATGAATGATTGCTTGATTGATTGAATGAATGATTGATTGATTAAATGAGCGAGTGAATGAATCAAGTTCATAAAGTAACCACATGATTGAATGACTGAATGATTGAATGAATGAATCAAGTTCATAAAGTAACCAAAAGATGAAATTAATGATTAGAGGGAATGAATGATGGAATGAACGAATGAAGGAATGAATCAATGATTGAATGAATGAATAAATATCATAAATTAACCATGGCATGGAATGATTGAATGAATGATTGAACAAATGATTGAATGAACGAACGAATGAATTATTCAAGTTCATAAAGTAACCATATGATGGAGTGAATGATTGAAGGAATATATGAACGAATGAATGAATGATTGAATGAATTAATAAATGAATGAGTGAATGAACAAAAGATTGAATGAATGAACGAATGAATGAACGAATGAATGATTGGATGAATAAATGACTGAATGAATGAACGAACGAATGATTGAATGAATGAATCAAGTTTATAAATTAACCATATGATGGATTGAATGATTGAATAAATGATTGAAGGAATGAATGATTGAATGAATGGATGAATGTATGATTGAATAATAATAATAATAATAATAATAAGTAACCGTATGATGGAATGAATGATTGAATGAACAAACGAATAAACGAAAGAATGAATGATTGAATGAATAAATTATTGAATGAATAAACGAACGAATGAATGAATGGATTGAATGATGTGCTAAATCGTGAAACTTAACTTACAAAACGCTCCAAACTCCAAAGATATCGTGAATATTGAAACTTAATATTGAGGAAGTCAAAATTGATATATATATATAGTATATAACATAACACTTGATTTGGGTTGTTTGCTTGCAGGCATTCTGGACAAGGTGACGCGTATGCGTGTTATCTTTCGGAGACCATTGGCCGTATTGGTTGGAACGCGCGCCTTGCTCTATATAGACGATCCGGCTGGCATGGAGTGCATATTGAATGCGCCCGAATGCCTCGACAAGACCTTCATGCAGGAGGGTTTCTTTGCCCGACGCGGCCTCCTCCATGCACGCGGTATGTACGAATTGAATCGAAGCGAAGGAGATGTTAACTCGTTGATTCGGTTTGGCTTTGGTTTTAGGTCAAAAGTGGAAGTTGCGTCGCAAGCAATTGAATCCGGCATTCAATCACAATATCGTTGTGAGTTTCTTTGATGTGTTCAATGCGGTTGGCAATCAGCTGATTGAACAGTTTGCCACCCAATCAAATTTGCATGGCGATTCGGTCAAGTTCAAGGATGCCGAGGATATGCTCAGTCGTGCCGTGTTGGAGGTATCCTGCCGTAAGTACTTATCAGTTAAGCTTATCCAAATATTACTTTTCGTCCAAAATGTTTGTTGTTTCATCGCGGCGACACGTTCGTCCAGTTTCCATGCGGCTCACGTACGCGGAAACCCCACGACAAAAAAACATAGAGGAAACAAACACAGTCATTCCGCCCCCGAGGGTCACCCCCAACTACAACTAGTACCAAAGGGGGAAAGAACTTAGTTCGCATATTGCATTACTTGAATCGTTGACACAATCGTAGGGTAAGGAGTATTTGTGTCTAACGCATTCTCCACGTTTCCTTAGACTTATCCTAGGCTAGACTAACGCATTCTCCACGTTTCCTTAGACTTATCCTAGGTTAGACTTACCATAAGTCTGTTATCAGTTGATCGTAAACATTCATGAATCGTTTATAGCGGGTTTGGCAGTTTGTTCCTTCATAAAACGTTTCGTTTCGTTTCGTTTCGATTCGAATGTCACTTTCATATAGAAAGTTTTGGCTAGTTTGTTGCTTCGTCTTCAAGCTGTCAACAAATTTGGTTTCTAATCGCCGTAAATTGAGTTTGATACACGAACACATCTTCTGATGGTTTCTGGTTGGCAAAATTGAATTTGCGTTTGGCCAGAGGCAAACGGTTGCCGCTAACAGGTGAAAGATGAACACACAAAGTGGCTGATTGTTGCATGGTTGGGTTGTGGTGGGGTTGGGATGGGATGGGTTTGGGTGGGTTGAGGTAGGGTTGGGTTGAGGTAGGGTTGGATTGGGGAGGGTTGGGTTGTGGTAGGGTTGGGATGGGTTGGGTTAGGATGGGTTGGGATGGGTTTGGGAGGGTTGGTATAGGGTATGGTTTGGGGTGGGGTAGGGTTGGGGTTGGGTTGTGGTAGGGTTTGCGTAGGGTTTGGAGGGTTGGGTTGGTATCTTTGGTTGGAACGGAACGCAGCTGAAAAGCTGGCTTAATTTGAATGCCAAGCATACATATGTGTCTCTTTTCCTCTCTCTCTCTCTCTCTCTCTCTCTCTCTCTCTGTCTCTGTCTGATTAGCTTAACACCTCGTTACCTTTTTATTGCAGTCACCATTATGGGAACTCCGACAAAGTTCACCCAAGCTGATGACGCACATATTGCCACCACCTACAAACGGTGAGTGCTCTTCATGTGTGTTCGTGTGTGTGTGTGTGTATACACTTGAAAAAAGTTCATATATATATGTGAACTTTTGAAGTGAGAAGGTTTTGGTTCAACTTAAGGGAACTTTGATGATTGAAAACAAATCGAAATATCGATAGTTACTACTTGTTTTTTTCAAGTGTAGTAGTAATTGATGGGTTTTGTGTACTTTCGAATAGGCTGCTCGAAATTTCGGCTATTAAAATAGTGAAGCCATGGCTGCAAATCGATTTGTTGCATCGCCTGTTGGCGCCACAGCTGTACGCCGAGGCGGTGGCATGCAACCAGCTGCTCGTCGACTTTGTGGCACAGATTGTGCAGCGCAAGCATCGAAATTGGCAGCGACGCACCAATAATGATAATGATGTTCCTCATGATGATGATGATAATGATAATGATAATGTCCGTGGCAGCGACGCATATTCATTGAGCAAATGTTTCAGCTGGCCGCGAATGGTGAGCTGACGCTGCAGGACATTGAGGATGAGGCACAATCGATGGTGTTGGTGGTAAGTACGACGAGATCAACTATCTCTCTCTCTCTCTCTCTCACTCACAGTCACACTCTCTCACTCACTCTCTCTCTCTCACTCTCACTCTCACTCTCACTCTCACTCTCACTCTCACTCTCACTCTCACTCTCACTCTCACTCTCACTCTCACTCTCACTCTCACTCTCACTCTCACTCTCACTCTCACTCTCACTCTCACTCTCACTCTCACTCTCACTCTCACTCTCACTCTCACTCTCACTCTCACTCTCACTCTCACTCTCACTCTCACTCTCACTCTCACTCTCACTCTCACTCTCACTCTCACTCTCACTCTCACTCTCACTCTCACTCTCACTCTCACTCTCACTCTCTCTCTCTCTCTCTCTCTCTCTCTCTCTCTCTCTCTCTCTCTCTCTCTCTCTCTCACTCTCTATCTCTCTCATTCTCCCTCTCTCTCATTCTCCCTCTCTCTCATTCTCCCTCTCTCTCACTCCCTCCCTCTCTCTCTCACTCTCACTCTCACACTCACTATCTCTCTCACTCTCTCTATCGCCCTCTCCCTCTCTCTCTCTCGCAGTCATTTGAGACGGCTGCGCGCAGAGCTTGCCGGCGTCTTGCCACACGGCAACGATGCCAGCTACGTGGGCGTCGAGCAGCTGCAACAGCTGCGCTACCTGGACGCCTTCGTCAACGAGGCGCTGCGGCTGCTCGCAACGGTGCCGATGAACTTGCGGCACGTTAGTCGCGACTTTCCGTTGCAAGGCGGTGTTGGGGGCAAGCGGCTGGCGATTGTGCCACACAATACGATCATTGTGCTGGACACATTCAATATGCAACGCGACGCTAGATGGTGGGGTGAGCGGGCGACACACTTTGACCCGCAACGCTTCTTGCAACACGAACACGAAAAGGAACAAAAGGAAGAAAAGGAAAAGGAAACCGAAACCGAAAGCAATTTCGAGCGTCGACACTCTTACAGTTTTCTGCCCTTCTCCAAAGGTTTACGCACCTGCATAGGTTAGTTCTCTCCCTCTCTCCCTCTCTCTCTCTCTCTTGCTCGCTCTTTCTCATTGTGGATTTCTCCCTCAGGTCGTCGCTATAGCTTCTTCATAATGAAAGTGTTTCTGGTCAAGTTGTTGGCCAACTTTGATTTCAACTGCGATTTGCAATTGGATCAGCTGCAGTTCGTTGAGGGCATCTCACTAAAGTTTCGCAACGCCGACGATATACTCTTTCGCATACAGCCACATACGGGTTAATAACATTAACCCTTAGTAAACTTTTTTTTTTTTTTTTATATAAATTAAATTAATAAATTTATCGAATTTACCTACAAGTTTTTCCAATTAAATAAATTAAACTACAAAATTATTATTATAAATTTTTTGATATATTTTTGAAATTGATTTTAGTGAAAAATACAACAATAAATATTTTGAAATATCGGTTTTGACACTTGTACAATAATTTCCTTACATTTTGAATTAAAGCTTTTAGCGCATACTTGAACCATTAGCAAGCTTAGTTGGCAGATGGCGCCACTGTGCCCACGCTCAAATTTGCGTACTTGAACCATTCGCAAGCTTAGTTGGCAGATGTCAAAGTTGCTCGACAGCTACGCAAAAAGCTTTTAAAAGTTGTGTCAAATTCAAAATATAGAATCATAACGAAATAATCGGAGCTATAATAATCATTGCCCAACTAAACGCTCGTAAAGTAATATTTCCAAACGAAACGAAACGTTTCAAAAGGTTGTGTAAACGTAAAAGAAACAACAGTTAGTATAGAGCCACTCTAGACCACTCTAAAGCACTCAAAACTTACTTATTATCGTCTTGTTCAACTTTAGCTTGATCTTTCAACTTATTAACACTAGAAGTCTGTTTGCCTTTAAGAATTGGTTTCAGTGTGAAAGGTAAAAAGCCAAATATATAATATAAATTAATATATATATATATATTAATCCCACAAAACTTCCACAATTGAATAGTTTCTAGAACTAGAAAATGTTTTTCTACCGAATGGCATTATTTTGAACCCTTTCATATCGGTCTCTGCCTCGTATGACAAATTGCTGACATGATGCGTCTCCAATTGCTGGTTGTCTCCCACTAAAAGCAAACCGCCTTTGACACAATATCTCTACAAACTATAGCCTATGTGCTCTTCCGATATATAAGCTTTATTATTGTTAAGTTTCTGTAAAATCCAATCGACAGTTTTTGCGTGAAAGAAGAACAAACAAATACATAAAAATGTTCAACTAATTCAAGTAGGATTAAATTGAGTAAGCAGAAATTTGCCTTCACTGTCAGCTAACTGTTTATCTTCTTACGCTCTCTTTACTTCCCCGCTCCCACCCCTTGCAATCATAAAGGCGTTTAGGTTCGTGCCTTATATATTTATAATTTAAAATTGCAACCGATAATTGGCAAAGTCAACATAACGACGCGTCTGCCTTATTCAATGGGAAGCAGGAAAGTGATCGTCATACACCTACACAAACACACACACACACACACACACACACACACACACACACCTACACACACACACACCTACACACCTACCTACTACTCTGGAGTTGGGATTTTTAATGGCGTGCGTGAGAAATGTTGCGCAATTACGCGAAAGACGCGGCCGCCTTGGAAAGCCATGCTTGTATGATAATATGCCACAACTGTCAACAATATCTCCGTTTTGCAAAAGCGTCTCTTTCCTCGCTCCCCTCGCCTCGCGCTCTCCTTAGCCACGGCTTTCTATCCAGTTAGTGCTTAGTGTCATTGCAACCGGCGGCGGCGGCGGCGGCGGCGGCACAACAACTTTGTGTCTGTCTCGATGTGTCTATGTCTATGTGGTGTAGCTGTGTGTGCAGGTGTGTGTGTAGCTGTGTGTGTGTGTGTGTGTATGTGTGTGTGTGTGTAGGTGTGTGTATGTGAGTGTGTGTGTATACTCTTCAGAAGGGGGCACATATCATTGTCAACTTGAGTTCGCTTGACTTGTCTAAAGACTCGGGTCCAACTGTTGGCATCGTCTTAGCAACTAAGCGACGGTTACAGCAACAACAACAACAACAAGAACAACAACAACTAGAGCATCAACATCATTATAAACTAGAACGTACACTGAAAGAAATGAACTGCCATAAAGGAGTGAAACCCTTTATAACTGAATATCCTTCCTTAATCAAAAGATTTCTTAAGTACAAAAATCGACACAACACCAAAAATTAATAATACTACATAATAGCTTCGTTTTGTTTTTACACCCTGAACCCATTGGAAATGGTTAAAACGGGTATAATGGTTTGGTGTAAGAGTATGTAACCGGGCAGAAGGAAGCATCTTCGACCCGATAGAGTATATATATTGTTGATCAGCATCAACAGCCGAGTCGATATAGTTTCGATAACTTTTCCCGTTTCAGATATACACATGTTATCGATAACAAGAAAATCTTGATTTTGGAAAATTATATATATTCATGATCAGCATCAACAGCGGAGTCGATATAGTTTCGATAAATTTTCCCGTTTCCGATATACACATGTTATCGATAACAACAAAATCTTGATTTTGGAAAATTATATATATTCATGATCAGCATCAACAGTGGAGTCGATAAAGTTTCGATAAGTTTTCCCGTTTCCGATATACACATGTTATCGATAACAACAAAATCTTGAATTTAGAAAATTATATATATTCGTGATCTGTATCAACAGCCGAGTCGATATAGTTTCGATAACTTTTCCAGTTTCCGATATACACATGTTATCGATAACAAATAAATCTTGAATTTAGAAAACTTGATCAGCATCAACAGCCGAGTCGATATAGTTTCGATAATTTTTCCAGTTTCCGATATACACATGTTATCGATAACAACAAAATCTTGATTTTGGAAAATAAAATATATATTCGTGATAAGCATTAACAGCCGAGTCGATATAGTTTCGATAACTTTTCCCGGTTTTCGATATACACTTGTTATCGATAACAACAAACTCTTGAATTTGGAAAACTTTTTGATGCTGTTTGAAAGATTGGACTAAATAATGACAATCTGTGAAAATGTTATTAAAATCGGTTGAGAAACACTGGAGATATGGAGTATTGAAGTTAAGTCAAGTATGTACTATACGCGTATACATACATACACTCACACACATACTTGCAAGCACTGACTGTACTCTTAAAGTATGGGGTTCAGGGTATAGTCTAGTCGAGATTTCTCGACTAGAGCCTTCTTACTTGTTTCTAGCTAGTAGAAGCTTCGCAAATACGCAAGATTAAAGTTTAGTCATGGCTTCAGGGTTCAGGATATCTCCCAGTTGAGCTTGCTCTTACTTCTTTCTTGTTTGTTTCAACTGCTGCACGATTCTTTAGCTTTCAATTTGGTTTAATATGTTGTTGTCTGTTTACATTCGAACCCCCCGAAAAAAAAGAAACCCGAAGAAATGTTGCTCCCACTGACAATGGGAACGCTTCGTTTGCTGTGAGTTAATTCGATTTGGATGATTGTTGAGCTGCTTTTGTGTGACCCCTTTGAAGCCCTTCACCACCACCACCCGCCGCCATCTTAACTTCTTCAAAGCACACACACACACATGTATACATACATGTATGCATAGGGGCTGATTGCATTTAAACTTTTGTATAAATAACAACAAGAGGGCAACTGCGACAAGCAGGAGCAAAATGTCATTATTACTGCTTGAAGTGTCCTTGTGTTCCCTTTGTATCCCCACGAGTGTTGCTGTGTGTGTGTGTGTGTGTGTGTTGGTGGCAACGTCTTGCGCATTACATGATGGCACTTGAGCCAAGAACCTAACAACGTTGACTGCAACACTCAGGCCCTCGTTCTCTTAGCTCTCGCTTGCTTAGTTTTTGCAATTGCATTAATATTAATCATACGACCCGCAGGTCTAGTGGATAGCTCGGGACTTCGCATCAAACTATCAAAGACACTGCGCCAATACGATGCCGGCGTCATGGAACTGGGTCTCGAGTATACCGATAAAATGGCCATACCACCCGGCCAGCAGGCATTTCCCCTCAGCGGCTACTGTGTCGCCGATTGTACCCGGGCCGCCCTGCCCCGCACGGGCATCATTATCTTTGGCTCCCAGTTGCATACACATCTGCGGGGCGTTCGTGTGCTCACCCGGCACTTTCGCGGCGAACAGGAGTTGCGTGAGGTGAATCGCGATGATTACTACTCGCAGCATTTCCAGGAGATGCGCACACTGCACTACAAGCCACGTGTCCTGCCGGTAAGTCGCTCGATAACATATCGTTGGGTACTCCTTGAGATAATCCTATAACTGGTTGAAACGAACTTCGTAAACCATCGATATTAATCGATAATCGTCGGGTACTCCCTAAGATAATCGTATAACTGGTTGAAACGAACTACTTAGACCATCGAAATTAATCGATAAGATATCGTCGGGTACTCCCTAAGATAATACTATAACTGGTTGAAACGAACTTCTTAAAACATCGATATTAATCGATAACATATCGTCGGGTACTCCATAAGATAATCCTATAACTGGTTGAAACGAACTTCTTAAACCATCGATATTAATCGATAATCGTCGGGTACTCCCTAAGATAATCCTATAACTGGTTTAAACGAACTACTCATACCATCGATATTAATCGATAACATATCGTTGGGTACTCCCTAAGATAATCCTATAACTGGTTGAAACGAACCTCTCCAACCATCGAAATTAATCGATAACATATCGTCGGGTAGTCCCTAAGATAATCCTATAACTGGTTGAAACGAACTTCTTAAACCATCGATATTAATCGATAATCGTCGGGTACTCCCTAAGATAATCCTATAACTGGTTTAAACGAACTACTCATACCATCGATATTAATCGATAACATATCGTTGGGTACTCCGTAAGATAGTCCTATAACTGGTTGAAACGAACTTCTTAGACCATCGATATTAATCGATAACATATCGTCGGGTACTCCGTAAGATAGTCCTATAACTGGTTGAAACGAACTTCTTAAACCATCGATATTAATCGATAATCGTCGGGTACTCCGTAAGATAATCCTATAACTGGTTGAAACGAACTTCTTTAACCATCGATATTAATCGATAATCGTTGGGTACTCCTTAAGATAATCCTGTAACTGGTTGAAACGAACATCTCCAACCATCGATATTAATCGATAACATATCGTCGGGTACTCCGTAAGATAATCCTATAACTGGTTTAAACGAACTTCTTAAACCATCGATATTAATCGATAAGATATCGTTGGGTACTCCGTAAGATAATCCTATAACTGGTTGAAACGAACTTCTTTAACCATCGATATTAATCGATAATCGTTGGGTACTCCTTAAGATAATCCTGTAACTGGTTGAAACGAACATCTCCAACCATCGATATTAATCGATAACATATCGTCGGGTACTCCGTAAGATAATCCTATAACTGGTTTAAACGAACTTCTTAAACCATCGATATTAATCGATAAGATATCGTTGGGTACTCCGTAAGATAATCCTATAAACATCTCAAATCACATCTCAATATCGTTTCTCCCCTTTGTAAACTCTTTCCCTTTCCCTTGTAGGGTGATGCTCTGGTAACCACGTGCTATTATAACACTCTGGCCGATACGAATGCAACACTGGGCGGCTTCTCCATCAGCGATGAGATGTGCGTCAACTATATACACTACTATCCAGCGACCAAGTTGGAGGTGTGCAAGAGTTCCGTATCGGAGGATACGCTCGAGGATTACTTTATCTACATGAAACGGTAAGCGGATGAAGAGCGAATGCTTTTGCTCGGTCTTTCCCCCTTCGCGCTCTCTCTCTCTCTCTCTCTGTGTGTGTGTCTTTGGGTCTTTCGACTTGGTTGGCATTTGCCATCAAAGGCAAAAACTTTGTGGCATTCGAGGTTGTTGTTGTTGCGGTCGTACCACCGGTTAATGTGGCTCGAAGCGTATTCATAACGGAAATGTCTTCAACTTCCTGCCTGTCCCAAAAACGGAACGCAACGCAACGACGACGCCAAGGTGCACGCTAATTGCCAGCGTTAATGGGCACAGCCAAAGAAAACGCCAACCAAGACTACACTTGCCAAAAACTAGTAGTCGAAACTCTTTAAATAAGAAACAACTTAACACAAAGTAATAAACTCTTCACATAAGAAACAGCTTAACAAGTAGATAAGAAAACAAAAAAATAGGTATGCAAGATTTTCGCACAGTGTAGAGAAGCTGTAACAACTTTCGTAAAGGCGTTCGCATTGTTTGTTGTTTTTTTTCGGATGTGCAAGCAATGGTAAGAAAGAAAAGAAAAATGTATATTAGATTAGAGACTTGGCGAGACTTTTGCAGGCTGCTTTTTTGGTACTATTCTGGGTGTGAATTGCGGTTAAATTACAAAAAGGTCTCAAACGTGGGCTTAAAAGGGATTCTATTCTATTTCCCCCCCTCTTTCTTCTCCTTTCTCTTTCCGTTCGGTGGCTAGACAAAAGCCAATGTCTGATTGTTCCGAGTTGAGCGAAAGTTATGAACATTTACGGGGCTAAATGGGCATTGAAAAACCCCGAAACGAGTGAAGACTACAAACTTTGGCAATAGGCAGGTGAATGGCTTCGAAGATGGAGAGAAAAGGGAAATTATTATTATAATTTTCAATTAGTTGCATAAGCTGTACTTAAAGCTGGTGTACTTTAAAGCACACAAAAACACAGCATACTTTTATGGGCAAAGGGGAACTAGGAATTTGATGATTGAAATCAAATCAAAAGGGAAATTATTATTATAATTTTCAATTAGTTGCATAAGCTGTACTTAAAGCTGGTGTACTTTAAAGCACACAAAAACATAGCATACTTTTATGGGCAAAGGGGAACTAGGAATTTGCTAATTGAAATCACTCGACTAACCCAAATGCAATTCCATCCACTTAATCCCACTCTATCTCCTGCTCTGTTTTAATGTGTGAATGCAGCAAGGAGCATCAGCATGGCGTCCATCTGAATGGGGCACGTTCCCTGAATTATCGGAGTATCGAATGGACCCAACCGCACATCGATCAGCTGTACACGATGTACATACAGGAGCCGCTCAGCATGCAGTGCAACAGATCGGACGGTCAACGTTTCGAGGGTCACAACTGGGAGGGCATCTATCCGACGGCGGTCCAAATCAAGATACCCATCCATCGCAAGCTATGCCCCAACTACAATCCGTTGTGGCTCAAGCCGTTGGAGAAGGGTGAATGCGATTTGCTTGGCGAATGCATATACTAAAAAAAACGCCAAGCGAATACGCATTGCATTTTCCCACTTCGACGATAAAGTGAGGTTAACAAAAAAAAAAAAACCAAAAAAAAAAAACCAAAAAAAAAAAATACCATGAAACAGAAACTGAACACAAAAGGGGGAAGCTTTGGTTTTTATATGTTTTTTTTGGGTTTGGTTTACATATATATAGTATTTGATTGTCATCAACATCAACGTCAACATCATTAGCATCATCATCAACGTGAACATTATTGAAATGCGAAACAACAAACGAAAGGGAAAGGGCATTTTTGAGTGTTGGGAAAGCGAAGCGTAAAAGTTTCTTTAAATAACTAATGAATTGTTTGTTGGCCTTTGAACAACTTGGCTAGCACACACACACACACACACGCACACAAATACACAGTTATTTGAAGAAAACTCGAGTAAAAGAAAAAGCAAGCAAGAAAAGAGAAAAGAAATGAGTAACAGCTATATAGATATAAACAATATATATATATATGAAAGTTTGTGTCGACTGCAGATACCCTAACTCTTAATAAAATATACCATAAAGGATATATATACATATATATTCCTATTCAACGGAGGAGTCGATTTCTAAGCATGCACAAATGTTTCGTACACATTTTCGACAGGGTATAAAATGGACGGAGCCAATGACTTCAAGGATATGAGGGAGGGTGAGTAGGGGAGGGAGGGTGGTATGGGGAGGGAGGGTGGTTAGGGGCAACAACAGATGCAGCAATGCCAGCTGACATTATTTTTAATGCTGAGTTATCGGGGCACTGCTTATACAATATAAATGAGACAAACTTTCAAGCGACTCGGACTTGGTGGAATGCGACAAAGGATACCAACTAAATGAAAACGAAAAAGAAGAAGAAGAAGTGCAAGTAGAAGGAGAGAAAGTACAATAATGTTGACAAGCACTCTAATTACCAAAAAGTGTACAATGTTGGACAACAGCCAACAGCCAGGCAAATGTCCAACTAAAAGAACTATCGATAGATTAAAGGATAATTATATATATTTTAAAGGCTTGTCGTGCGGACAAAAGTTTTCTTCGTGGGGCAGAATTCAAAAGTATCAAAGCGAAAATGTGTAGCAGTAGAGATGCTTATGAGTCTGAATAGTGTTGGGTAACGATTTGTTCAAGTTGATGGATGTAAGGCATAAATACTAAGTGTATGAGTATGAAATGTTACAGCGTATACTTATGAGAAGTTGTGAGTGGGATGGACAAAATCGAATTCAGATCCCTTTCGATAACATTATCGATAACTATCGATAGTTTGACGTTTGATTACAAGTAGTTGTGAGTTTGGGATGAGATAAACCCAGAACAGAAGCGAAGTAAAGTAAAGCCTTTGGATTTGAATCATTCTGATCCCTTTCGATAACATTATCGATGACTATCGATAGTTTGACGTTTGCATACAAGTAGTTGTGAGTTTGGGATGAAATAAACCCAGAACAGAAGCGAAGTAAAGTAAAGCCTTTGGATTTGAATCATTCTGATCCCTTTCGATAACATTATCGATGACTATCGATAGTTTGACGTTTGCATACAAGTAGTTATGAGTTTGGGATTAAATAAACCCAGAAAAAAGGGAATATCTAAAGTAAAGAATTCTGATCCATTTCGATAACATTATCGATAACTATCGATAGTTTGACGTTTGCATATGATAAACCTGAGAACATGAGAGAAATCTTGAACAAAATCAAATACCTAAAGTAAAGAATGTCGAAGCCGTTGGATTTGAAGATTTCTCATCCCTTTCGATAACATTATCGATAACTATCGATAGTTTGACGTTTGCATAAAAGTAGTTGTGAGTTTGGGATGAGATAAACCTAGAACAAAATCGAATACCTAAAGGGAAGAATTCTGATCCCTTTCGATAACATTATCGATAACTATCGATAGTTTGACATTTATTTGATATTAGAGTCATTATAAAAGTTTAAAGACACGTTGATGATGCTGATGAATGAAACAAATGATGAGAAGAACGATTTTACATAGTTTTACAAAGATTTATATACAAAAAAAAACAAAAACAAAAACAAAAAAACCCAAAAAAACCAAAAGATAATAAGAAAAAAAGTCGAACAAACACACAAATACATATGCGCACAACACACATCTAATGGATACGTTTTTTTTAGTATAGCTACAAACATATATATGTGTAAGATGTGATAATTGTTCTACGACTAAAACAAACAAAAACTATGTACGTCGATGAAAATTTATATATAAATATATATATAATAAAACAAAAAGCAAAAAAACACAAATACAAAAAAAAAACACAAAAAAATACAAAAAAAAAACACAAAAAAATATTTTAAAAAAAACCTAAAAAAAAATGACAAAAAATTTACGAAAAATTAAAAAAATATATATATACATATATATATATTAAACGAAATATATATACATACAAAAAGCCTTCATGCTAAAGAAAAATCTGAAAAAAAAATTATGTAATAAAAAATGACCACCATACCAGTATGAGAAAAATGCATTTTATTGGAAGTTTTCACATTTTTTTTTCATACTTTTCAGGTATGGAGAAGAAGAGCTTTTCTGTTCAATGACATTCTGCTTCCTCTTCCTACATGATGGAAATTACATTAGTATGTGTAAATACTGCTAGCGAAATAAATAGTTTTAAATGTTTTGTTAAGCCAATTTGTATATATTTTTAGCCTTGGCACGCGTCGACTGAGCGGCATTTAAATTGATTTTCGTTTTTTTTCGTGACAAAAATGGCGAAAATGCGGTTGCAATCCAATTAAAACTTTTGAGCGGAAATTCATGCGACAGCAAAATTCACCGCGCAAATATTTTAATATTTTTATTCGCACAAAAGAAAAATATGTGAAACGCTCTCCCCCCCCCACTCAACTAAACTTTTGACCAGATTATGTACAGTCTGTCAATAAAGTATTTCGCGTGAAGAAAAATGCATGTTTTTTCACTTCACAGGCAAAAATATAAATGTAATATGGCTCTTAAAATTTTTTTGAATTTTTTTATGTATTATTTATTTATATCTTAATAATATATTTAAACAAATTTGATTATTCATTAAAAAACAAAAAAGTTATAACAAAAACAAATTAACTCTAACTAAATTTGACTGTCAAATGTTGGGCGCCAATCAACCAAGTGTCGCCATTTGCCAATGCGCTGCACAAGACCTGAGAGGAGACGGAGCGGCACCGGGCGGATACAGGGTGTGCAATTCAATGAACTTATTACTAAGTGTATGACTTAGATCTGGATTATATATATATATTATACATACATATTGGCAATAAACTAATTTTTAAAAAAGGAAACATTTGTTTTTTGCTTGCTGCATTGTTGCTTCTTTGCCTCATGTTGCAAGTGGCCAAATAAAAGAAAATCCGATTTGTTGTACACAGTTTATTTAAAATCTTGGTTAATATGTGGCAACCTAAATTACCTTAAAATCGATTACACATACAAAAAAATTATCTTTTTTTATATTCATATAAGTTCTCATTTCTTTTCAGCTCTCAGTTTGCTTTGGTGCCAAAACATTCATTTCACTTTCATTACTTCTTTTCGTTTAGTTTTTCAATCGTTTTCGTGTCTCTTTCTTTTTACTCTGTCGCTCTTATATTTACGAATATATCATATCTGTATACATATATATATATATTTATATTTTATATTTTTGCATTATGCATGGCTTACATGTTAAATATTATATTGTTTAACTCTTGGTATTCGCATTTTAGCTTATTTCATACATATATTGGTTATCGTCTACATTTCGAATGTAAAAAAAAAAAATTAAACATTTTTCAAAAACTAAATATTTCCTACATTTTATGCAGAATTTTTTGTTTTTCAATTTCCTTACAGACTATTTAGAGTTGGAAGCGAGTGACAGGCTCGTGCGAAGAAAAAAAAAAACGTTCTACAACACTAAATTGGATATTATATGCATTGTGTTTAGTTCTACTATATTTCTATACTTAATATTTTTTTTTTAGCTCTTCGTTTTACCCTGTCGCTAAACATCGACATGTTATATATCATAGACATCTGTATATATATATATATATCTTAGAGTTATACATTTATATATTTTTCGGCAATTTGCAACTCTTAAATATTAGATTTATGGATTAAAAAGTATTTGATTATATTGTTTAACTCTTTGCGTTCGCATATTCGTTATTTTTCTTAATGCTTAGATAGTTTATATAGTATATAATATTTGAAACATTTAGAATATTCAAATACAAAAAAGAAAAGAAAAAATTCATAAATTTCGAAAAATTCAAAAATAAGAATACAATAGACAATAGCTATTGTTTATATAGTATAATATTTGAAACATTTAGAATATTCAAATACAAAAAAAAGAAAAACTTCATAAATTTCGAAAAATTCAAAAATAAGAATAGAATAGACAAGTTGCTATGGTGATTTCTCTTATGCTGCCATATCATAAACATTTATATCTTAAGCTTACACATTTATATATATATTTTTTCTTTGCTATTTGCAACTCTTACGTAAAACATTTAGATTCAAAAGATATTTCATTACTTTGTGTACGTATTTGCTTGTTTCTTAACTCTTAGATATTTGATTTGTATATTTTGTAACATTTAGAATGTTAAAATACAATGAAAAAAAAAAATACAAAAAAAATTGGAATTGTTTTTTGTGTTACGCAAATTATTGTGAATTGAAAGCGGGCGTGTGTTACCAGGGTTGCCAGCTGGTTGAAGACAATATATATGCTTATCGACTACAAAATATAGATATATTCAATGTAGATAATGCTTAATTCGAATGAAAAAAAAAATAATAATTCAACTTCTTTTCGTTTTGTTGTGGATTATTTAAATATATTCGTGATCCTTGACACTGCACCTTAACATCTTGATCCTGCCAGAGAGAACTACTCATAGGTAAAAAACTTGACACAATCATTGAAGCCAGATGGACGACGTGGTGCTATGGCCGGATTTGTAATGGTAATGGGCAACTCGAGGGACGAGGGCACACCGCTGCCACCAACACTGGTGTTCACGCCAATGACGGCCAGACTGTGCTCGAGATTGCTCTCGTCGAGCGGCGTGACGACGCGACGCATCTCGAAGCCACGACTGGGACACTCCAGCGTGGACATGATGGGTGTCCGATCGAGCAATGCGTTCGTTTCGTTCGTGCTCGTCGAGATGGGCGAAGTCAAATGATGATGATGCTGATGATGCTGATGATGATGATGCTGGTGATGCTGGTGATGATGATGATGTGTTGGAACGCCAACTTGATTCAATGCCTGTCCCAAGAAATCCTCAACGCTAGCATCGGTCACACCCATGCCAATGCCAATGCCAATGCCAACATTCACCTCCACACCCATGCTCAGGCCCAATCCTGTCTGAAATGAGACTGAGGGATTGCTCACGTCGAGGACATCGGTGCCGGCCAGAGCAGCGGCAAGTAAATCATTTTCGGGCTCACCATTATCATTACCATTATCATTATCATTACCATCTCCAGCATCAGCACCAACGCCACCACCGTTACCACCACCAACGCGACCTACATTATCGTTGGGAACATAGTCCAGGGCCAGATTGTTCCCATCGCGTTGCTGCAAATAGGTTCTGGCCGCCTGCACTATCTCGCTGGCCGGCAGAATGGCCGTACGTCCATCTATTTCGATGACAATGTCATCCCGCTGCTGCATTATGTTCATCAGCATGTCGGTGGACAGCTCCAGCTGATGACCATTGACGTTCAGCTGCAAGACTTCCATTTGGAATTGCAGCATCTCACTGGGAGCCATCTCCAGTTCATCGGCGTCACCAACAACACCAACGCCAACGTCAACACCAACACCATCCTCCACATTCATCTCAATATCTTCGAGACTCTCCGTCGCAAATGCATCAACTTCAACTTCATTGGCCTCCTCATCGGTGACCTGTTGGTTGAGCTCCGAAAACCGGTTCAGCATTGCAATGCCGCCCAAATGTTCGATCAGTATCTGTTGCTGTTCCGCCGTCAGCAGCGTTCCCGGCAACTGATTGGGCAGCATGAAGACAGCCGAGTCCGGATTGACATCGGGCAGCGTGGGCGGTTCCGTAAGTTCCTCCAGCGGCACTGGCACCAAGTGATTCTCGCCATCCAGATACAGTGCCTCATTGTTGATCGGCGTAAAGGTATTACTGTTGCTGAGCGAGCATAGCATGAAGGTGTTGTTGTAGCCGGGTATGGGACGTGTCATGACAGCACAAATGCGTGACTCTGGTGTGGTACCATCTCCGCCGGTCAGCTTGTTGCGCCGCCCACCTCCGCCATCACCTTGTCCTCCCCGGCTGCTGCTGGGCGTATTTGCGTCTGCCTCATCATTGTTCTGGTCAAGGGCGGCCGAAGTCGATGTCGATGGCGTGGGATGCTGGAGTTCGTGCAAGTGTTGCAACTGCAGGTGGAACTGCATCGGGGGCACTTCCTCAATCTCCAGCTGTTCGGCACATGTGCGCGAAGGCTGCTGGTCATCCTCATCCTCGGTGACCGCATCGTGCAGCTGTTCCAGCTGCATTTCCAGCGGCAAGCCCTGCACATGCACCTGGCCGTGCAGCTGCTCCGGCGAATCGCCGTCTGGACTGGCAGCAGCACTGCGTGCTGAACGTCTGCGTCGCGTCTCGGAGCTGGAACGGCGACGTCTGAGGATCTGTGCCAGCTGATCCTGCTGCTGCTGCAGCTGATGATCGCGCAAGAGCATCAACTGCTCCCGAGCCATCATCACATCCTCGTCGCGCAGGGTAAATGTCGATTCGGAGGATCTAATGGACATGCTGCCGCTGCGTTGATGGTGTTCCCCCGATGAGGATAGCATGATCATCATGCCTCCAGCGGTTTGTTCGCTGGATGGAGCACGCTTCATGGTTAGATCACGATCGGGTAAACGTTCCTGATCAAGCATTTGTTCCATTTCGATTTGTAGTAGCAGATCGGTTTCCTTTGCCTTCTCTTGCTCCTGCTCTTTCCTTCGTTCTTGCTCCTGGTCCCTTCTCTTTTGCTGCTCCAGTTTTCTCTCTTGCTCCTGCCTCTTCTTTCTTTCTTGCTCCTGCTCCCTTCGTCTCTCGCGCTCCCACTCCGTCTTCCTTTCTTCGTCATACTTTCTCTTCCTTTCTTCGTCATGCCTTCTCTTCCTTTCTTCGTCATGTCTTCTCTTCCTTTCTTCGTCCCGCTTTCTCTTCCTCTCTAGCTCCTGTTCCCTTTTTATTTTCTGTTGCTCTTGCTTCTTCTTTTTCTCTCTTTTTCTTTCCTTCTCTTCCTCCCTCTTTGTCTGACTCTCTTGCTCACGCTCCTGCTCCCTCTTCCTTTCTTGCTCCCGCTCCTTCTCCATCTTTCTCTCTTGCTCCCGTTCCAACTCCTTCTTTCTCTCTTGCTCCCGTTCCAACTCATTCTTTCTCTCTTGCTCCCGTTCCAACACCTTCTTTCTCTCTTGCTCCCGTTCTAAATCATTCTTTCTCTTTTGCTCCCGTTCAAACTCCTTTCTCTCTTTCTCCCGTTCCAACTCCTTTCTCTCTTTCTCCCGTTCCAACTCCTTTCTCTCTTTCTCCCGTTCCAACTCCTTTCTCTCTTTCTCCCGTTCCAACTCCTTCTTTCTCTCTTTCTCCCGTTCCAACTCCTTTCTCTCTTTCTCCCGTTCCAACTCCTTCTTTCTCTCTTTTTCCCGTTCCAACTCCTTTCTCTCTTTCTCCCGTTCCAACTCTTTCTTTCTCTCTTTCTCCCGTTCCAACTCCTTCTTTCGCTCTTGCTCCCGTTCCAGTTCTAACTTTATCTCTTTCTCCCGTTCCAACTCTTTCTTTCTCTCCTTCTCCCGTTCCAGTTCTAACTTTATCTCTTGTTCGCGTTCCAGTTCCCTTTTCCTCTCTTGTTCTTTCTCCAGCTCTCTCAATCTTGCTTGCTCCTGTTCCATCTCCCTTAACTTTGCTTGCTCCTCCTCTAGCTGCTTCTCCTTCTGTCGCTCCTGTTCCAGCTGTGTTTCCCTCTCTCGCTCCTCCTCCTCCTTCCATAACCTTGCTTGCTCCCGCTCTAGCTGCTTCTTCTTCAGTCGCTCCTGTTTCAGCTGTTTTTCCCTCAATCGCTCCTCCTTCCTTTGCTCCTGCTCTTGCTGCCTTTTCTTCTGTCGCTCCAGTTTCACCTGTCTTTTCCTCTCTCGCTCGTACTCCTTCAGTCGCTCGAGTTCCATCTGTCTATCCAACTCTTCCTCCTCCTCCTCCTGCTCCTGCTTTATCTTTAGTTCCTCCTGCTCCTGCCTCCTTTGTTCCTCTTCCTCGGCCTTCCTTTCTTCTTCCTCCTTCTTCGCCCTTCTCTTCAGATCCCTCTCCTTTCTTTCCGCTGAATCCCACGGTTGAGCCCAGCGCTCCGCCGCCCTTCGCATTTTCTCCTCACTCCGTCCGGCCGCAATATCCTCTTCATACAGACGAAACAACTCCAGTTCCCTCTTGGTAAGAATAAGTTCCCGTGGCAAAGGAGTCGTCCGTTTATATTGGTCACTAAAATCCCAGTCCGGGTATGGCGATCGACTTTTCGATGACGCCGATGAGGGTGACGAACGACCGTCCTTGCTCTGATGTACAGTTGCTGTTGTTTGCACCTGAGGATTTTGCTTCTCATTCTCATCGATGGAAGAACGATACGATTCTTGCTGCTGTTCTTGCTCTTGTTGTTGCTGTTCTTGCTGTTGTTGTTGTTGTTGCTGTTGTTGTTGTTGTTGGTACTGCTGCAGTGTCTGTGTGGCAACTGGTGGAGTCTTTGCAGCGGCTTTTATTTGAATAGTGCCAGTGCCGTCACTGCTGCTGGTACTCTTTCTGTTGTCATAGCTGCCATCGTTGAAACAGCTGGGCGGCGCTGGAACCGGCGATGGCTTATACAATGTGGGCAACAATATATTCTCCAAGATGATCACACCACTTGCATTTGAGTCGTCGGCCAAGGCTTGAGCGGAATGCTGCAATTCGCGTTCCTCCTCAGCGGCAACAACAGCAATATTCGATATGAATGAGCCGTCGTTGCTGTTGCTGTTGTTATCATTATCATTGTCATGGTCATTGGTAACTGGATTCTCAATAGGATTGTTAATTGTTGGACTGTCATTGATATTGTTGTTGCTCTTGTGAGTTGGGTTGCTCTTGTAGCTGTGATTGCTGGTGCTGCTTATGTCGCTAAACATGCTATTGTTGCTCTTCATGCTCATCGCGGGCGAGACATATCCACTTAATTCAGCCAGCAGCGTATGCAGCTCCGCCTCATCCACCTCTTCCTCTTTATTGGCAGAGTCGACTCTGAGCTCGGTTGTTTCCGTCTCCTGTGACCATGACATGCCACGATCCTCTGCCAGCTCCGGTGAGGCTATGCCCTCCTCCTGTTGCGGTTCCAATAGCGTTAGCATATTCACGAGCGTTATGCCCAAGACATTATTGCCACGATCCTCCAGCAGTTCCGGTGATTGCGGTCCGGATGCTAGCATTGCATCTGTTGATACCGTGAGCGAATCCGTTGGCATCAAATCCTCCTTCTTCTGCGGCATTGGCGAGGCAATTGCCACACTCTGTGGCGCCATTAGCGCTCGCATGTTCACGATCGTTATATTACCACGATTATTCTCCTCCAGCAGCTGTGGCTTAGTCATTGGCATCGTTTGTGCTTTACGTTTCGTTGACTTGGTTTTCTTTTTGGTTTTTGAGCTGGATATCGGATTCGATTTAGTTTTGCCTTCGTCCGACTTGCTCTTGCGGTGTCCGTGCCGTTCGGCCTTCTTCTTCTTCTTCTTCTGGTGCTGCTTCCGATCAGTTGGCAGAATCGAATCCTCAACAACCTTAGCGTTTGCCGTTGGCATTGCTGCAGCTGTTGGCGTTGCTATTTCTGCAACGGCAACAACAGCTACTTCTAGCTGCTTCGGTTTCTTTAGTTTCTTTCGTTCCGATTCCGGTTCCGGTTCCGGTTCAGGCTCCAGCTCCAGCTCCTCGGGTTGAGGCTCATCCTCGATATCGTCATGTTGTGTAGTTGCCGTCGCCTGCTGTGATTTGTTGCGTGACTTAAAGATGATGCGCTTCTGACGATCCTTCAGTGGCTCGAGCTCCATATCACCAACTGGTTCTTGCATCATGTCCAGTTCGGTGCCTGCAGTTTCGATTGCTACTGCTGGGATGTCTTCATTGAAACCATTGAGGCTCTCATCGCTGGAAACGTTGAATTCCTCCGTGTCCATGGGCGATAGATTGTGTTTTCGAATGTGCCAATCGAGCATCTCATTTCCTGATCCGTTCAACAGCGAGTCGGGTGATCGCTTGCTGTTGTGCCGCCTATAGCTTAATGAGCCACTTGGACCAGCTGTGGGCGATGCGACTGGTTGTTCCCGTCCTACCAATGCCTGCTCCTCGTCATCCTCAGCGAAATCAAAGCAAGAGGATTTAATATTCCTTCGTGCCGCTGCTGCTGCCTGGCTTGTGGTTGGTGTTGCCGCTGACGTTGCATTGGAAGCGTTAGCGGTGGCGGTGCGAGCCCCGGTATCATCGACAAAGACAACGCTGCCATTGGAGCTGGCGTCACTGTCACCGATGACAATAAGATCATCATGCTCTCTGGTGGCGCTGCCGCCCAAGCCAATTGCATCGAATTCCTCCTGCAATGCATTTTCGCGTCGAATGCGCTCGTTTATGCCATTGGCGAAGAAGACGTCATCACTGGGTCCATCATAGCCTTCACCACCACCAACACCACCGCCATCATCATCATCATCAATGTCGTGCTCTCCGTTGGCAAACTCCCGTTGCAGTTGTGCCAGCTGCTCCGCCTTCTTTCGATTGTTGTCCAGCTGCCATTGCTTGACCTTGGCCGTGGATTCAGCCACAGCCTGCATCTTGCAATTGAAGTGTGCTGGCGATGGCAGCGGCTCCTCCTGCTCGCTTCCACTCCATTCGGCCAGCAGGCTCTGATGCAGTGACAATGGAGCTGCTGCCTCGGTTCCAGTACAAGTATTGTTGCTAATGCTATTAGCGTCCTCCTCTGGATCATCTATGTCCATATAGGATTCCCGGTTGACACATTAGAGACCTCTTCTTCCACTTTCCCTTCCTCTTCATCTTCCATTTCTTCATCGTCATGTTCATCTTCCTCTTCTGTGTCCGTATCCGCAACGCACATTGCCAAACTGCGTTGATGCGCCCATCGGCCACGACGCTGCGACTTCCTTCTCGTCGCTGTGGAAGGAGCACGTTGAGGTCGGACACTGGACGAGCTGGCATGGTTTGCTGGATTTGCCGCCGATTGCGGCAGTGCCATCGTCTGGCGTCTATTGAGATTGGCATGCTTGCCACCCCGTTGATTCTGCTGCTGTGTGGTCGCAGCTGACATGGTGCAGCGTCTGTCTACAGCCAGGCGACGTCCAGCGCCGCCACGTCGCTGGGTTGGTGCACGCACCGGTGTCTCTCTTTGGGGTACGTCCAACGCTGGGGGGGCTGCGGCGTTCTCAGCGTGATTGCTGGCACTTTGCTCGCGTTCCAAGCGCCGCATGGCCGAGCGTGTCATGCGTCGCTGTTTGAACGACAGCTCTGCCGGCAAAGTGTCACGGACCCGCTTGCGGGTGTTGCGTGCTTGCGGCTTTGAAGCTCCAAGGCCGGAACAGGACGCTCCAAGGCCGGAACAGGACGCTCCAAGGCCGGAACAGGACGGGCCGTCTTCAACGTCTTCAACCACGACCTCCACGATTTCCATTTCGGCCAGTGATGCATGGGGCTTCACCACACGCTCGATGCGCACTGCCGTATTTTTGGCTATGAACGCCACCTGACGCTGCCGCTCATCGGAGAGCGCGGCATCTACCACAATGGAGACGTGCCGCGCACGACAGCGTATGACACGGGGTGTTGTCACATTGATCGCATGTGTGGTATGCCTGACGTTTGCCACCGCCCGCGTCGCATTGAGTGCGGGTGTACGGGCCGCTACACGGGCCTCCGCACGTCCCGGCTCATTGCGCGACCTGGTGCGAGCCGGCGTACGCCGCTGCACGTCGCGACAGACACGTATCTGTTGCTGGTGACGGGTTAGCGCGATCGGAGTGACCGTCGCACTTTCCTTATTTTCCGAATTCTCCTTGTGTAGGTGGCGATGTAGGACGAGCACATTGATGTTGCGCGCATAGAAACCACAAACTTCGCATTTTGGAATCGAGGAACGCGGCGGCTCTACCTCACGTCGTGTATCTCCAATTAGCATGATGCGTATGGAGGGGTCCTGCGCAAAAAAAGTATTCGATAAATGGATTTGTAAAACAGTTGAAGAGATGATTACTCACTGGATGATTCTCTCGTGACTTATTTTTGGCCAGTGTTTGATTCTCAGACATCCTGTCTGTAGCTTTCTTCTTACCCTTTTTGGTATTGTTCCTGTTGTGGTTCCTGGTGGCTCTGTCGTCATTGCTGTTGCTGTTGTCCGAGAGAAGTCGGTGTATCAGGGTTTCGGGACGAGCCAAGACGAGAACGGTATCTTTACTGGCCAATCTTTCTGCATATAGCTTTTCCGCTGTACTAACATCCTGTAAAAACTTGGGCAGACTATAGTCTTTCACGGGCTTTCGAACTGTAAAGCAAAAATATGGAAATTACATGAAATTTAAATCTTAATTACTTAAATAATTTAACAACTCTGTTGGTATTCCTAGTTCCCATCTAGTAAGCACTGAATTGGATTCGTTTTTGCCGTGCTAGATTTGGAATACGGGCTCATATATATTTTGTATCTCGCAGCGTTCACATCGTGCTTTCCAAAAATTTTAAAACGGGAAAAATAAAAAGAATAACATTTTTTTTCCCCATTCCATATCTCGACAAAAACTTTTTTTTCACGTGAATTTTTTTTTGAGTACTAATCCAAAAAAATAATAAACGTCGGAAAACAAAATACAAGTTTGAGAATTAAGAATTCAAAACTTATCAATGGATTTCTGCAAGGACATGCGGTCAGTGTGCTTTAATGATACCGGCTTTATGGCAAACATTATCAATGCCGCCGGTGCAGTATCTCAGCTGCGTCTCCAAACTCTGATGGATAATGTGAAGCCCTTGCAACGGGCGGCGTTCAATAATCGCTACTATGGACCAATCATTGTCGGTGGCCTGGCAACTGGTGCCATCCTCTATATGGGACATCGTTGGATTACCACCAACAATCTGAACCAGAAGGACCAAGACTGGCAGTTCCAACTGCCGGACGTGACAGCCAAGAATGATGTCGATTGCAATAATAACGATGATGAGAATGCGAATGGGAATGCAAATGGGAATGGGAATGGACGTCAAGTGGAGCTGTCGAACTTAGAGGATAACGAATAGACGAAAGTAATACAATATCTAAGACCGGATAAAGGAGATGAGATCATCTCAACATGATTTGTTTTTTCAACATATATATTTTTTGTTCACGTTGACATTGTTCACTCCACACACAACCGATTATATATATTTTTGAAACCATCAGACTAATAATTCAAATGGGTAAAAGGGTATAATGGAACGAACGAAGCATCTCCGACCCCATAAAGTATATACATTCCTGATCAGCCGAGTCGATATGACCATGTCCTTCTGTATTTATGAACCTGTCGATCTCAGAGACTTCAGATTTGGAACATAAGCTCGCCTAACCCTAAGTTTGTTTCAAATTTTCGATAAATTTTCCCGTTTCCGATATACACATGCGATCGATAACAACAGAATCTTGAATTTGGAGCCAGAGACTTTAGATTTGGAACATAAGCTCGCCTAATCCCTAGGCAGTACAAGTTTATTTCAAATTTTCGATAACTTTCGATAACTAACTCCCGTTTTCGATATACACATGTGATCGATAAGAACAAAATATTGACATTAGACGAACTGATGACAATCTGTGAAATTTGTATTCAAAGTATAGTATATGAAGTATAGATCAGGGTATCGGCTAGTCAGGATTTCTCGACTAGAGCCTTCTTAATTAGACAATCTTTTGTTTGCAATACTCACTGTGGATCAAGTTCAGAAAATCCGTTTTGTGCTCACACTGATAGGGAAAAATCAATGATGGTTTGCTCACTAGTTCGCTGCACGACAAAAAGCAAGGAAAACAATTGGTAATGAAATGGATTTGCAAACATTTGGGAATGCAACACTTACAAGGACCTTTCACCGAGAAAGATAACGATCGCGAATGGTACGTCATATGTGATTATGTAGCACTTATCTGCGGGGGTAGCAATACGTCCGGGCCACCATAGCTCCAAGGAGTTCAACTTAATCCAAACGATGTCACCTTCATTGTAAAGATTCGGTACGCTGTCATGGTTACGATACCGTGGTATTATGGTACGCTCCATCGTGAAACTACTGGATGTTGCTGCTGTTATTACTGTTGTTGTTGTTGTTGTTGTTGTCCACGACGTAGACGTCCTCTTCTTCTAATAGTCGTTGTTGTTCTTGTCCGGGACTCACATTGGTCGCAGGCAGCTGTAAGCATAGCGGTAAAATCTCATTAACATTGTGTGTATGTGTGTTTGTGTTAGGTAACATTTCTGCTAGCGAAATGTTAAGCAACTGTAAATAACAGAAAAAACCACATTTTCGACTTCTTACAAATGCTATGTCATTTTTCCAAGTGGTTTCATCTTCTCAGTTAAACATTTGTTCCATCCATTGTCTGTTAATCAATAACTTTTCAAAACGAAATATGTTTAGAAAAGTTTTCAACACCCAAGAACTTAATATAAACTCGATTCTAACTGTTAATATTATTTTAAGCATTCCCAGAACCCAACATATAAAAAATCTATTTAAAACAACTTCTGTTTTAATTGGTTTTGATCACGCTATAATTTATTTTGTATTTTTTGAGTAATTACAATATTACGATATAGTACGTATATACGTATATATCGATTATATAGATAAGATAGGCTTTTCGCTAAATATGTGTATATATATATATATGTGTATATGCTTTGTAAACACATCAAATTTAATAGGGGGAAAATAGACAACATCAAAGAGACGACAAGCGATATATATATATAAAAAAAAAAGAAGTGAAAGACACTCGAAAATATACTAGACATGTAGATTTATCGTTCTTTCGTTCCTCATTTATCGTTATCGCTTCGGTGTATATAATAAACGGTATACTTAAGCTTAAATATAAGATAAAAGAATCCAATAAGCAGCTATATATATATATATTTTTTTTTTCTGCGATTACACATAGATAGAAAGAAAAACATTAATTGTAAAAACTTGACATAAATGTATTTAGTTTTTAAAGTTTTTGTTTTTGAAATAAATGTTATTAAAAAATTCCATATATGTATGTGTGTAAAATTGTTCGGTTCGTCTTATATGCTAGGCTAAGCTTTATTTTAAGTTCTCATTTCATTAAGTTTTGAGTAAAGTACATCGATATAGTATATATATATATATAACAGCATCATTCCATAATATTGTGTAATCCAATCACAATCAACACAATCAAAAAGCGGAAAGAAAAAACAAATAATATCCAATAAAAATTAAGTACAAATTTAACTTAAACAAAGAAATCAACTCGTAAATCGTATTACTTAGGGCAAGAGGCATATAAGAGGCATATAAGAGAGCTGTGCGCGCATTTTCAATTATTAACGTTAACATCTTATGTTAAGCTGTTAACATTACAAAAGTGTATGTTAAGCTGTTAACATTACAAAAGTACATTTCCTCTTTAACAGTTAAAGTACTTTGTGTTCAATCACAATAACTGTTAAGTGTTTTCGTTAGGGTGTTAACAACAGGCTGCTAATAAGATGAGCGTTAACATTGTATTTTCAATATATTTATAAAGCAGACTGTAAGCATTATCGTTTCTGTATGATACGATACGATCATTTAAGCTGTACATTTCAAATATCACTTTACTGCAATTGCTGCTCTGTAAACTGCAACTGTTACTGTTGTAGTAGCTTTGTTAACAGTAAACTGTTAACATAACAACGCCAGCGCTGTGTATTGTGTGTGTGTGTGTGTGTGTGTGTGTGTTCAGTGCAATGTTGAGGGGAGCTGGGGTACGGACGCAGGAGTTTTGGTTGCAAATAGTAGTAGTAGTAGTAGTAGTAGTAGTAGTAGTAGTAGCAGAAGTAGTAGTAGTAGTAGTAGAAATGCCTTTTATAATGTCTTGGATTTAGGTGTTGATTTGGTTGGAGGGGGACATCGTCATTGGGTATCGACACGACCGCCGTTGCCATTGGTTGCCGTTGCGACGTCATCGCCAACAATCAGCACCTTGCCGACGCCATCGGGCGCTACCAGCTCACCGCTCAGACCATCGAGTCCCGGCTCGCTAACATCTCCGGGTATCTTGGGCTTGGGCCGATGCGTATCTACCGCATCGATGGGCAACTTAATGTGCTCCACCTTGCAGCCGTAGGCAACCGGGGTCAGCTTAATCACCGTATGCAATGGCACATACAAATAGGGCAACTCATCGGCCGACTTGTCCAGGAAGTACGCGAATAGGCAACGCAGTACCGCCTGGTGTGAGACCACGAGCACATTGCCCTGACGTTCCAATTCCATGATGACCGGCTCGAGGCGAGCTACCAGATCCTCGTAGCTCTCGCCGCGCGGATACCGATACGCAAACTTGTTCACATCACGTGCCTTGAACTCTTCCGGAAAACGTTCCTTGATCTGTTCGTAGGTCATCTCCTCGCAGTGGCCCGCATCGATTTCGTTCAGGGCCTTCCAGCGCTCCTGCGGCGCCTTGACATCGGCGACCGTTTGTATGGCCCGCTTCATCCACGAGGTCCACACGCGCAGTCCGCCAATCTGCTGCTGTTCAATAAAGGAGGACAAGGCCCGGGCGTACTGATGTCCGCGTGCACTCAAATTCGAATCTCCGCCGATCAGACCGCTCAGATTATGCTCCGATTCGCCGTGCCGGGTCAAATAGATGGTGCGTGGCGTTATGTGTATGTTCATGAGGTAGTAGACAATGCGCGACTCCACATGACCCTCATTGTTGTAGACGACAACCTTCTTGCCGGCATTGTAGACCTTCATGAAGCTCAAATGGGCTTCGGCCACCTCGTCGATGGGCTGGTACCGTTCCTCGTAGTGTTCGATGCGTTGCAGAAAGTCGCGCACAACCAGCTCCGTATTCATATTGATGTAGTCCGGCGAACTGACCTTCACCTCGAGTATGTTCTGCTCAATGATCTGCGGATCATCGCATATGGACTCGACAAAGAACAGGCGAAAGCCATGCTGCTTCACCACAATATCGTAGATCAACTGACGACGATCCAGGGTCGAGTTGGTGGCATCAAACACAGCAATGCTGCCCAAGCCACTCAGCAGCCATTCGCAGGAATCGTGCAGCGCATGATTGGCACAACGATTCCTTATGGCCATGGCCGCTTCATTGTCGGCGCGAAAGAATTCGTGGGATTTGTAGGCGGTGGTCGCATGCCGGCGATACTCGCCGAGGTTGAACACACGCGTCGCGATCCCAATCCAATTGAGATAACGTGCCAGCTTCTTCGATATGAAGGTCTTGCCACGCGCCGGCAAACCCACCATCGCAATCACATGCGGCGTCGTGCAATCCGCAATTGTGCGCTCGCCGCGTATGGGAAACGGTTTGGTCATCACCGTTTCCGAGGTGGGTGGCAACAGTTTGCGCAACTCCTCGGACATGACCGAGGGGCAGACGTGCAGTTCGTTTTCGATGGCCAGATCGGCTGTCTTCTTCAACTGATTGAGGGAGGTGGTGCGCACGCGTAACGACGGCGAGGTGTTGAAGGGCATATCCATGATACTAGTGGCGGTTACGGAGCGTACCAGTTGTCTGGCTAGCACCACGGATGCGGCGGCAACTGCGGCGTGTTGCTGTTCGAGTTGCACGTGCAACTGTTGTGTGTCCTCGTGCGAACAGCAGCTGCAGCAAAACTTATCGCTTGAGGTGGATTTGGAATCAGAGGTGAAGTTGATTACAGGTTGTGGGGGAAATGTTGTTGGTGGTGAGTTTGAGGGGAGTTGGTGGGAAGGTGGGTTTGTTTCTGCTGCTGTTGTTAGCTTTTTATAAAGTGTTGGCAACAATCTGATAGCTGCTGCTGTTGTTGTTGTTGTTGTTGTTGTTGTGGGAAATACGTCTGGTTTGTCGTCTTCGAGAAATTCCTGGTCGACTTGGCTGGAAGCAAAGTGAATTTGTTGTTTGTAACTGTTGTTGTCGTCGTTGTTGTTAAGCTGCTGTTGTTGATTTCCTGCTGTTGTTGTTGTTGTTGTTGTTGTGGGTGGGGGTGTTGGTAAGCCTAGGTTCAAACTATTGCTATTGTTGTTGTTGGTGTTGTTGATTTGGCTAGCTGCAAAGTAAATTAATTCTTTTGAATTTTCGTTGATGTTCTGCGACTGATTTGTTGTAGTTGTTGTTGTTGCTGCTGATACAGTTGCTGCAGTTGCAGTTGCTGTTGTTGTTGTTGTTGTTGTAGGCGCTGCTGCATTAAGCAATTGTGGTTGTTGTTGTTGTGGCGTGAGACATGAAATTAGGCGAGTATTTGTTTTAATTGTTTGTGTTGTTGTTTTTGTTGGGAATGGATGGGTTTTTGCTGTTGTATTAGATGATGTTGTTGTTGTTGTTTTTGTTGTTTTGTATTCCACATGAAGCAGCTCGAAAATGTTTCATAAATATGTGCGTATGATGTATGTATGATGAATGTGTTTGAATTTGAAGCTTAAAGAGGCAAAAGCGTTAACAAAAAATAAATAAATGAGTGAAAAACAAGTTAACAATACCCGAAATAAGCCAAAAGCAGCAATTATTAGAACACAAAATTAGGTGGCCCAAAATAAAATAAAAGAGTGAGAAGAAGAAAACAAGATAGTCGCACGCAAATGTGTGCGTGTGTGTGTGGATTTATAGATGAGCTAACAGATGTGTGCGTGTGTGCGTGTGTGTGTGTGTGTGTACGATAAAAGTTTGACTTCTTTGCACTTGAGAAACGAAACGCACGATTGAACGAAGAATACGTTGAGGAGCGTAGACCAACAACAGCAGAAGACCGAGAGAAGTGAAGCAGAGCACTGAAACGTGCGCTGTGGGCGATTAAAAGCAACAACAACAAATATGTATGAGCATACAAATGTATGTATAACACATACAAACGATAGAACAGCTGTTGCGTGAGACACGAGGGACGCGTGCGTATGCAAACGTGTGTATGGTAGTTTGAAAGTTAATTCGTTGTTATCGATAGTTCAGCCCTGGTCGTAATTAGGTATCGATAACGTTTCATATTTTCAGCACTTGTTTAACGATGGCTGCTGCTGCTGCTGCGCTGCTGCTGCTTCTTCTTCTCGCAGAACATAAAAACGATACCCCATAAATGTTTTTGCTTAGATCGACGATTTTAACACTACCTACTACTGGCATATCGGGTTCTTTAGCTCATTGTTTACTGTTAGCTTAGATTGCAATTGCAATTGAATAATATACAAAAAGATATCAGATATACAAATACAGCAGAATCATGAAGTTAAAGAAATATTGGACATGCGAAATAATCAAATGAAACTTAAACATTTTTCTCTCGCTTGTACATAAATAAATAACAACAAACTGTAAATAATCAAATAACAGTAAAGCGTAAACAAGCACAAATAATCAGACGTTTTTATATTCGTTGCTTAAGAACAGTGCATGTGTCTGTGTATGCATCTGTGTATGGGAGAGATAAAGTAAGGCCAATGGCATGCTTACATGCAAGAAGCGAATGACGACGGTCTGTAATTACTCTACACAACTCGGACTCAGGCAAATGCGAAAGCAAAAACAAAATGAAGGCGAGGCGCTGTCAAGGTCAGTGCTGCCAGACAGGTCCAAACATTCATAGCAGAGCTGAGAGCATTTCACGCACGCACTCACTCACTCACACACACACACACACACACACACACATGATATACATATCGATCAGCTGGTTTCGGTGCTCTTCTTTGCAGAGAGAGACTTACGGTAGTGCACTGTTATTTTTGGTGAATAGTGGAAAATAACTGCAAATGTTTTGTGTGTATGTGTGTTAATTTCTAAACTGTTTGAATTATTTATCAGGCGAGCACAAATTGATTCGCATTAAAATATACCTTACACCTAATCATGTGAAATGTGATACGCTCGATGTGATTTATTATTATTTATGCAATGAATTGCCATTTGATGTAAATTATTCAAAGTGCTCAATTAACCAATCGAAAATCGACTTGTTATTATGCATACACATTATGACAACAACAACAACAAGCATTGAGCAATAGAATACAAAGTAAGAAAATGCGCATTATTGAGAACAATGGAATGGAAAATAGCAATAACTTATCAGTTAATCAAATGCCCATATGAATATGTGTGAGCTGGAATGTGTTGTGTTTGATGTTGCAGTTACCTGGGCCAAGTTTAAAGTCGCGCAAGACGAAAATATTTGAGAATAAAACACACTAAATTTGGACAAACAGAGAAATACAACGTGAAGTTGTCACAGCGCTCGATGAACCAACACTAAAAATTGTGCACTAAATGCATAAAACACAAAAAATGCCGAGCTAAGCAAATTGAGTCGCTGCTGCGACGCTTTAATAATGCAATCGCGGCAGAGCGCAGTTCTAACTGTCAACTTGGATGGCAGCAGAGGTCATAAGAAAAAATACAACTAAAAAAATAATTACTAATAAAAAATATATAAAAAAAATGTAAAAAAATAGTTTTTTTTAAAACTACGCAAATATCGAATAGCTCGATTTTTCTGTTCGCTGTTAGTGTTAGTCTGATTGGCAAATGCAGTCGAGCGCGCTGCGACAGCACCGACGTCAGCAGAGACTGAGCTTTTGCAGCAGCAGCAGAAAATGCACTTAAAGTGTATATGTGCTTGTGTGTGTGTGTGTGTGTGGACTAATTCACAATTGTCTGTTTTGCGCAATATGCAAAATGGTTTGAAGAAGTGCGGCGAGGTTGGGGGGCTGCAGGGTGAAGGCCGGCTACTCGCTTAACTGATTCCAAGTGCAATTGAATAAATGCCAGAAGCAAACATGAAAGGAAAGACGGCATATTTGCGTAATGAAGTATGTGCTACATTTATTTAGATTACGTCAAATATGCCAGCTAACACAAAATGCGTCATAAAAACGTTCTTGACCCTTGGTGATAGCAGGCGCAATGGGAACTGGAAGGCGGCAATGCTGATCTGATCAAATCAATAAAAAAAAAAAGGTGCTGGATGCTATCAGCAACACAAAGTCCAAAAGCTTCCTTGCTAAATATGTACGTGTGGAACGTATGTGTATGTGGAACGCATGCAACTGTAACGTGGGCAGACCACTCTTTCTCTTCACTGCACCACACACTGTCTATCTCTCTCTCTCTCTCCTCTCTCTCTGTATCTTTATGCATGGCTGTGTGCTGCTCGTTATTATTATTGTGATCTGGTCGGTGGTCTCGTCTCGCATGCACTCGGTGAGCGCGTGGCCTGTGTGACCAGACCACACCACCTTGCATACAATCAGCGTGTGTGTGTGTGTGTGTGTGTGTATTGTGTCTTTGTCAATACGCATTTATCGACTACTTAATTACAAAGTAGTATTTTGATGCGCGATTACGTTCCACACTCTGAGTGATAAGTATTTATGCAATGTGTTTGTTTACATTACTCATTAACACACACACACACACACACACACACACACGCATAGAATAAGCTCATTAAGCCATTTTGTCTTGTTCATTTTAGACATAATTATATATATATATGTGTGCATACGAATTTATTATGTGCCGAATCTCACAATTTGCACACGCGGTCACAATCTGACGCTATCTTCAGGGATAAGCGCTTTTTCTCACTTATCAACATACAAGCACACAAATACATATATACATATTTGTGCGTGTGTATGTGTTTCGCACATGAATGGCCAAGAGAATCGCAAAAAAAAACCAACTGATAAGACAATAATATACCATTTTTGTATGCCCAAACATTTCCAAATTCGATTGTAACAATATAATCGAGAACATACGTAATAGGAGTATTTACCAATTTAGTCGAGTGCTTCTTGTGTTCAGTTATCTTTGGCAAACATTACAATAACATGCACTAATAATACAAAAATATATATTATACATATGTATTGATTATAACAGTTTGTTGTTCATAAATTTGCCAAAAGGACTAAACTTTCCATGTATTCAGATAATAAGTGTTATCTTCGTTATTATTTGCGCCCTAGAGCTATGATCTTAGCTTTATTGATCAATATTAATCATTCGATTAAACTTAAACGCTTTAATACATACATATATCTATCTCATTTACATTTCAAAGGAAAAGAAACTTGAGGTAGGTATAAAGGTAAAAACACAATCATCATCATCATGTTGATCTTATTTTTTTGTATAACAGTTTTCACACATAATAAACACTCAAAAAATTCACCTTGACATTGACAATGGCAATGTCGCGCGGCACATGCTTGCATATGTTGATATATACGTGTATGTATGTATGTGCATGCATGCATACTTGATTGTTTTTGTTGTTGTTTTACTTTCAGTTTCATTGCACATTAATGATGCACTTTGGGACTTAAAAGGGCTTAAAGCTTTAAAGCGATAAACGAAACGTACCACGTATTTTATAACAATAAACAATGTCGCTGTTGCTATCCTTGTCTGCCGCGTATAGCAACATTCTTCAATCTGAGCGTCACAAACAACAACTCATAAATCAAAAAGTGCCGCAAAAGCTTAGCTTACAGAGAGATAATTTATCTTTTACTTCCTACTGTATGCTCACTGTCTCTTTCTATCGCTCTCTCTTTTTGGGTGTGAGAGTAGAACAGCAGCAGCAGAGTTGAGGTGAAAAAATGTGTACGCTGCTTTCAACTTTCACCTCAAAAATTGGCGAAAAAAGAAGACGAGGCAATGACCGACAACTGAGCTGGCAAAAGTACCGTTAATGGCGCATTTTGTTAGAAAACACACACACAAACACAAAATAGCTTGAAAAAACGATTGAGAAAGCATTTCATTGAAATTATATTGCTCATTGTTTAAAATATTGGCAAGTGCAGGTAAACTTAATACAAACAACACAAACACAAAGCTCCCACTCAAGGCCAAAAACATTTGTGAGTTTTATTTTTATCAATGTTTATTCGGATATCATTTCCCGGTTTAAAAGAATTTTCGCACACAACAAGTTAAAAGAAAGTGTATAATCGCATTTAGTATATATGTACATATAAATATATATATAATATTAAAAGTGTCTCGTCTCGTCAAATTTCTCGTCAAAATGCTAAAACTAACATGAAAACGACAGATAAAACCCGAACGACATGCGAAGGCGAAAATTGAGAAAGCGAAAAAACATTTACCGTAAATATTCTAATATATTCAAAATAAAATATATAAATAAAATAATGAGAACAATGTGATGTCTCTCTTGCCTTTTTTGTTTTGATGATTACAAAAACTAACACGAATGATGATGATAATAATGATGTTGTTGACGACGCGTAAACAAATCGCGTAAGAGGCGTAACTATATTAAAAACAACAACAACAACAACCACTGTTAGTGCAGTCACAATGCGGTCTGTCCATAAAATATGACAAGAGAGCAGCGGACAGCAGCAGCAGCAGTAACAGCAGCATAACTGTGACTGACCAACACCATCATAATAGTAAACACTTATACACACAAACTTAGTCACAGACACACACACACACACACACACACACACACATTTTGCATTTTTTAACGGCAAAGTTTGTTGTGTGTAAAACCGATAAGTAGACATAACAAATGCCATTTAAATTAATGAAAAGAAAAGAAAAAAAAAGCTTAAAACCGCGATTAAGACAAAAATGTGTGTCATGCTTATCGTCGCGACAAGCCACACACACCAGACAAAAATACATACAAGCGTTAAACAAAATAAAAGCTGCTGTCAGCATAATTTTTGATTTTTTTTGACAAGAACAATACGCTGCGCTCAAGTGCAAGTACAAGTGTTCATGTGTATGCGTGTGGGTGTGTATATGCAATTTGCTTGTGTGGAAGGAGGAAGGTGGTGTCAGTGTCGGGTGTGTGGATGGTAAGTTTAGTGTGTTAGGTACAGGGTGCCTCATTAATACATACATAGCAATGTGGATGCCGCCGGCAACGCTTGTCTGGCTGTATTGCCAAAATGCGAGGACATTGTTGGCCCCGTTGTTGTCTCACAGCACTGTGCCATTTTTTCTGCTATTGCTGCTGCTGCTGCTGCTGTTGGCAGCGCGCGCGTGCTGCGCAAAAGTGCTTACGACCTTTGATGCTGCCTGTTGTTGCTTCCGAGTTCCTTTTTTGTTTTGTTTCTTTTTGTATTGTCGTTATCGTTTTGCAAGCAACAAACCAACACACACACTCATGCACGCAGACAACACGGATACACACAATAAAAATAAAAAAAATAGACAAACACACGCTCACAACATATGTGTTAGGTTTATACAGGTAGGCGAATTCAGTCTGCTTTGGACTCGCGGTACGCACGACAAGGTGAACGAAAGTAACAACGAAATTTGATCAGACAACTGACGCGCGCAATGCGTTCCACACACGTCGCTTGTCAAAATAAGAATGAGCAAAAGCAAAAAAAAAAGCTGCGAAAACGGCACGCGAGCGATCGCTGCCGGGCACGAGCGCCGCGACGATTTCAACGACGTCGCCGTCAAACAGCAACAGTGCGGCCAACTGTTTGGCTATAAAATAATGCTAATGTTTTTGTTTGTTTTTTTTTTCTTTTTTTAAATTTAATATTATTTAAAAATGACACAATGGTCAGGACAATAACTGTAGATAGCGGGAAAAAGCTAGATTTGGCGCAAGCATTCGGTGCAGCTCTGTTTAACTGACTGCGATGTTAAAACATTATTAATGCGTGGATTGTGGAACGGTAGCGCAGCGCTGCGTCGTTACCGTTATGAAACCGAGCGATAAGAATTTGCGCAAGGCGTGTCCCATGACAAAAAGCAATACCAATAATTGCAAGTGCAATTCTACAAATATACAATACATACATGTACGTGTGTAAGCATGTTAAATAATAGCACAAAGATTTGCATTTTCTAATTTAATTAGCAAAATTTTTAATACAGTCCGCTTCACTTGCCTAGGAAAAAGCTGAACTACATATACATATGTATATATACATACACATATTTCCGTGTTTGTATCAGTTGCAGTAGCTTATACCAGGTTTTAGTAAGAAAGAAAGAGAGAAACGTATAGCGAACTGTTGAATGCAAAAATCAAGTACAATAAAAAATCAAATTTTAAGGGTTTTTTTTCTTTCGTTTTTTTTTTTAGCGCATAACTACACTTTGACTTGTACATTTCATGTTTTTACTGATTATTGATATACGCTAAGCGATAAAAGTGTTTTTTTTTAAATATATATATATAAAAATTCATCAAAAAAGTTGTTGGTGGAAAAGATAATGCGTAAAGAAGCTGCGCTTTATTTGTCTTTTGGCACTCTTTCTGCTGTTTTTTTCTTATAGTTTTTTAACTACTTACATGTATTCTTGTGTATCTATTTATTTTCACAATTTATACCGCACAGCAAACTTAACCAATGAAACAATATCTATGAATGATGGAACGAATCAGCAACATTGTGTATATATGCATTAGTATGCTGCAGCCAGCGCTGGCATTGAAAATTTTGCAGCCGGAAAGAGGGGAAATGGTACATGGCAATAGCTGCAATTACATGAGTGCGCGCGCGCTCTCTTTTTAAAGCTCATCTAACAGTGCAAACTCTTCCAGCATAAATGTACATATGTATGTAAATGTTAATCATTACCTGCTGCTGCAGCACTAAACTAATTGGAATTGGAATATGTCATCTGATTTTGGCTATTTGACGTCACTGCCAGGCCGGCCAGGCCAACAGAATCGATAAGCAAATGTTTGCATTTTTTCTAGACTGATAAGTCTTTGGAATTTGCTTTGCGATTATTAAAATGCGTATTGTTTGATTCATTTTGTACTTGTGAATTGATTAAAAATTTTCCACACATTTTAATCGGTCACACACATACATATGTGTGCAATTACATGAAATCTTTTGTTGTCAACCTGATATGTATCGCATTGTACGTTTTAATGCGTATTTTCTGTTTGCCAAGTGCATCCTGACTTAATTATGTTATTGTTATTATTTGATTGAAACCAGAAACTGGCGATTACCCCTTGATACCGGTTTACAAATTTCTTCTACATTTGGCATATATTGTTGCTAAAAATAAATAATAATAATCAACAAAACTGGTTTAAACGGCGCGCTAAGCACTTTAAAGAAAGAAAAAATAGACAACAGCTTTCATTCATGTTAATGTTAACATGATTGCGTTCAAACGCAAAAGCACTCACAACAGAAGCGCGCCTAAATGCAACACTGCCAAAGCTCTCAATGTAAAACTTTGTGCAGCCGTGTATGTGCGCGTGTGTGTGTGTGTCTGACAACGGGAAAGAGAGGGAGTGGGAGATACACATGAACACGTACGAGCAGAAAATGCGTAGCGGAAAGAAAATGGACAAATGCCTGCGTAAATGAGATTTGAATGAATTAATAAAATTATTTTATGGTATTTAGATATGAGAAAAAAGGATGTCAATGAGGTATGGCGAAAATGTATGTATATTTGTATATGTACTTTAAGAAGATGAAAGTCATAGAAGGCAACTGATAACGAAGCGACAGCACATAACAAAGCAACGATAAAAGAAAAACGACAAAAGCAACAGTAAAAAAAAAAAACCAAAATAGAGAGCGGCAATTCGAGTTTTGCACACAAAGTTTGTGTGTGTATTGCTTGAAAAATATCTACATGCATTTGTAATGTACATATATGTATGTATGCATCTGTGTGTATCATAGAAAACATAGCCAAATAACCGAAATGCAACTCTTACCTTGTCTTTCGTTCGATTCGTGCCGTGCACTGTGATTTTGAGAAGCTGTTGCTGTTGTCCGCCGAGCGACAAAAAACTTAATGGAGCGCCCTCGCTCGTGCTCTCTTTCACACACACACACACACACACAGGCGCAGCAGCCACGCAGCGTGAGGCGAAGAAAAATGTTTTTTTCAACCTTATTTTTTCTTCTTAAAGCTTACTTTTCTTGTCGTGCACTTTTCAAATATAAAATCACTTATTAATTCACTTAACTTTGATTGTTTGATCGGTCTTTTTTATGATTATTAATATGTTATTAAGCGCCACTTGAAATTGCTGGTGCTGCTGCTGCTGCTGTTTTGGCCAACACTTTTTGGTGAGTGTCTCTGCTCAGAAGATATCGACTCAACACAACTCAAAACGACGACGACGAAGAGACAAAAACGACGAGACCGACAGAGCAGACGAAGAAGAAGAAGAAGAAGAAGAAGCAGTAACAGCATAAAGTGCCGCCAATGGTTGTGCTGCTTCTTTTTTTTCACGACGAAGAAAAAAAAACTCAACAGCATAGGCATATGATGGTTAATGTACCGTTAGAATATAGACAACGCGCACAGCCATTGCACATAGACAGTGGCGATGACAGCACACATACGCACATTTGTATGCATGTGTTAGGTGCTATCTTTATGCTTTATAAATTTAAATTCGTTGAGAATGCTTCGGACCCTGTCTTAAACATAAACCTATAACCATCCCCCTCTTCTTTTTTGTGTATAACAGTAGAATATAATTGAGCACTTACCAGAATGCAAGTGCAGCCCGAATCCGCACGAATCCCAACATGACAGCGAAATGGGCGTGTGCGCTGCGACTTTATGTATGTGTGTAGTTGGGTTGCTGTTTTTTGTCGCTTCTGCCGTTATTTCTCGCTCGCACTCAATCTCTTAAAACTTGAGCTCACGCACACAAATGTTTTGGGCAGCTAAAGTTCTCACTAATTCACACACACACACATATACAACAAACAAAATGTAGGTATATGTATTATAAGCGATTTTTAACATACAAAAAAACGAGCGAAAAAAATTTTTGCAAGTATATTTTCAATGTTCCGAGCGCGAAACTTGCTCTACCCCAAGAATTGCAATCCGAGGCACAACTCACATTGATTAACACTCGTTTCCAACCACTTTAGTTTTGTCTGCCGAATACTTTTCCGTTCTTTTTGTTCATCTATTACCGAGCTTGCGCACATCGGTCAGTTCTGTTTCCCTCGACTGTATATGTATTGAAAGTTCAACAGAATGCTGCGATGCGCTCTGTGCAGCGAACACCGACGAACCAACACACCCACACTAACACACATATACAGCACGGAAAATAAAAAGTTTTTTTTTTCTTATTTGACGCAATTGGATGATACTTTAAGTTCGATTTAAACTTGGGCCTTGCACTTTACTGGGCTCACACGAAAGTGCGCCCGGTGGTTATTCAAAGAAGTTTAGCTATTCGACTATCAAATTACAATTACGACAAAATATAGTAATAGAGCAAAAAATTCTTGCAGAGTATTGGAAACGATGATAAAGGGATGACTAAATTTATCGACAAGGTGACCATTATGCATTAAAAAGTACGATTAATTTCACATCGATATGAGATTCAATGTTCAGTGCTGCGCACACAAATTAAAGCTGCATGATACAACACGCCATTCTTAAGTGTTTATCAAACATTAAAGCTCGGCCACACTAAATACGGCACGCCATAGTTGAATTTGTTGTTATTTCTGCGTCCAATTTAATTTTTTGCCAACAAGCAAGAGATACAACAAAATGGTAAAGACATTACACATTAAAAGTATTAAATACTATTTACCATTCAATTAACATTTATTACAGAGTGCGCTCTTCAACTTCCAAAGCCTTTTGTCCGTCATTCTGTTGCTGATATGCACCTGCGCCTATTTGCGTTCGCTCTTTCCCAGCATCATAGATCGCAACAAAAAGGGGTAAGCAGTAAAACGACTATATAAACAAAAACAACATGATTTATCTGTACTTTGTCTGCATTAACAGGGCGCTGGGCACATTTTGGAAGATGGCGCGCATTGGAGAACGCAAATCGCCGTGGGTCGGAGCCGCCTGCATTATAATGGCTTTTACAGTGCTTTTTTGGAATTAGATTTAAATAATTACTGAAACGTGTGGCTTGGAATTAAGTAGTTTAAAGTGTGACAGCTTTGTTAATAGCTTAATAATAATGGATTTCTTTTTATCTACAAAACAAATGTCTTTTGTTTCGTTCGCGTTCGTATTTCCAGTGATCGTGCAGTGTGACCGCACTTTGTGTATAAAAATACCATAGATCGAAATGCCGGCAACACGTAAATAAATTGTCGAAATTTCAATTCAAAATGTCTGCCGCTCAGCATAAGCTGCGGCTCTATGTGGCCAGTAGCAGGGACCAACTGCAACAGCTGCTCCAGCGACTAAACTGGACAGAACAGGGCGTGCGCCAGGCAAGTTATCACAATTCCCCGCCAGCTGAAACAAAGTTTCATTTTCTTGTATTCCTGTAGCTGCATCGTCCGCCTCCAGCGCCGGTCGTAAAAGAAGAAGAGCACGTGCTGCAGCTGCCAACCAGTTGCCAAGATGCACCACAGCACAGCGTGCAGCTGAATGCCACACTGCTGCAGCAACTGCTGGGCACCGCAATTACGCCCGACCAGCTAAACAACAACACCTTTGAGGATCTGCAGGCAAATTTCAGTGCTGAACAAAAGCTGCTGATTTATGAGCATGTGCTCCAGCGGACGCCAAGGCCACGGCTGAGCCTCGAGGAGCATGCCAACTTTGCACAGCTCGTGGCGGACACCAAAAGGGCGCACAAGAAGCAGCGACGTCATCGCAAGAGCAAGCCGACGCTCCACGAGGAGATGCATCAGCTGGTGGAGCTGCAAATGCAGGCGCTGCAGCAGGAGCAGGAGCAGGAACAGCACAACCGCCCGCCACCCACAACTGCAGCTAGAGAGTGGAGAAGACAGCCGTCGCACACTTATAAACCCAGGCGACGCAGTCCCAGTCCCAGTTCCAGTCGTAGTCGTGACCGAAGAAGAGATTTCCCCCACAGAGATCATCATCGCAGGCACAAGCCATTGCGTAGTCGTAGTCGCAGTCGCAGTCGGAGTCGGAGTCGCAGCCGCCGCCGGCACAAAAGCAAGCGGAGCGACTCCAGGTCGCAACGTTCCCGATCCCCGCGCCACAGAAGCCACAAAAGATCCCGTTACAGCTGATCAGATTATGCTTTTGCCACATTGGTTTAATTGAAGCGCAAAGAAGAATAAATTTAAAGTATTTATAACACGTAATTTGTTGCTATTTGTTGCTGGCGGAGACGCCTCCCAATTCACTTGGTGGAGACGCGTGTGCGCTTGTTCCACGAGAAGTTGACGCCGTAGTTCTTGACGCGCTCCTTCTTGGCCTTCAGCTCGCCATCGACGTACCAGCGCCAGCCGTTGCGCTCGCAGTAGGTAATCGCCTCGTCCTTGGAGCCGAACTGTACATTCATATTGGATAGTGGATCGCCGCTAAAGGACACAAATGAAACAACTTTCGAGTACTCTCGCCTGGTGTGTACTTACGTGGAGGTCCAGCCCATAAGCGGATTCTCCCAGCGCTCGCGATTATCGAACTCAATTTGCCAGGTGTTAATGTTGTCGGTGCCGCTCTGCATCGCATTCTTGGGCGGAATGTGAATGCGGACGCGTCGCTCCTTGATGTGCTCCTCGGGCACACCGGAAATGGGGGCGAGGTTGACGGCAACGGGCACGGTTATCTTGCCGCTCAGCTTGTTGCGCTGCTCCAGCTCGTCGGGACGGGCCAGCGCTGTGGTCAGATCGATGGGGCCAACATCTTGCGAGGATGCCCAGCGAGCAGTGCTTGGTGAATTGAATTGAATTCATAAGTTAGTTGTGGTGTGGAATTTTGTTGCTATGGACTTACAACTGCATTGTGGGCGCAGCACGGCACATGGCTTGGCGTATCAGCGACATATTAAACAATTGCAAGCAAATCACAAATCCAAATTACGTAAAATTTTTTGGTACACAAGCGTTAGCAGTGTTTTTTAGTAACAGCTGTTCGTTGTGCACAGACAGTAAGCTGAGTGCTATGAGCGTGACAGTAAACAACTGACAGGTGTGTCAGTATTTTATTTGGTATTTTGTTTGCAAATAAACTGGGCATTTCGACGCATTCACGTTGCAGTCACGCTGCACACAAACATGTCAAAATTATTTGTGCAAAAACAGTGACAACAGTGGCAACATTAACATCAGCCGAGCGCATTGGCTTTTTTTTTTTTTGTTGTGTTCGCTAGTCGGTGATTGTTGCAGTGCAACACAAACAGAACTTTTCATCACATACTAGTTGCAAATTCCAAACACCTCAGCGAAATGGGTGTACCAAAGTTTTTCCGTTATATCAGCGAGCGCTATCCGTGCCTCAGCGAATTGGCGCGTGAGCATAGTGTAAGTACTATATATATGTATGTTATTTTTTACATGGGTGCTCGAAAGCGTCCGCTTTGCAAAAAAATGCATGGCGAAGGGAAAGTGGCAAGGGGAAAGAGGAAAGAGGGGGGCGCTGTGTGTATGTGTTAGTGCATCCTTTTCACACGAATATTTTCTTCTCGTGCATTCCCACAGATACCCGAGTTCGATAATCTGTACTTGGACATGAACGGCATTGTCCACAATTGTTCGCATCCCGACGACACTAACATACACTTCCATTTGGAGGAAATACAAGTCTTTCAGGACATTTACAACTATATCGACAAGCTCTTCTACCTGATCAAGCCGCAGAAGCTCTTCTTCCTGGCGGTCGATGGTGTTGCGCCACGTGCCAAAATGAATCAACAGCGTAGTCGCCGCTTTCGCTCCGCCCGCGAAGCCGAACAGCTGGAGTCCAAGGCACTGCAGCGTGGCGAGAAGCGTCAGCACGAGAGATTCGATAGCAATTGCATAACGCCCGGCACCGAGTTCATGCATCGCTTGCAGACGGGCCTGCGCTGCTTTCTGCGCACCAAAATTACAACGGATCCGCTCTGGCAGAAGTGCTGCGTCATCTTGAGCGGGCAGGAGACACCCGGCGAGGGCGAGCACAAGATCATGGATCACATACGCTACATGAAGGCACAGCCCAACTTTGATCCCAATACGCGCCACTGCCTGTATGGCCTGGACGCCGATCTCATCATACTGGGTCTGTGCACCCACGAGCTGCATTTCGTTGTGCTGCGCGAGGAGGTGAAGTTTGGGCGCAATGTCAAGAGGACCGCCGTGGAGGAGACACGCTTCTTTCTGCTGCATTTGGGTCTGTTGCGCGAGTATCTGGAACTGGAGTTCGCAGAGATGACGGCGCCAGGACAGAAGCTGGATGTGGCCCAGCTGATTGATGATTGGGTGCTGATGGGTTTTCTGGTGGGCAATGATTTTGTGCCGAATCTGCCCTTTCTGCACATTAGCACCAATGCTTTGCCGCTGCTCTACAAGACCTACATGCGCATCTATCCCAAGCTGGGCGGCAACATTAATGAGCAGGGCAAACTGAATCTGAAGCGTCTGGAGATATTTATGAGCGCGCTCAGCGAGGTGGAGATGCAGGTGTTCGAGGAGCAGAGCGATAAGCTCAAGTCTGGCCAATGCAGGAATGAGGCATTTGATGTGGATGTCGAGGAGTTCCGGAACCGTGATGATGATCTGGCAGCACTCATCAATAACAGCATGAAGGTATGTAATGCCCACACATACATATACGTATTTGTATGTACACAAATATAAGTAAAACCAAACACACTCACACACTCACACACACAGAGATTATTTGCTGTCGCACTCAACTCCATTAACAGTGAAAGAGCGAAAGCTTTTACTGCTCGGCTGCATATGCATTGACGTACGTCAGCGCTGCACAAAAGAGCTTTTGATATTTTCACTCTTATATGTATGTATATGTATCTTTCCATTTCTCTGCGTGCTTGTGTGCGTTGGTGTGTGTGAGTGTTTGACCAACGGCATCCGGGAAGCTGCACTTCGGCAGTAAGAAAGAGATGAAGATGCACTCGTTTGATTTATTACGCGCGCGCATCATACAGTTACTTCCAGGACTGACTTCCCCTGTTTAGACCACCTGTGATTTATTGACGCATTTTCCCATAAACACTTTCCAATTGTCCGGGTCCAATTGCCATTTAAAGTTTGCCCAATAAGTACAGTTACACCATTTTAACTTTCAATTTACCTGTAATAAGCATGACTGAAATAGGCTCGAACATTCTTTTGCATTAATAGTTTACTGCAAAATAGGCTCGAACATTCTTTTGCAGTATAACAGTATACATTTACATACGTCAGCGCTGCATAAAAGTGAGTTTTATGTACATACATACATACATATTTATATGTTCATTTCTTTGGGTGCTGGCTTGGGTTATCAGGTGTCTCTCTATCTTCGCCTGTGCGTTGGTCTAGGTGTGTGCGTGTTGTGACCAACAGCAAACGGGATAATGCACTTACTGCGGCAGTAAGAGGGAGGGAGAGAGATTGAGATTTCGAATTTGACATTTCACGGTTTTCAGCAATAACCAATTTGTACAGTTACTTTATCTTAACTATGCCTTAAATTTTTTTAATTCGATTTTGACTTTTTTTTTTTAATTAAAATTTAATCCCATTTAAATTTGATCAAAGCTTTGCTTATTTGTTGGTTTATTCAATTTATCTGTAATAATCATGTCTAAAATAGGCTCGAACATTCTTTTCCATTAACAGTTCACTACATACATATACATTTACATACGTCAGCGCTGTACAAATGGTTTTTGCACTATTTTCTTTTGCATACATTTCCATTCGTTCCATTCTGTGCGTGCTCGGGTTTTCAGGTGTCTTCGTGTATGTGTGTTGGTGTAGGTGTGAATGGTTGAGCAACAGCATACGGGATGCTGCACTTACTTCGGCAGTAAGTGAGTGAGTGAGTGAGTGAGAGAGGGAGATGACAGTGCAGTCGTTTGATTTATTGACGCATTTACTTCCAATAAACCCCTTCCAAACGTTCGGCTCGAGTTGCCATTTACAATTTTTCAGCAAGTACAGTTACTTTATTTTAGCTACGCATTACATTTTATTAAATCGATATTTTTGCACATTAACTGGAATTTAAAGTTTTTGTGCAAGTACAGTTACTTGATTTTAACTACGCATTACATTTTTGCACATTAACTGGAATTAAGTATTATATTATTAAACTTAACTGTTATACTCATAACGAGGACGAGTAAAATTGATTTCTTTATATTAATGCCTTCATTTTGTACGTTTGTATTGGTTTTTGTGCCCAAAAGCTGTACGAGGATGAGAACGATCTGGATTACAGTGACGAGGAGTCCAGCCTCAAGAGCGAATTGCAGAACTACAAACGCAATTATTATCAGAACAAGTTCAAGCATGAGATGAACGGTAATCTTATTGCCAATCTGGCACACCATTATGTGACGGCCCTGCAATGGATACTCGATTACTATTATCGCGGTGTGCAGTCCTGGGACTGGTATTATCCCTATCATTATGCTCCGTTCATCAGCGATCTGATCAACCTACAGGACATTCAATTGAAGTTCTCAACGGGCACACCATTTCTGCCCTTCCAGCAGGTAAACTTTTCATATAATCCTTCAATTTCTCGAGATTTGATGTATTCGTGGACTCTTTGTAGTTGTTGGCCGTGTTGCCAGCGGCCAGTTCCAGTCTGTTGCCAATGGCCTATCATCATCTGATGCTAAATCCGGAGAGTCCCCTGGCCGAGTTCTATCCGATCGAGTTCGAGAGCGATCTCAATGGCAAGACCCAGGATTGGGAGGCAATTGTGCTGATACCGTTTATCGACGAGCGCCGCTTGTTGCACGCCATGACCCTGTGTGAGCCGCAGCTAACCAAAGAGGAGCGCGGACGCAACAAGCATGGTCCCATGTACGAATATAAGTACAGTGAGCAATCTCAGGGCTCAATGATGGCTTTTCCGCCATTGAAGTCCTTGCAGCAGGTCTTTTGCACTGAGCTCGCCCGCTGGGCCGAAGAGATGACTGTCAATTTGCCGTATACGGTTTGCGTGGAGCTCCCAAATTCGGCACGTCACGTCTACTTTCCGGGCTTCCCCACCATGAAGCATCTCGAGTTTGATGTAAGTCCCATTTGACCCTTCTCTGTAGCTTCCTATCATTTATCATTTCTTTTTGTTTTTGTAGTTTGAACTGCGTAACGAGCGCGTCAAAGTATTTGATCAAAGGAGTCGCAACCACAGCTTGATCCTGATGCCCAGAAAGCAGCGATTCGATGACACAATCGATGCGGTCGCCAGGCTCTATCTGGAGCAGGTGGTCTACATCGGTTGGCCCCACTTGATTAAGGCCAAGGTGGAAAGCGTTAGTACACGCTCGCTCATCGTTGACAAGGCTGGCCGGCGGCAGAACGATACGCGTCAGTTTGAGCAGGACTGCAAGGCGCTCGATGAACAGTTGAGTCCTTTTATCATTGTACCCGAATCGGATCATATTAATTGATGTTTTTCTTTTAGTTTTTCTACACGCATGGGCATACAGTTTCCCAGCTATGTGGTACTGCTTAATATACGCACGTATGCCGGCAGCTCGGTGGAGTTCGGTCCACGTGGCAATGTCTTCATGCAGGATACCTGGAGCTCAGTGGTGACATCGTATCCGGCTCAAGGTGCTGTCGCCAACATCCAAGTCCAGGACAATATGCGCAAGCAGTTTAACAAAATCGAAGAGCTATTTCCTGTGGGCAGCACAATCTTTTTCATTGGTAATCCGTACGTGGGCAGCGAGGGCACTGTCCTTGATCCCAAGCTCGTCTACACCTGCGGACGCATTCAGGGTAAGTCGATTCGGGTCGAGCGATTCGATTCCATACAGAACATATCTAATTTGATTTCATGTCAACAGTTAATATTCGTGTGGGTCCCGAGCCCAATATGACCGAAGCAAGGAAGCTCCAGGCTCGTCGCGACAAAGACTACATCAATCACTATAAGATTGTGCGCGATTTCAATTTGAGCAGCAAGTGCTTGGGTCGCGTGACCGGCACCGTTTGGGTGGTGCTCGGGCCGCGACGCGAGAAAATGGAGAATGCGCCCAGATACAATATTGGACTGCAGTTGAAGTTTCCACGTTTGAGCGAGGAGCGTGCCGGCTACTGTCGCCAGATCAACAATCAATGGCACTACTCCAGCATAGCCGTTGAACTTGTGTATGAGTATTGCGACAAGTTTCCCGACGTTGTCAGCTTCTTGAGCCGCAGCAATGATCGCGATGATTTCGTTTACGAGCAGGACATATTTCCCAATTCCGTCGGTCAGGGCCATGTCGCCGCTTTGGCCAATTGGGTGCGCGTCCAGCCGCACATGAAAGTCGATCGCATCGCTTGCGGTTCGCGTACAGTGTACAAGGAGACCGTTGAGCTGCTGCTCATCGCCATCGATGAGATGCGCAATCAGCCCGTCAAGGACATCAAGCTGCAGGTGAAGCCTCACCTCCTGGTCAAGCCAAATGTCACTCTCGCCGATGTCTACAGCACGCCCAACGAGATGCGTCTCTTTGATCGTGTCGTGGTGGTGCGCACCATCTATATGGTGCCAGTGGGCGCCACCGGCATTGTGATTGGCGTCTATCCAGTGACCGATCCCAATCCGGTGCGTCTCGAATGCCTCAATGTCGTCGATACCTTCTGCGATGTACTGTTCGACAAGGCTATACCCAATTGTGGCCAACAGGGCATCCATGGCATTGCCGAAGATCGTGTCTATAAGATACCAGCAAGCTCTGTTGTTATCATCAATACGTTTGGTAAATATATATATATATATATATTGGTTTTTTTTAATGTCTTGACACTTTCACAGATTCCAAAGAAGCAAAGGCCAAAGCTGATGAGGAGCAACAGCAACAGCAACAGCAACAGCAGCAGCAGCAGCAACAGCCTTTGCCAGGACGCAACAAAGTGGATGCAATGCGTCGCGATTGGCGCGATCAGCAGCAGAATGTGACACGCTTTGTGACTGCCGCAGGCTCCAAGTACAATCGCATCACAATGAAAACTAATGTTGCCGAAGACTTTCTGGTGCCCGGTCCCAATGGACCCAGTTATGCTAATGTTGTTGCCTCAACACCTTCCACACCACATCCTGTAGCGTCTACATCAGCTGCAGCTGCGGCAGCGGCTGCGTCTGCGGCTGCGTCTGCGGCTGCGTCTACGTCTGCGGCTGCGTCTGCGGCTGCGTCTGCGTCTGCGGCTCCCGTGGGCATGTTTGGGGCACAAAACTGGCGCTCATTGTCCACGGTTCCGTCGCTACAGCAACAGCAGCAGGAGCAACAGCAGCAGAAGCAGCAGGAGCTGCAGCAGCAGAAGCTGCAACAAGAACAAAAACAGCAACAACAGCAGCAACAACAACAGCAGCAACAACAGCAACAGCAACAACAGCAGCAACAGTTGTATCTGTGTCCAGACACACGCCAGCAAGGCGGTGAAGCTAATGGTGACTCACCGCATGCTCAGACCAGAGCCCTCCAAATGATGCTGGGCCTGATGCCAAACGAGTTTGCCGGCAACTCGCAACCGCAACCGCAACCACAGGAGTCGCAACCATTGGTTGAAAATATCTTGCCACAGATACCTAGTCCCTCTCTGCTACCGGTGCGTCATTAATCGCATTGGTTGGGTCTTTTGGTTTGGTTGCATATCTAATACAATGTTTTGGTTTTCGTTTTCTAGAATTTACAGAACTTGCCGCAGCCACCGCTGTTTTGGCAACGCGAGGCACAGGAGCAGCAGGCCAAACAAAATGCCAAAATGCAATCGGATCTGATTGCCACACAGCAATGGGAGCAGCGCCCAAACGTGTTTATGCCATTGGCTGGCGAGGAGCAGCCACAATTGGAGTCACAGCTGTTCCCAGTTCCTTCGAGCATGCAACAATTCGAGTCACAGCTTAAAACCGAGCCATCGTCATCGGGTTTTGTTCAATTCCCAGCGTTTCTAACATATCCCAGTGCTGCTGCCAACAACTATCAGCCCCAACGAACAACAACCAGCTATTATGCCACCACCAATAACAACAGCAACAGCAACAGTAGCGGCGGCGGTGGAGGTGGTGGCGGCGGCAACCAATTTACCAATAATTTTGGTGCACGAAGCAACGACACGGTCGACTACTCAGCCCTTGAACGCTACCACAAGACCTATAACACGCGTGGAGCTGGTGGTGGTGGTGGTGGTGTTGGTGGACGCGGCTATTACAACTACAACAGCGGCAACAGCGGCAAGCAGAACAACAACAGTCTCAAAGGTGATTACTATGAGTCATCCACCAGCCAGACGACATCATATCGACGCCCACGCACCACCATTGCGGACTTTGTGCCCATCCAGGCGTACCGGCCCAAGAATGTCAAACGTGACAATCGGCCCACTGGTGCCACCCCAAGGGTATGAAACATATAGTATTAGTATATAGTATGCTAACCCTAATCGATTTATTATTATAAAAGCTTAGCTAAGTTGTATTTGTTGTTTTTAAGTGTTGCACAACGCTTAAATCGTTTGTTTGTTATACCCTGAACCCGTTGAAAAGGGGTACAAAAGTGTATAAAGTATGTAACAGGTAGAAGGAAGCAGCTCCGACCCCATAAGGTATATATATTCCTGATCAGCATCAACAGCCGAGTCGATATAGCCATGTCCGTGTGTCCGTCCATCCGTCTCCGCGACTATAGGAGCTAGAGATCCCTAGGTAATACAAGTTTTGTTTCAAATTTTCGATAACTCTTCCCGTTACCGATATACACATGTTATCGATAACAATAAAATCTTGAATCTGGAAAACTTTGTGATGCAGTTTGGAACATAAGACTGAATATTGATAATCTGAGAAACTTTCATTGAAATCGGTTAAGAAACACTGGAGATTTGGAACATTGAAATCAAGTCAAGTATTCACTTTACACTCACACATGCTTGCAAGCACTGACTGTACGGTGTTCAGGGTATAGTCTAGTCGGCCCTTCCCGACTAGAGCCTTCTTACGCTTGTTTTACAATCGCTGCTTTCATTCTCAGAACAACTCGAAACAGGATACATATTTCAGCAACAATGCCGTGTTTGATGATAACCCAAAGCCAAGCACCTCATCCGCGGCTGCCGCTGCAGCTGCAGCAAGTTCAGCAGCAGCAGCAACTCCAGCCGCAACAACGCCACAAAGTGAGCTAATGCGTGCTCTCAAGATAAAAGTAATTTGCGTTACTCTAATAATATTAATATTAGGTTTTTTTTTTGTTCAAAATGGATATTAGTTTATAATTTGAGCACACAAAACAAAAAAAAACCCCGAATAATAATCAAAACGCTCTCTATATATGTAGCCCAGCACAACTGAGAACGCTCCAAAAACATCAGCAACAACCGGAAAGACTACAAACACAGTAAGAACAAAAACTTGATTCAAACTTTTTGTTTTCAAACTATTTAATAATAATCACCATTTCCTTTTTTTTCTTAGCCCAAATTGACTCAAACGCCTCGCAAGCCTCGCATAGCAGCTAAATTTGATTTGGAACACACACCGTATTAAATGGCTCCAGCTGTCATGAAATCTGGAATCATCAAGATCATTTTTTTTTTATTCATATAATCCATTTCTTCTGTGCTGCACAACTAACGTTTTGGAAAGATCTTGAATATAACACTTTTTTTCATTTCATACCTAACACAAAACTAAAACACTTTGACTATACATATATAGCATATAGTCTATATAAACAGAAACAGAAAAATAAACATTAGTATTATATGCATGTATAGAGCACTAACTGTATATTTCACATATATACTAATCTATATTGTATACTAATATACTACTAATAGTACTTGTGTGTGATTAAATAAAGACATTCATGTGTTTTGTAGTCCTAAACTGTGAACAGAACCAAAACCTATGCAAACAAAGTTAGTTCTGAGCAACTTCAACTAACTATAATCGTAAAAAAACACAAACACAAAATGCTAAAGAAAGAGAGAGAGAGAGAGAGAGAGAGATGGAGAGATAACGTGATCTTTCTTAAAGAAATATGAAAAGACTTTTTATTGATATTTTTTAAAAGACTTTTATTTTTGATTTAAAAGAATGAAATTATTGGCTTTTACAAAAAATGAATCTAAAGAAAAGTTAATATCTAAAATATATATATATATACATATGTATAATGTAAACTTTGTTTTAAGTGTCTATATATAAAACATCACATAGAAATGAAAGCAAGCCCAAAAGAGAAACGAAAATTATGAATTGAAATCGCCGCTGAAATTGTTGCAAAATATTAATTGTCTATTAACTGTTTAAAGTATACCAACCCAGAAGGAACAAAACAAAAAAATATATATATACATTGTCTCTAAATGCAAATGAATGCAATAATATAAATGTTTTAAATTAGCTCTAAATGTCTATATCATACACCAAAACAAACGAAATGCAAATGGCACCAGCGAGAAAGAGAGAGAGACAGGAAATGGACATGGATACAAAGAGTCAGACATTTTGGTTTGTGTCTCAGCTAAATGTTTTTAATCTCTGAATGTTAAAAAAAATACAAAAAATGGGCAAAAATGCTGGCTCAATCATTGGATTTGTGTTTTTATTGGTATACATAGATACAAATAGTCAGACATTTTGGTTTGTGTCTCAGCTAAATGTTTTTAATCTCTGAATGTTAATAAAAATACAAAAAATGGGCAAAATTGCTGGCTCAAACAATGGATTTGTGTTTTTATTGGTTCAAGTGCGCTTCACACAGGTGTGACGATGACGCAATATATCAATCTGTGACAGTTTCAGATCACGTTCACAGTTCTGGCAATGATAGTTGGCGCCTTCATGCGAGCTGCTCGCTGTTTCCATGCCCCGCGGCTCTGGTGTGGCGCGGCGTTGACGCTTATGCCTGTGTCCTGGACATTGCAGGCGATGCTCCAGCTGGGCGGGCACATCGAACTGTTCCAGCTCAAAGTCACATTGTGGACAATGCCACGGCTGCTCCAGCAGTGTAGCCTCCATGGCCAGTGTCCAGGGCAGTTCGGTCAGGCAGCTGTACACCACATGCTCGGACACATTCAGTCCACCCTTCGCGCTGTTCGCAGTCAACGGATAGTCGCGGGCAAAGGGATTCGATGGCAGGACCCGGACACGCTCCGGCGGCGGACAGTGTGTGTAGAGTGTCTTCAGATCGGCGGGCAGCAAACGCTTAATACTATATGCGACATCCAGGCCCATGAAGTCCAACAGATCGTGCCAGAGTGTGTCGCTTTTGTCCGTATAAACCAATGATGCAGGTGCTCCAGTTGCGGACGCATCCTCGCTGTTGTTGAGCTCTGCCGAAGAGGAAAGTTATTAAGTTTGGTATGTGAGTGAGAGGATTGGGAGGAGTAGACGCACCATTAAGTTTGGCATAGAGGCGATTGCTCCAGCGTCGACGCAGCTCAATGGCGCGACTCAGCAGCTGGAGTCCACTGCCTGGCTGGGGGAAATCCAAACCCAGCCAGCCATCGCAGACGATGCGCGAGACGGCCACATTGGTATCGATGGAATAGCCAAAGAGCAGCAGCGTCTGTGCCGCCGGCAAGCGGATGCAGTTCATCAGATATGGCTTGGCCGTCTCCAGTAACGATCTGTAAGCATACGCACGATGAAGAGGATAACTACAACCAGTTGGAGACTACTCACTGATAGCAGAGCAACTGATGGCGATCGCTCAGCGGTTGCTTGGGCGTATAGTATGAGGGATTCGGTTGGAGATCGCTGTCGGCCAGCTTGAGCAGCTCATAGCTCTTGGCAAAGTGTGAATTGGGATGCATGGAGTGAAAGGGCTTGAGTTGTGTGTGAAAGAATTGCTGGGTGGCGCCCTTGCAATAGTTGAATTCATCGCCAATGGCCAGCTGGGGATAGAAGCCGCTGACCAGCAGCAGCTTGAGCAGCATTACATCCCGATGCCGCTCCAGACGCGCCGAGCGTTCCAATAGCGCCAGTTGGCGTGCATCGTGACGCAGCCGAAAGTCAATATCACGCACATCCTCGCTAGGATCAACACCATCATCGCTCAGTTCATCAGCCTGCGCCAGTTGCGGCTGCTTGAGCATCTTGCGCTGACGCGGTTCCTTAAATCGCTGGACACGCTTCAGTCCACGCAACTGACGCAGTTCACCGTGACGTTGGGCACGCTCGGCGCTGCTCAGGGCACCGGCAGTGGTTGGTGCCGCCATGCGGCAGGATTCTAGAATGCGCTGGAACTGATCCCGCAGCTTGCAGACCTCATAGAAACGCTGCTCCTCAATGCCCAGCCGATGGCACCATTTGCGCGTGTTCTCACGGTTCATCTTGAGCTGGAGCCACTCGCGATAGGCTTGGAGCAGTGTGAAGAGATCACCCTGATCCGATTCGAATGGTTGGCGTTCCCGTTCGCAGCGTTGATCCATGTGGGCGCGGGTCGTCAACGGATTTTGCACGCTCAACATGGCGGCGAGTGTCAGCAGCTGTTCCACCTCCGGGAAGACACAGCCCATGAGCAGCATCTTGCCAATGGGCAAGTCCACGGGCAGATTGGCCAGTGAGCTGCCCAACGGCGTGATCTTCTCATCCACGCTCAGTGCGCACTGGAGTTCACAATTGGATAACATGTTGGATAAGTGAATTATTGCCATTCTACTTACGTGCTGCTTGAGTCCCAGTATGGTTAGCTCTATGCGTTCCGCTTCCGGTGACTCCACGAAGGGAAAGGCTCGCACATCCGGCAAGCCCATGGATATCATTTGCAGCAGCATGGTGTCCAGCGGCACCCGATTGATCTCCGGCGTCGGATACTCCTCAAAGCCATCAAACTGCTGCTGTGTAAAGAGTCGAAAGCAAACCTGCAAACGTATGCCAGATATGTAGAACAAAGTATAACAGTTTGGTAGTTATCGACTTACGCCCGGACCTGTGCGTCCAGCACGTCCTTTGCGCTGCTCCGCCGATGATTTCGAGACCCAGAACTCCTTGAGTCGCTGGCCCTTGCAGCTGGCGTCATAGCTCATCTCCTTCACCTTGCCGGAGTCAATGACAAAGCGCACACCGTCAACGGTCAGCGATGTTTCGGCAATATTTGTGGACACGATGCACTTGCGCATCAAGTCTGGCGCATAGTCAAACACTTTGTCCTGCTCGGCGAGGGCGAGGCCACTGTGCAGCGGCAGCACCACCCAATCGCTGCGCTCCCTGACATATTCCTTGATGGCCGTGCAGATGCTTTCAATTTCATTGACGCCGCTGACAAAGATGAGCACATCGCCGCGCTCCTCTTCTGCAAACCAAAAGGAGTTACTTATTGAAAACGTTGCAAAACTTTCCGATTACCCACTGGGATACTGCTGCTCGATGAGACTGAGCACTTGGATAAATGGCGCGGGATCGAAGCGAGCAGCTTGCGAACGCTTGCTGCCTGCAGTGGCCTGGCCCGCCTTCAGCTCCAGCGCAGGAGGCGGCATGTACTTTAGCTTGATGGGAAACAGTCGGCCGGGCACTTGGAGCAGGCGTGCGCCCTCCTCTTTGAAGTAGTTATGGAACAGCTCGACATTAATAGTGGCCGACATAAGTATAACCTTTAGTTGTGGCTTGGCACGCAGCAGACACTTGGTCACGCCCAGCAGAAAGTCACCAAAGAGATTACGCTCGTGAATCTCATCCAGAATGAGCACATCGTATTGCTCCAGATTGGCGGCCACAGCCAGCTGCCTCAACAGCAGTCCCTCCGTTATGAACAAAATGTGCGTATGCTGCGTCTTGTTGCGCTCGAACCGTATCTGAAAGCCCACCTTGCTGCCATAGTCGTCGAGGAGCTCGTGCGCCACGCGCTTCGACAAGGAAACACAGGCCAGACGCCGCGGTTGGGTGCAGGCTATCAAAAGATGAAGTTAACTATTCAGTATGATGTGTGCTATTCATTAACATAGGGTACACTTACCTATGCTGCGGTAGCCAAACTCGTAGAGATACTGTGGCACCTGGGTGGACTTGCCACAGCCGGTGTCGCCGGCAACAATTAGCACACGCGTCGCGTCCAGTGAGCTGCGCAGCTCATCCTTGAAGCGTGCAATGGGCAGCGCGCGTTGGGCCTGACGCAGTTTCTTGATGCGATTAAACTTCTCCTTCTGCCTAAAGTCCAAATACACGAGCACCAGCTGCAGAAATTGTGAACGCATTTCCTCATTGCAGCTGCCACTGCCACTAGTATTGTCATGCCGCAGCATGTGCTCGTCCAGCTGAAGTGCTAGGTGCTTGTGTTTGTGATATGGCTGCGGCTGTGTATGCTCCAAGTCGGTGAGCACTGGCGGCAGCACCGGTTGCCCCACATTGCGTAGCATACATTCATATTTGCTGACAAACCTCCAAAAGTCCGATTCGTTCTCGACAATGCTCAGCTGATGGCGGCTTTTTGTAAGCAGAAATGCGTTGAGGGTCGCCTTGTGATCCAGAAAACTAAACTCAACTAAGTTGATCGCTTGTTGACGCCTTTTGCTGCTCATTTTCAGACAAGCGAGATTACTGGCTGCCGGTCAGTAAGTAAACAAACAACTTATCGTTATCGATTAGCGATAGTTTTACAAAACAGCTGTGACAGTGTTATTCAATTTGACTTATGTATTTATTTGTATAGCTTCTGGACAAGGCTAAATAAAACAAAACAGCTTAACTCTACCACATGGCACGTTGTACACCGGACAGCTTGTTGTAGTCCGCCAAGTGGCGCCAGACGATACGACTCAGTCGATATTTGTGAACAACGCCGCGCGGGCGTGACGTAAGCGCGCAACGTTCTCGCACACGCACCAACGATGAGTCCCTTGGAAAGGCGGCGATCTCAACGTCAGCCACCTCACGCAGCTCAATGGGCAGTATGTCGTTTTTGCGTAGAGAATTTACCCGCAAACGTTCCTTGGCATGCTCGCTGACACACTTGCGGCGTTTCACATCCCGAATCATTCGCCAGTCGGCGTATTTCGTGCGCACTTGCTGCAGCTGCAAATATCCAAGATTTATTTAATTATATTAATGATCCTATTGTATTAGTTAGACTTACACCGCAGCCAGCGATTTGCACACTTTGGCAAACGTAGTTTCCAAGTCTGGTCAATGAATTCATATTATTTACTCCAGAATTGCTTCAAAGCAGGCACTGCTAGTTTACATCGATATTTTGTCAGGCGATATTTCGATATTTAATAACAATCGGTATAGAATTCCAGCTTGACAGCTGATGGGCCTGTCTTTTGTGTGACTGTCAATTTTGGGTGAGCATACTTTATATGAATTTAGTTGAAGTCTCGAATTACATGTAGCCAATATAAGTGTGTGACAGTTTATACGCATTTAAAATACAGACTGATATTGCCATATAAACTGGACACATTATTTTTAAGTAACAATTCAAACGCTTTATATAACAAGTTCTTGCCCGCTGTTGCAGCTGCTTCTTGCCACTTGGACAGTGGCACAGCTGTGATCTCAGTGCCTGTGCAGACCGACACAAAAAAAAAATACAAAAAAAAAGTTTAATTGCCCACACACCTTATTCAGAAGTGAGTATATTAGTCATTTTGGCTTATTTTGCGGCACTCAAAGCCTTAAGTGGAACAAATCCGCTCAAATGTTATAAATCTAATCGCGCTTATTGCCATTCAAATCGGTGCGCAAACACATGCTGCATGTTAATGTTGCTGTCTCACCGTCAAGACGAATTTTGCTCGTGCTCGCGGTGTATTTTACCCATAGAAAATATATATATTTTTAACGCCGTGTGTGTGTGTTTTTTTTTTGTACGGTGTGCCTGGGCCAAAACTTATAGTCGCTCGTTGTAGTTAGTTATTACATTTATAACAATAATAGCTTCCTCTTAGCAAACGGAAGCATTTTCAATCCGGTGCAAAAGTAGCAGCTGAAGAAGAAGCAGCAGCAGCAAACTTCGAAGATGCCTTCCAGCGAACCACTGCCGCCCAAGGAGGCTGCGCTCTTCCGTAAATTACTGGTAAGTCCACCACTATATTAGAAGTACTAATCATTTTACATGTCATCATTTAATAGCCGGCTACATTTCCAACTGCTGCTGTCATACACATACACTTACACACACACAACTAAACACACACACACACACACACACACAGGTTATCATGTGCTTTTTCGTTGCGCCTATTTTTGGCATTACAAAATACCAACGGCAATGGTAACACAACTTACCATTCCAATCAGAATTAGTAATGTGCCAGCTAAGCTTGCTGTACCCCTTGCATTCAAAAAGTGTTGCCGATGCAAACACTCGTCTGTTTTTGTTGTTCAGCTACGTTCGTCGCATAACCTCAAAGTTGGGTTGACTTTAGCAAGCGGGGACCGGGTCCGGGTGAGGCGTTAGTAACTCGGCTGGTTGGGCGGGCATTTTATTCTAATAAGTAATTATCAGTTCGCTCGGTCACACAATTTATTAAAGAACATATAGTCAATATACAACACGTTCATTGCTTGCAATTACAAATAGTAGTAGAAAAAAGTCTATTATAATGCTATCTCTTTCTGTGCTTGTGCTTAATTAACTATTATTTTGTTATCCGCACAGAAATGCTACGAAATGAAGCAGTACAAAAACGGCCTCAAGCTGGCCAAGCAGATACTCTCAAATCCCAAGTTTACGGAGCATGGCGAAACGTTGGCCATGAAGGGCCTCACCCTAAACGGACTCGGCCGCCGCGAGGAGGCGTACAAGTATGTGCGTTTGGGTCTCCGGAACGATCTGCGCTCCCATGTCTGTTGGCATGTGTACGGCCTGCTGCAGCGGAGCGACAAAAAGTATGATGAGGCAATTAAGTGCTATCGGAATGCCCTCAAATGGGAGAAGGATAATCTGCAGATATTGAAGGATCTGTCGCTGTTGCAAATACAGATGCGCGACCTTGAGGGCTACAAGGAGACGCGCCATCATTTGTTTACGCTGCGACCATCGCAGCATGCCTCATGGATTGGCTTTGCCATGAGCTATCACCTACTGGGCGACTACGAGATGGCCAACAGCATTCTCGAAACGTTTAGCCAGTCCCAGACTTCAATTGTAAGCTCATCTTGTTCGATATGCATATTTTGGCAGTTTTGATTACTTTCATTTCGGTTTAGGAAGCGCACGACTATCGGCATTCGGAGCTGCTGCTCTACCAGAATCAGATACTCATCGAATCGTCGCATCTGCAGCAGGCTCTCGATCATTTGCTCAAGTACGAGCCGCAAATTGTCGATAAACTGGCTGTGCGTGAAACGGAAGGCGATTTATATATTAAGTTGAATCAGCATGAGTTGGCCGAGCCCATTTTTAAGGCACTCATCGAACGGAATCCGGAGAATGTGCTCTACTATGAGCAGTATATGGCTGCGCGTCGTGTGACGACATCCAGCGATATTGTTGCTGTCTATCGTGAGTTCCAGACAGAATATCCGCGTGCCCTGTGCCCGCGGCGCCTGCCCCTGAATATTGCCATCGGTGACGAATTTCAGCTCGTTGCCGATGAGTATTTGCGACGTGGTCTGCGCAAGGGTGTGCCGCCACTGTTTGTTAATGTCCGTACACTGCATCAGGATCCGGAGAAGGCCGCTGTCATTGAGTCCTTGACGCTGCAGTACTTTGAGAATCTGACGCGCTCCGGCCACTTTTCGCGCGAGGATGCGGACGCGGGCGTGCCCGTCGAACCGGCCTCCGCCTTGGTGTGGACGGCTCATTTTCTGGCGCAACATTATGATTATATGCGTGACACAGATCGTGCCTTGGAATATATCAATGCGGCCATCGATCATACGCCCACGCTAATCGAGCTTCTCATAACGAAGGGTCGTGTCTTCAAGCATGCCGGCGATCCCGTCGAGGCATACGTTTGGCTCGAGGAGGCACAGAGCATGGACACGGCGGATCGGTAGGACAAACATTTCAATTCTGTTTACACAAACAATATAATATATTGGAATATTCGTTTTGCAGCTACATCAACTCGAAGTGTGCCAAGTATATGCTGCGTGCGGATATGGTCGTGGAGGCGGAGGAGGTGTGCGCCAAGTTTACGCGCGAAGGCGTCTCGCCCATGGACAATCTGAATGAGATGCAGTGCATGTGGTTCCAAACGGAATGCGCCATGGCCTTCCAACGCACCGGCCGATGGGGCGAGGCGCTGAAGAAGTGCCACGAGGTGGACCGTCATTTTGCTGAGATCATTGAGGATCAGTTTGATTTCCATACGTATTGCATGCGCAAGATGACGCTGCGCGCGTATGTGGGTCTGTTGCGTTTGGAGGATGTGCTGCGTCGTCATCCCTTCTACTTTAAGGCGGCCAAGTGCGCCATCGAGGTCTACATACACTTGTATGACAAGCCTCTCAAATCGGAGACAACGAACGAGGAAATTGATAATGGTTCGAAAATGAGAAAAACAAACTCCCCCAAATCAATTTGATACATATATTTATATTGCATTCGCAGAGAACCTGCCGCCATCGGAGCTGAAGAAGCTGCGCAGTAAACAGCGCAAGGCCAAGAAGAAAGCCGAACTGGAGAGTGCACAGGCGGCGCAGGCGCAGGTGAAGCGGGAACAGCATCAGAAATCGAAGCAGCAGGCCAATCAAGAATCCGACCCCGATGCCTTACAATTGGATGAGCTAATACCAGAGAAGCTGGAACGCACCGATGAGCCCCTGGATAAGGCCATCGATTTTCTAAAGCCGCTACAGCAATTAGCCAAAGAGCGCATCGAAACGCATTTACTGGCCTTCGAGGTGTATCATCGGAAGAATAAGCTATTGCTAATGCTGCAATCGATACAGCGTGCCCGGGCATTAAATCCGACGCATCCGGTGCTACACAGCTGCATTATACGGTTCATGAAGGCGCTGGCCAGCGCCCAGAAGCAGCAGCCGTTCAATGTGCATGTGCAAAAGGTGCTGGATAAGGCCACCAAAGAACTGATAGGCACCAAGACGCCACAGCAGCTGAACGATGAATTCATTGCCAAGCATCATACTTCTTCCATACTGCATTTATATGAGGGCGCACGTGGCCTTTACGAGCTGGATGCCAGCAAAAAGGATGCGGCCATCAAGCTGGTCACTGGCTTCAACCTAAGCAAGATGCGATTAGAGGTATCTCTTCTATTCCACAAAACAAACTTAACCAAAAAACATTCACGATGTATATTTTCTTTAACTTTTGTAGGAGGCCATTAAGGTTTTTACAGCGTTGCGGGACGGCGATATATTTGGTGATTGCGAAAAGGAGGCGGATGACTATAAGCTGCAGTGTCAGAGGCGTTTCCAGTATGCGCGCATCTTCCGCAACATCGAGGAGCTGGAGGCACAGCTGCAGGAGAAGGAGGCAGCCAAGCTGCGTGCCGCCGAGGAGCAACAGCAGCTGAATCATGTTGATTCCCATGAGACATTAGCATCGACGCCAACAACAGCGCCAGCGACCGTTTTGGCAACGGCAACGGCCGCAGCAGCCTCTTAGAAGCGACCAAGCAAACAAGACTGCGACACAATAACAACAACAAACAATACCAACAACACCAATACCAACAACAAACATAAAACATCTGAAGAACAGCAATAAGCTTAACTCTTTAAAGAACAACACACCAACAATAAATAAAACAAACAAAACAAACAATCAAATACTATTAACAACAAGCCGATGATAACGCAGAGAGACAGAGAAAGAGAGAGAGAGAGAAATAGAGTGATGACAAAAGAGAGAATCATTCAGATTCCCAATCGAAGGGTGTGGCGGGGGGGAATTGTCTTCAGAGAGGAACTTTCTATGATTTTAATCATCATCATCACACACAACATAAACACAACACATAGAAAATAGAGCGCAGAATTTGTTTGTGGAAGCGAGATGGCACTGTGACAGAGACAGCAAGAACACCACACACACACACACCCACACACACACACACATGCATGCATACATACATCTTATGTATAGTTAACAAAAGAAGCAGAATCAGGAAAAAGCTTAAATAATAACATAAATAAAAACAAAAGAGAAAAGATAAAACCAACTAAACAAAAACTTGTTATAGAACTTTTTACATTTTATATAAACGATATAAAATTTTGTGTTTAACTATTTTTTTTTTTTATACATATATATATAAATTTTCCCTATTTTTTACACTAACAAGCGAATTGTATATACATACATATATATAACGATTTATAATTATATATTCTATTATGAACACAACTATTGTAACAGTAACTAATATGGAAATCAAAAAAAAAAAACAAACGAAGGGATAAACCCATGACAAATTGTATTACAAAGTTAATACCTAATGATGATGACTATAAAGTATTTAAAACATTTACCATTAAAACATGCATACATAAACATGTACATATACATATACATATACACATACATATACATATACGTGTGTATATGTATGTCGTGGTATGCAGCCTTAAAAAACATATATATATATCAGGGCGACTTTCTAAAGGATCCGCAGTAGTAGAAAGTCTCATACGAGTTCTCTTTCCATAGCACATCATCATCATCATATATTGACTTAACTTAGCAATTATATATTTGGTTCGTGTCCCGATCAAACAGTTTACAGTTTGTTCTAGGATAACCAATTACCGCAGAGCCTATAATATGGTGAGCTTTAAAAGATTGAATAGATGCCGTTGTTGTTATTATTATAACTGCCAGACATACAGACATAGCACAGCTTAGATTGATCAGATATATATATATATATATATATATATATTCCTATTAGTAAAGTAAACTTAGAATTTAAACCATTTGAATCGGTATAAGCAGATGAAACATAAATAAAAACTTTATAGAAACACATTCAAATAGACGGTTTGTATATACTAGTTTTATTTTAAACGATTTCTTACTTACCCATATATATAGTAACTGTAAAGCTTATTATCATTATTATTATGATTTCTTGTAATTTAGTTTGCACCATACTTCAAACCGTAGTATCTTATGCACATACATACTATATATGCACTCTATATAGTTTCATTATATATTTCTTTTTCGCGAGTTGCATGATTCTTAAAAGTTTTTGTTATACTGATCATCTCGAAAACAATGTGACCAAACTAAAATCGGTTTTGGAACGCAGTGTTCGTCCGTTTTCGAACATGTGAACCGGTTCTGAGTTCTGGGTTTTATCCAGTGTATATCATTTCTATCTATGATCTGAATGAGTACAAATAATCAACGGATTTTCTCAAAAACTAAAGCAAGAATCAAAAATAAAAAAACCAAAACTATTTCTAATTCTAAAGCCAAAAGTTATTGGCCTAAGTACATTTAACGATAATTCGAACAAATTTGTATGTTTTTTTTTTTTTGGATATAATCTTTGAAGTTTTCAATAAAATGCACATGTAGCAAAATCATTCCTATTTTTCCTGTAATATTTAAATACTATATACATTAAATATTTCTCAGACTATGCCACGGAATATTAATCCAGGTTCAAGTAATAAACTGACAACGACTTTAAGACAAAGATTAACGAGTTAACAATGATCTGCTTTGCCTTTATGACAGCATTCTGTAAGGATATTCAATAAGAAATTAAAAGACAATAAAAAAAAAAATAAATAAAAAAAATAAAAAAATAAAATAAACACGCTGCAATTTTGGGGGCAAGCCAATTGCAGATGGATTTTGTCTGTGTGTATGTGTGTGTGTGTGTATGTGTGTGTGTGTGTATGTGTTTGTTAGGAGCAGGTGCAGCAATGCACAAAAGCATTTAAAAGCATATGAAACACTAAATGATTCGCACACGTGCCCCAACAGACAAACAAACAAGAAAATAAAAAGAATAAAGATGAAAAATGCAAAAGGAAAAGCGAAAAAATGTGAAGTGCTTCAGCAAATGCACAGTGGTATTAAAACCATTTGCCATGAGAGAACAATGATAACAATAATCAAAATCTTGTTTAAGTATCAAAAAACATAAGAGTTTACATTGTTTTAAGATTAATATTAATAAGATAACTCTTTAAGTCAATTCTTTTAGCTACGTTTGTTTAATGAAATTTCTTTAAATATATTTTTTTTTTAAATTTTATTTAATAAATTACTTGTTCGAACTTTCGAAAACTTGTTCTAGTCTTTTAATAAACATCTTTAGTTTATATATATTATATAGCAAAGTAGCATATCCAACCATATAAACTATATATATATATATATCTACTTGATCAGCAGCGCGAGCCGAGTCGAAACTATCGAGCTGCAACTTTGGGTAAGGTCTACTGTTAGTCAAAATCGGCCAGATCGGATTACTATATCATATAACTGCAGGATAAGTAGGCTTTTCAACTGTAGATACCTAGGCATAGCTTTCTTGCTTGCTTTTATTTTTGAATAATTATTTCGTTGAAAAGAAAGCTTGCAACAAATTGTGCTTGGGACACTGTACGTGGGTGGCCTGCCTGCCTGCATGGCCTGTAAATTATATAGTCGGTTGGCTGTGCGACAAGACGAGCGGCAAGTGCCACTCATTTTGCACCGTTGGTGCCCACACGGTGGCAAAAGTAACGGTAACGGTGACACGTTTGGAGTCGGAAACGGATTCACTTGTGGCTACCTGCCAGACAGGTGGAGCGGAGCTTCAGGCAACGTTTGCATTGGGTATCCTGCGGTAAGTTCAATATTCTTATATTTCAATACAAAACTATATATATATATAATGGAGTTGCAACTGTAACTGAGAGATACAAGAAGTATCTGTAAGCTTGGGAAAGTATCTTTTAAGTTGTACAGAGACTATGTTTGTGCATCTTGAAGCCACATGATCCTTAAGAATCCTTAAAGCTTTTTCGAAATATATTTTCTCGTTTAATTGCCTTAAGGACATTGCGTTTGGGTGCCTGTGTAGGGTATGCAACGCTTTTATCATTTACAAGAACTCTTGGCCCCTTGCCACTTGTTATTTAAGGCTTGCGGTTTCTTCTTCGTTTTAATTCTTGTTGAGCTTTTAATCATTTTTAAACAACAACTCAAGTGGCACACACGAGTGTAAATGTGTGTGTCTGTGTGTCAAAAGCCAAAGAGTTGCACACACACACACATACACATGCATCTGCAAGTGCCACTCAACAACACACAAAACATACTTAAACTCGCACTCACACACACACACACACACACACGAGCAGAGAGAAGTTGCTGGATTTCGCAAAAAAAGAAAAGAAAAGAGTGTTGCATACCCAAAAGGGGCATTGCTGTTGACGTCGCAAACGTGCAATCGTGCCGTCGCCTTCGCCGTCGGCATTTGCTGGCGCACACACAAAAGCACTTGAGAATTTTATTTTTTAACGCATAAAGTGCAATGAGTGGCCATCCGTCCGTCTCCCTGTCCAACCAACCATAAGTTGAAGAAGCTCATTCAACAAACTTCAGCTACACCCACAACTTCCATTTTATATCCTTTCCGCCTTTTCGGACTGTCTACAATGTCGACGGGGTATTTTTGTTGTTTTTGTTTTTTGTGTGTGCTGCCTGAACGGCAATTTTCATATTTTCTTTAATTGACGCCGCCAGTCACCAATCTGACTATGAATTATGCCAAGCAACTAGAAAGCTCAAAGCGTAATTGCGTTAACCTTTTTGTTTCTTTTGTTGGCTTGATACAGTGTGCGCTTAGTAAGGCGAACTAGCGTTCGTTTGAATACGAGTTGGCTCAAATTGCGGAATGAATATATATAAACTTTCTAGTCAAAGATAAACTTTGAATACTAGGAAAAAGAAAGGTTTAGGCATCAAATATTTGAAAGAAGTTCTAGCTTGAAATCAACTTAGACCTTTTAAACAATGATAAGATTAATAATATTACCATAGATTGGTTGAATAGTTAATGAGTCAAAGTGTTGTTTCTTGCGAGTGTTTACTGTAACTTGAAGCAAATGGAAATGATTGGGAAATTCGAACGAATTATGTCCAAAATGTTTGAAAGCAACTCAAAAGATATCAATTCTAAACTGTTGGTATAAATCGCATTCTAATGGGAACAAAGAAAACTCGAAAATATAAAAAGTTGCTTACCAAAAATATTGATTTAGCTGGCGTTGTTGCGATTCACTATGAAGTTGTGAATCTATGAAATGTGCACTTATAAATAAAAGAAAAACTCTGACAACTCTGATGCTGATGTTGCTGCTGCTGCTGTTGTTGCTGCTGCTGTTGTGTGTTGTTGTTGCTGCTGTTCGTTTTCATTTTGGGAGGGTAACACGAAAAGTTACGCTAGTTTATGAAAAAGTCTTTGAGCTGTCAAACTGTCCAATTTGTAGATAAAGTTGCGACGCGACAACCGGGTGTACCTCCTTACCCCCCCTCCTTCCTTTATGTTGTTGCTGCTTTAGCTCTTATTCAGTTTGCTTGTGTTGCCCATCAGCTGCTGTTGCTTTTGCTGCTTCTTGTTATTTTTGAGTTTTGCTTTCCGCTTTTTTTTTTCACGTGTTCTGTCTGTGTGTGTGTGAGCGTGTGTGTGTGTGTGTGTGCGTTTGTGCTTAAAGTTTGCGTCTTTAAGGCGAAATATATCGAAAAGTTTCGTCCCTTTTCTCGGGCAACATGTTGTCAAAAAAGACGCAGCATGCTTTTAGGCATGCGACCTATCCCCTCTCTCTCTCACACACACACACACACACACACACTCGCGCGCGTAGAACGTGTAGCGGTAATTTTATGGAAAAGCTTGTCGAAAAGTTGATTTCAATATAAGTTTTACATTTTGTCCCTTTAAGTTGCATGTAATGAGGCATATCGAAAGCGACTGGCTGATGGGAAGGGGTCGGGTGGGGGGCACACGTATACTCTGTAATAGCTATTTGCCATTAAACTCTCAAACTTGATTAAACGCGTCGGGGGCAGCTATTAAAAGTTTCGTGACTTGATCCAAGTAGTTTTTTGCAAGTGCCGAGATTATTGGCGAATAAAATTGTTGACACAAATTGATTGGGCAATGCCCTTAACCCGCCCCTTCCTTTTAACCAACTTTGGCGATGCGTTCGCCCTTTTATACTGTATTTACTATGTAAATGCACTCAAATCAAAATGTCTCCACTTTATGTGTAGTACTTATCACTTTGCTGAGTCGATTGAAAGGCAAGTTTATCTTTGTATTTGCTGCAAGAAGTCAGTAAATGCTATGATAAAGCTATTAACTAGAAAATTTCAAATCACTTTGCACACACACACAAATTTAATTTGATCAGCTTAAAAGTATGCTTTAAGAGCAAAGGGCAAATTGAATTTGCACATTTTATTGTGCAGCCCAAGAGTATGCTTTAAAATTTGTGGATTACCTTGTAATTTAGTACTTGCTAAGACATAAAATACTTGCATAAATAAAATCAGTCGATCGCATTGCTTTCACCATTGGGGCCAATTAACTACAACAAGTTGAATCAAAAGAAAACGCTCTAAACTTAAACAGCAGACGACAGGAGTGGTGAGGGGCATTGTATAGGCAGACTTTGCCAATAACGACTCATAATACCCCAGCCAAGGGCATTAACAAACAAAAAAAAAAAAACTTTATATTTAGCGTAAGTTTTGCAAAGCATTTTCAATAAGTTGGACAGCAAGAAAATTTGGTTCTTCGCAAAAACTTCTGCTGTTGCCCGCCTGCTGCTTCCTACTCATCTTCTTCCTGTTCCAACAACTTAAATAATTTGCGCAGCGCCCTCAAAAGTAGGCAGCACTAAGTTTATCCCTACAAGCAAGTGCAAGCGAGCAAGCAATAGAAACCACGCTTTGCATATTGCTATTTTGGCTATACTACGGATGCTGCTGCTGCAGCAGCAGTTACTGCTTAACCTAGCGCTCAAGTTTGAAAACACTTGGCTGAAGTAATAATTACCGTTTTGTTTGCGGTCCGATCTTTAGCCGCTGCGGCGCTTAGCATGCAAAACATACTAGATACGAAAACTGTGTTATGTTTGCCCAACACTTTTGGGCAACACACGCATATGCCGGGTGTATGTGCGTGTGTGTGTGTCGCACAGCTGCCATTCATAAAATGGCCGACGCCCAGCGGCACTTTTGCTGCTGCATTGCCAAATTATAAGCAGTAAACTTTGATTATCAACACACACACACACACACACACACACACACACACACACACACACACACAAACGCACACACACGCACATACACACATTTATGCATGTAATCGGGGCGTGGCAGTCATAAAATTTGTGTCATGCAAAATATGGATTTCGAAATGAATTTATGCGCGTTTGTATCGCTGCGGTTTCCGTTGCTGTTGCTGCTGCTGCTGCTGCTGGTTGCTGGTTGCTTTGCGTACACCTCCCCCTAACCTCGACCCCTGCCACAACAGCACCTACTTTTAGCCGCATTTTTGGTAAATTTTCGCTCCATTCGTTCGGTTTTGTGTGCGCAGGGTGGGCGGGCGAAGGCAGTGGCTACAAATTTGGTCATAATTTAAAGCTTGTTGCGTATTTATTAAAATTTGTAATGTCCCATTATGCCGTGCCCGCCTCCCCGCAAGCTACCCTCGCAAGCACCTGACTTACATAATACGCTGATATGAGTCGTCGGAGCGTTTAATGCCGGCTTTACGCTTCACTGGCCATCGAGGTAAACCAAATACCAAACCAATTGTTTAGCCCTCTCTTTTCGTTTCTCTCTTTCTCTTTGTCCAGCTGTTCGACGGTTCTGCTGTCAAAGGCAACTAATCCTTGTGGTCATTCAGAAAAGCTGTTGCGACAGGTTCGGTTCGGTTCGGGCTTAATTTGATGTGCGAGACAGACAACAAACTGTTGTGGAAATCCGAAATCAATATTTAATAATGAGAAACATGTTGATTTTGTTTTTAATTCGTCTTTTTATTTATATTTATATTTTATTTTAATTTATATATATAGAATATATACTTTATGTGTTAGGAAAACAATGCAAAATAATATGAAACTTATATGTAAGAACCCTTTTTTGTTTTTTATTTTTTTGTTTTTTGTTGTATCGATCGTTATTGATTACAGTTAGTTAAAATTGTTTTTAAAATTAATTTTCTCGTATTTTTTCTTTTCTTGTTATATATTTAATGGATTTTTTTGTTTTGTGTTTTTTTATTTGCTTGCTAATTTTTATAAAGGAATTTAGCAACTGATTTCTATTCACCATTCTTATGCTCGCAAAAGAGTAGATTTAGGTTTTATTTGTTATTTGTTTTTATTTGTTTTTTTCGTGTAAATTTATTTATTTAGCATGTGTCGAGATCTTTCCTTTCGATTCTGTGGCGCGTGTGTATTAAAAAAAAAACAAAAAATGCAAAAAAAATATTATTGAGAAAAATAATTAATATGTAATAAAAATTTTTATAAAATATTTAATACTTTTTCTTTTTGCGGTTGCGAATCAAATTTACTTTTTTTGTTTTTTTTTTTGTTTTTCGTTCTATTTTCTTGTGAGAACTTTTGCCGCAGCTTGGGGGCTTGGGGGTTGTGGACACTTCGGGCAAGTACGTGGCGGTAAAACACCAAAAAAAAAAAAAAAAACAAGACAAAAAAATATGCACTAATTGCATGAATCTAACCTGGTTAGTTAGACGATATAGCGCTTTACACATCGGCATTTTAATACAAAATCATATTAAAATACGTAAAATAATCATAAATCATAAATAGTATATGCATGTCGAATATATCGAAATTCTTTACTGAGCTGTTGCCTATGTGTCTCTCCTGTCCTTACATACAAACAAAATTAAATCAAAAATATATATATGTGTTTAAAAGCTAACACAAACAAAAATAAGAGCAAAATGTTAAGTAAATGTATGTTATGTGTCTGTTAATGTTAAGCTCATTTAATGTTAATGCTGTTGCAGTTAACAGAGGCGGCAATGAAATCAACAACAGCAACACAGGGTGTCTCGTGCTAAACGGATGCTGGTGTTGGTGTTGGTGTTCGTGGTGGGGGAAGAAATATACGTGTGTGTGTGTGTTTGTTGCAACTGTACCTGTAACTACTTTAAGCTATGCATAATATTACTGTTATTTTTATTTTGTTCTTTTTCGTTGACATTTAATTAATCAAGTTAATTTTCTTCTTAAACATTTTTGCTGCTTATATATTGAATTGTTATACTACTATTTTTCTTTTTGTTTTTTAATGTTTTTTTTGTGTAGCTGTTTTGCAAATTTTACAGCATTGCTTGTATGTGTGTAGTGCAGTGTTGTGTAGTGTTGTGAAGTGTTTAACATGTACAGCTAGTGCCTAGACATACATATATATGCTGTTTGTTGATGGATCGTTTTTGTTTTTAACATTTAGATTGGTAATTTTTTATAGTTGTAACTGTAATTGTTTTTTTTATATAATGTATAATGTAATAAATTTATTTTTCGTGTATATATTTTTTAATAGCTAGCAATTAATATTTTCTTGCTTTACACATACATATAAATGGATTTTTTTTTTCTATTTTTATTTTTTTTTATACCTTATTCCTATACATAAATCTCTATTACATCATTCTTGGTTGATTTTTTTTTTCTGATTTTGTTAGTTTCCTTTTTTCTTTTTTTTTTTTTAGTTGCGAATGCAAAATAGTACATTACATATAGGGTTGTTTTTTTTTGTTTTCTCGACTAAGACACTTAGACGCTAGGCATATACTAGTGCTTGTATTAAGTAATAATTATGCTCAGATTTCATTTCAATTATGAAAATAAAATAAAAATCTCAAAAAAAAAAAATATGTACTATACACACACATATATATGTATATATTGTGGGATCTTGTTTGTTTTTCTTCACGTATTATCTATGCCTAAGTAATTACTTGCCATTAATATATATATGTATATACGTTATATGTATATAGTTTTTTATCTGTTGCATGTGTATTATGTATATTAATAATTTACAATTTTATAAAATTTTCTAACATTATGTAAAGTGGGATTAACGTAGATATCGATATCGTTATCGTTATCGAAATCGATTTCTATCTCTTCTATTTTGTTGCATGTTATTTAAATGTTTTGTTGCGTCTTTTGAATAAACATGTTCTGAATTAAAAACCTTAATCCCTTTCCTTTTCTTTTCTTTTCTTATCTTTTCTCTTCTTTTGTTTTGTTTTCTTTTCTGTTTTGTATAGTATATATATATATATTTTATATATAGTTTTTGCTTAGCTTTTTAGAACCTTATACATATACATTTATGTAATTTATGCAATTTTGTTTTGTACCAAACTAACTAATCCTAAAAAAAAAATAATAGGAGTAGTATATGGTTAATTAATGATTAAAATGGGATTTTTACATACTCTTGTGCTAATATGTACTTGTTTTGGGTTTTTTTATGTTTCATGCTAGCTTCTAAAAAAAAAAACACACCACTTTAGCTGCTTGCCACACTGTGCAGCGTCGTACTGTCCTTATATATTTTGTTTACTACATTTTTCTGTTTACTTTTGCTGTTGCCAGGTGCACCCTGTGCTGCATATATATATGTATGCGTGTTATGTTCGTCTTGTTTGATTTTTACTGTTTTCGGTTCATCGGTTTAATTACTAAATTCTACATCAGTCGGTTTGGCACACAAGTCACGCAAATTGCGCGGGCGAGAGACAGAGAAAGCAACAGACTGAAACTGTATGGGAGATAGACAGATAGACAGAGAGACAGTGAGAGAGAGACAGCACAGGTTGAGTTGAGAGCTCAACAGCACCAAACGCTAACAGAGCGAAAACTGTTCACTAACAGTGACTGCTACTGCTGCTGCTCAACTTAACATGCGCTCAACAATAACAGCAATGATCATGCACTTTAACAGAATTTGCTGTATGTTACTGTTATTGGTTTGTGTCTTGGCTGATTTTTGCTGCTACTGCTACTGTTGTTTAGCTGTTGCTTGCTCCTCATCATCTTCATCATCATCAATATCATCAACATCAACATCATCATCAACATCATGCTCATCATCATCATTATCATCAACATCATGCTCATCATCATCTTCATCATCATCTGCTGCTGTTACTGCTGCTGTTGCTAAAAAGGCAATTGGAATTAATTGTAATTGCAATCACTTTCGCTGTTTTTGTTGCAATTTGCTAAACTAAACCTCGGTGCCATCCTCGCCCTCATCATCGAACAGCTGACTTGTGCTACCCTGTCCGCTGCGCGTCGCCGTCACCGACATTTTCTTCTTGGGCTTTGGCGGTGGCCTCGGTGGTATCTTCGCTATCTTTGGCGAATCGCCAGCACCATTACTATTATTATTATGCGTTGGCGATGCACCACTCGCCCCACCCATCAACGATCCGGACGAGGGCGAGCCAAGACCGACGCCAACGCCAACGCCAACACCAACACCAATGCCACTAATACTCGAGCCGGGCATTATCGTGATGCCATGATGTCGTGCGGATGTTGATGCCCCATATAGTGGCTCTGTATCCGAATTGTATAAATGTTGCAAGTGTTGCTGTTGCAGTTGCTGTTGCTGCTGGGCCTGCATGGCCTGTTGCTGCTGGATAAGCTCATGGATTGGCTCATAGATCTTGCTGGCATTTGCCGCCGATGCCACCGATGTGAGACTGGGCGTGGCAGGCAGCGGCCGATCTCTCATTGAATACTGCTGCTGCTGCTGCTGCTGTTGCTGCTGTCCGCCCGATACCTTGTGCAGATTCAGTGTCGAATTGCCGCCAGCTGTTGTCCGGAGTCCCAAATTATCATAGACCGGCTCCGCTTGCAGTTCAACGGTGGTGGCGGTGCCCGTCTCGCTCGGATTGGGTGACGTGGGCGATTGAAATTCATTCAGCTGTGTGCCATGATGCGATCCGGTTGCAGCTGCAGCTGCAGCAGCGGCGGCGCCCGACGTGCTCGGTGCCCAGCTGGGCACACGCGGCTTGCGGGGTATGGTCATGTAGCCCTGTTTCATGACCACCGCTGTGGTTGCCGGCGAATAGACGACGGGTGCGGGCAGAAAGGGGGATGCCGATGCGGACTGTTGATGCTGGTGCTGGAGTGCAGCGGCCATTTGCTGCTGCTGCTGCTGCTGATGCTGATGCTGCTGATGGCGACTGTTGGCCGTGGCAATCAAGGCCAGGTTGCGCGACTTGGGATGCTGCAGGGTCATGAAGCCGTTGTGGCCGAGTGTGGCAGCCGCAATCGTTGTGGTGCCATAGATGCCATGGGGCGTCATATGTGCGTAGACGGGACTGGTTAGAGGCGGTGGCGAGCGTATGCCATAGATGATCTGATCGGGTATGTTTGACTGTGAGGATTGCATCGATGGCGAGGTGGGTGGCACACGGGCCGGGAACGCCAATAGATCGGGTGGCAAGCTATTCCCATACGTATCATCCACATAGGTGTGACGAGAGCGAGGCGTCGTTGTTGTATCCGATAGTGCCACCGAGTGAGTCTCATCGTCCCGCGAGTGATTGGCTATGCGAAATGAAAGAGCGTAAAACAGTGTATGTTAGTTAACAGCTCTGCTAAATGAAATGCTGCTACAGCTAAGTTGATACATCTTAAAATCAATCAAAAAAAAAAACACTTCAAAACTGTTCGTTGACAATATGAATATTAAACTAACTAACGTAAGTCGCCCCAAAACCCAATCTAATTTTATGGGAAAAACTTTCTACACGCTTTATCATTTAGCTGTTTGAAACTATAGCTTTGAACGCGTTTTGAAAATCAAATGTAAGTTGTAAGAGTTGTCTGGCTTAAGATCTCTGGATTTCCTCAACTTTTCTACAACTACACCAATCTAACTATTTGTTTTAACAAAATAATGAGTAATAAATATTTAAGCATAATGTTTTCTTAACGTTTCGTTTTCCCAGTTCTTTTTGTATCCAATAGTCAAATAATAGCAAAACTCCCGTCGTAAATGTTTTTGACTTTAAGGCGAATTTGTATCATACGTTGTTTTTTGTCAGTGTAGTATTTTGTCATGCTCTTACTAAAGTACTAACGACTGTCTATAACTAACTGGAAAACTGAAGGGATTTGTCATGCGATTTATACCTTTTAGTGCTTGCTGTCTGTTGTCTATAGTATTATTTTTGGTCATCTAAATATGATTCAATTCTGAAAATAAAAATTTTCTCAACTTTTATATTTCAGCTAGTATATGTATGTATGTATGTATGTATGTATGCAGTTCAATTGTATGTAGTTATGTATATATATTTATATCGCTTTCATTTTATTACTGATTACTGATGATACTCTTAGTTGTTGTTCTTGTTGCTAACTAATCGAATTGTCTTAGCTATTGATAAATCAGCGTCGATTGTTGCTTCTGCTGTTGGCACATGTCAAACTGATTGTTTTTGGCCAAATCGACCAATAAGCAACAACAACATCAACAACAACAACAACAGCAAGAGTGAAGTGCATCAATTGCATTCAATTGGCTTTTCAATTGTCATTGCAATTCAATTGCCAATTGGAAATTTAAAGCAAACACATCCACCGAATCAAGATTCTTGTTGTTGTTGTTGGTGTTGCGTTGGGCGCTTTATTTATTTTTTTGTTTTATTGTGTGTTTGCGTTTGAGTTTAGCAGCGCTGGCGGCCAGTGTTGCCAAATGTGGCGGAAGTAATAGACACAAATGTTTCTATGTGTGAGTGTACAACATTTAAAAGTGTGCATGTGTGTGTGTGTGTGTGCCTATTTGTTTTGGGCGCTGCGAAAAATGCGAGCTAAATTGTCGAACTGCTGCTGCACTCAACTGGAAATATTCGACAAATAGATCACATGTGCAATTTGCACACACACACACACACACACACCAACACACACACAAACTGAACCCTCGCACATACACTCACACATGCACACAAACATTTTGTTGAGCAAACAGACAGAAAGCACGTTGCTGTCCATTGTGAATGGACAAACAGATAAAGAGGCAGCAGCAGCAGCAGAAGCGCACATCGTTGGGCGCCATTTTGAACTAAATTGTTAAAAATGTTCATTTCAAATGCTGCAGTCTCTCTCTCTCGCTCTCTCTTTTCAAGTGTCTCTTTTGTAAATTGGATATAACAGAGATTAGATATCTTAATCTAGACATTTTTTTCTCCTGTTCTCCTGAGTGCTTCAATCAAATAAGATCTAATTCTCCTCGAAAGCTTTCTTTTGAGATTTATTTGTTGCCAAACCTGGTCTTAGTTTCCTTCACTTACCGTAGGCAGTTTCGTCCAGTAAAGTTTTCTTGATCTCATGTCCATCGTCGCCGCCATCGACGCTCTCAATGTCAGTGCGACGTGGTGGCTTCTCGACGGGATTCACCTCGTTGAGCAGGCTCTTCTGCATCTCCATGATGACAGATCCCTCCAGCATCGAGCTGTTGTGCGTCTTGTCGAGCTTGCACGAGATAAGTCCATCACCACTCATCATGGTGTTGTCCTTCTGATAGGTCTTGACGCGACGGCAATACCAGAAGAGCGTTAGCACCAGAAAGATGAGCAGCACGAGAAATGTCGTCACAATAACACAAATGACAAGAAATATACTTGTTTGTGGATCGCTGGTGGAGGCCCCGATGGCTCCACTAATGCCCAGACCGCCCAGACCATCCGAACCCGATCCCAGATAGTCGCCATTGACCAGTAGTTGGAACTCAGCTTCCGCTTTGCCACCACGATTGTCGGCGATGCAGATGTAGGCACCCTTGTCGGAGGTACGTACTCCATAGATGCGTAGCTCAGAGGTCATTACCTGAGCCGGCGGCTGCTGTTGCACGCTCACCTGATCCACGGAGTTAAGTATGCGTATGTGCTGATCATTGGGGCCCGGATTCAGCTGTCGCTTGTTGTAGATCCAGGTGACATTGGGTCGTGGGGTGCCAATAATGCGACACGGTAGCGTTATGTTATCATGATTTGCCTCCACAAAGGAGCGCACAGAGCCCAGAATGCGTGGGCGACACGCAAAGTTCTCCGAGGGCACTTCGCTCCAGAGCTTACCACGCAGCTGTGGTGGCTCCCGGCAGTCGGTGGGTGGCGTATAGAGTCGCTTGGCAATGGCAAAATCACGAAACTCCTGTAGTTCACAGCTGCAGTTCCAGGCATTGCCCTGCAGCGAGAGGTACGTCAGCTTGGGCAGGTTGTCGAACGTCTCCTTATGCAGATGGGTCAATTGGTTTTGTTCCAGTGAGATGGCGCTGAGTGGTCCTCCAAAAACATTGAGCTGCACCTGCTTCAAGCGATTGTTGTTGAACTCAACGCGTGACAGGAAGGGCAGATTGACGAACAGACGACTCTCCAGCACCTCGATCTCATTGTTGTTGATGATAACGTTGCGTAGGCGCTCAAGACTCTCAAAGGTGCTGGGATGCAGCTGGCGTATACGATTGCTGGACATGTCTAGCTCGATGAGTATGGGCAGGCCTTTGAACGCATCCCGATTGACCTCCTGAATGGTGCAGTTGCGCAAATAGATCTTGTGCAGATTTTGCAGACCCGCCACCAGAAACTCTTCGCGTCGCAGTTCCGGTATTTGATTCTGTGAAAAGTCCACAACTTGCATCTCATTGCTCATGTCCTGTGGTATTTTACTCAGCTTCTTGCCCTTGCAGTCGGCACTCTTCTTTCCCGAATTCCAATGGCAATGACAATTGCTGCACGTTTGCATCCAATCCCGATGAGCCAACGACTCCTCTGCCATCAGCACTAACAGCATAAATCCTGTTAACAGCATTGGCAACAACAGCGTCGATCGTCTCGACCTTAGCCTCGGTCTGCTGTTAAGCTCTTGTGTTGTTGGTGCCATGGTGCAACTTGTATTCCGAACGTGCTTTAGCTTACAGCTGTTAATTTTCTCTCTCTCTCTCTCTCTCTCTCTCTCGTTCTCGTTCTCTTTATCTGCTGTTATTGCTTTTACACTAAGCTAAGCGAGGTCTTTGCCAGCCAGCCAGCCAGTCGATGCTGCGGCTGCTGCTGCTGTTAATTCTTTTGACACGCTGTTAATGTGATTCGGTTGGTTGTTTTTAGCTTTGCTTTGTTTGCTCTTTACCGTTATTGTTGTTGTAACTCTTGTTGTTGCTTGCGACAGACAAGACTGTGATTAATTAATGCGCCCCCTCGCTGTGTATCCCTTTTGTGTTTGTTTTCCTTCTGTCTTGCTCCTTCTTAGTGCTGTTCGCAATTAGCAGTGCAGTTTCCAGCTGTAACGAAAAACGTTGGGCATTAGTAAAATGATGCGTAAGAGTGAGATAGCAGATATGTTTGCTGTTGTTTTGGCGTGCGTAAAGGTCGCAGCCTCGACACCTGACACACAATTGAACAAGTGCCAAAACGCAACAGAAAAAAAACTGGGACCGGGTTCAAACAAAAGGGTACAAAAGAATACAGTGTGATGATGCCAACTGCCGAGAGAGGGAGACAAAGCGCTTAGCGCTCAATTACGACGTAATGAGGTCAGGCAGCATTACGTAGTGTGTGTGCTTACGTTTGGCAAACGTTTTTCGGCGTGGAAGCTTTTAAGCGATTAGAGCTTTTGTTGCAAACACAAAATGCATGCATGCGTATGCTCGACCCTTTCGACCATGCGTAACCAAATTAATTACCAGCGATACGTAATACCCTGGTAAGTAGCTGCAAACTCGAGCGTCAATTAAAATGGCAACTAAATTCAATATCTGCTGTGCTGAAAGCGAAAGACAGAAAGAGAAAAGTGGAAAGCATTTGGTTATGGAGATAATTTATTGATAAAAGTAATGACAAAGTAACACTACGTTAAGCGAATAACGCTTACGTTTTTAATTGCAGTTACTTTATCTATATAGTACTACATAAAGATTAACAACTTTCAGTTTACGTGGCGTAAAGAAAGCCTCTGTAGCTATTATACGAAGCACATTGTACAATTACGTCATGCATACTGCAAGCAATAACGTGTATGTTAATTACGTTATGAATTTGATTACGTCACCTGAACGCACAGCGTGCATAATTGAAGTGAGAGAGAGAGAGCATCGCTTACTTCGCACCTTTCATCTCACTTGATAAATGGTGACGATTGTCATTAAGACAGTTTACGTGCTTCATTACGTTATTCATTACGTTATTCAATTAATGTCACATGCCGAGCAGTGAATGATGTTCTCCAGACGGAAACCGCGAAACGACAACAAAGAAGAAAGAAAGTCTGGTTAGGGGGAAAACACAAGGACATCGCAGGACACCTCTAGTGAGAGTGAAAGACAAAGGATGAAAGTTCGCTTCTGTTTGAAGCTCAAACTCAACTCAACTCGGTTCAGGTGAGGACAGAAGGGTGGGAGTAGTTTGGTTTGGGTGTGGTTAAGCGTTGCGACTTGATTAATGAAAATGCTGTTAAAGTGTGACACATTTTGCGGTGGCCAACTGTCTTGGCCACGCCCACAAGCCACACCAACCCACAACTCTCAACTCTCAACCCACAACCTTCAAATTGAGTGGGCGGCGGCCTTTTGTTCTTTTCTGGCTAAACTGTGAACAAGACAAGAGACACAACGAACAACAAACAATCTGTGACCCGTCGCGACCCACTTCAGCCACTTCAACCACTTCAACCACTTCGAGTTCAGCCACTACAAGTTTATATTTTGTACATACAAAGTATATATTTTTTGTCGGCCTTAATTCAACGGGAGAAAAGGAGAGTCAAATTATGAAAAATACGCCAACTAGCTGCGAATATTATGTATGAATTATTTATTAATAACAATTGCAGTCAAAGCAGCATCAGGAGCTCGAGCAGCAGCAGCAGCAGAAGTTGCCACAGCCGCAGCATTCCAAAAATACATGAGAAAAAACACATTCAGCGGAAGCAACAGCAGCAAACCAACAAACAACAATAACAAAAACAACAACAACTTGCGGTTGTACTGACGAACATTTTAGTATGTATTTTATTTTTTTGTTAAGTTTTTGTTTTTTCTCCATTTCGCTCACTCTACTATATCTGCATCTTTTTTGCTCGGCTCTATTTATTTTTACTGAATCCGTGTGTGTGAGTTTGTTTGTTTGTGTGTATGTGTGTTTGTAGCTTTCACATGTGCATACTCTCTTGATATACTTAATGGCAATGGGGTATATTAGTTAAACAGTGATCAGTGATCGTCGGAACTACGAGAAAATAGTAAGATTTAGGCACCTAAAGTTGAAGTGGCAAGCTGATTATGATTATCTTATAGCTTTCTGTGTATGAGAATATATTTTTAATGTTTTGAAAAACATTTATTTTGACAAGAGAAGGTAATTAAATCATTGAAGTTTTCATTATTGAAGATGGAGAGGATCACAAGTGAATAAATTGTCATTCAATGATTAAGTCCAAAAAACGTAGCATACTTATGTGGGCGTGCAATATTTGTATAGTGCAACTTTTTCTTCGTTGACTTTCAGGCTTCCCTAATAACTCGAATTTTCTACTCAATAAATAAGAAATGGCTTCATTCGCTATAGATCGCTAAGGCTTCAGCAAAGTTATATTCTATAAAATATGAATTTATATGCACATTATATTGAAGAACAGATAGTTTAATAGTCATGAAGCTTTTAGTGAATGTTGAGTTTTCACGCGTCTTTTTTTGTTTTTAACTTCGTGTTTTCATTATTTTTGTGTAGCTGGAGCTGTGTCAGCGGGGATTGAGAGTAAGAAAAAACCTCAAAACAAATTAAATATGCAAATAAAAAGGGAAAAATGCTGCAATTTTGCGCTTTGTTAAATATTTGCTCAATGTTTTTTTGCGCCATTTTCTCTTTGTTGGGTTTTTTGGTTTCGAATCGTCTTTTTGTATGTTTTTTTTTCGTATTTTTCTGTTTGCATTTTTTGTTTGTTATGGCCATTGCTTTACAGCTTTGCTCGCTTTTCGCTTCTCGCTTTCGTCCACTTGTGCCAAAGTCATTTTTAAGAGAACGACGAGCAATGATATCTCTAGAAATCCTTCTCAAAGGAGCACCTGCCCGCACTTACAGCTTCTTTTGCTCTGCTCCTGTGCTTAAATATTTACTCAATTCATGTTTTTCGCTTCGCTTTTGTTTGCTTTTTGTTGTAGTATGTGTTTATTAAATGGCATCAAATATTATATCTGGCAGCGCGGGCAAACACATTAGGAGCGCTTCTCTCGCCTTCTCGGTTTATCTTTTAGCCTGTGCACAGTTTATATCGCTATTCGACCTGGGGATTTGCAACCCTACACTACCTCCTCCCCCTATCCTATCCTACCCTCTTAATTGTAGCGACAATTTGCGATAACGATTTTTTGTTGTTTTTTTTTTGTTTTTGTTTTGGGGTTGCCAGTTGCTAATGTCCCAATTTGTGTATTGTTTGTGTCGCCCTCTAGCGACCAGTCTCTCACTCATGTTGCCATGTGGCATGTGCCACCACACCCTTCATGGCACACTCTTAGTGTGTGCTTTCTCTCCATTTCAAGCAATTCAGTGTAACGATTGTTACATTTTACTCTGTCATTTTATTGCCATTTGCGGCTGTAATTGCTATATAGAAGTGTCACGCCCATTGGGTTGCCCGTTTCTCTCTATGCACCCCGCTGCCTCTCCTTCTGGGTGCCGCTGCTGCTGCTGCTGCTGTCTATTGTCAGCTTAAATCGATTTGAACAAATTTAATTGCTTTGGTTTTGGTTTCACTTCTTCTTTTTTTGTTGTTGTTGTCGTTGGTTTGCTGCTTTTCCAATTTTTTGTTATATTTTGTTTGCATTTTTGTTGTATTATTTAGCATTTGTTGTTGTTCTTTATTTTTATGTTTTTGTCGTATGCCAATTGCTTTTTAAGTGTCTTTTTTTGGTTACCATCTCCCTCTCCTTCTCTCCCTCTCTCACTCTTTCTCGCTCTCGCTTTGCGTCAAAAGTTGTTGAACTGTCAAAAAAAAATAAAAATAAAAAATGTATGCAAAACAAGAAAAACAACAACATTTGGCCATTGACCGAAGCCGTCACAACAATTTGTTGCCAAATGAAGCGAATTTCTTCTCACAAAATTTTCATTTTTTTTTCCTTTCCTTTTCCATTGTTGGCTCTTATTTTTAATACTCCTTTTTTTATGGCTGCCCTGCATAAATATTTAACAATGCGTAGAATATGGTTATTGCCTTTTATGAAGCACCCGAAAAAAAATAAACTCGTTACCCCAAAGCGTAACACGAGACGAGAAAATAACAACAAGAAGAAAGAACCAAAAAAAAGACTCATAACTGTAAGCTAAAAGCCTATTTGCAAATTGTTTCATCTTAAATTTAATGATTTTTTCACTTACTCGTTCTTGCTCTCTCTCTCTTTTTCACTCTCTCTCTTTCGCTCCATTTCTATCGTCACACCACACGACTCGCTCGGTTAGTTCAGCTGACCAATGAGCAAATCCACTTTAGAAAAGAGCAAACTGAGAAATAGAGAGGGAGAGGGAGTGGGAGTGGGAGTGAGATCGTGTCAAGTTTCTGGCATATGATATATGTATATATATAATGCTAATGAACTGTGACAATTATTTGTAATGCAATACCGGAAAGGCAAGCGACGGAAAATGTGAATAATTTGTAAGTAAATATCAGAAGATAATGAAAGGCAAACGCAATAACAGATTCATTGAGCATGAAAACGAATTCAATGATATATAACGATTACTTTTAAGAACAGTTTCAACAAGGGGTTAAAAGGGGGTTCAGGTTGAAAAGCTCATTCGATTAATCGATTAATTTGCTTGCTTATCGATGCGATTTACATTCTTTCGATTTCAAATAACATTTCTATCATATTTAATGCTGTTCCCTGTTAAGTTTGACTTTCAAAACCTCATCAAGTCACAGTTAACATTTGATGCGTTAGCTTTATCGAGTTGGCCCTGTATGAAACTATTTCAGTGGCGTTACACAACCTGGGCCTGAGCTCAAGTCGAGTCAAGTGCTTAAACCAATTGGGAATTGTAAATGAAAATGGCATGTGATAAACGAGATGCTCGCGGCAGCCAAGAATAAGAAAAAGCAGGTAAGTGGAAACCAGGCCAAGAATTTGCATGCCGCAACAAGCAACAACGCATTCGAATTTCCATGACGGCAATTTGAAAACTGCAGCAGCAGCAACAACAACAACGCCATTTGCCAATCAGTCAGCCGATAAAGGGAACGAGAGGGACAGAGAGAGAGAAAGACCGGATGAGGGAAAGGGTGTTGTCAAAGGGAATCATCTTCATTTCCTGCTGCTGACTTATCATCTCCGTCTGCTCCACCTGATCCATCTCATATGCAGCATTGCAATTCCAATCATTGGCGCATCATATCATTCAATCTTTGCTTCCCTCTCTCTCTCTCTCTCTCTCTCTCTCTCTCGGCTTAACAGTCGTTGCTGTCTCGACAAAAAACCGTTTGCTGTGTGTTTTGACAACTTGTTTTCGACTGGTTGCAACTTGGCAGCAACTTTTGGCTCATCCGTGGAATTGTTTATCTGGGAGCGCGGCGTCTCTTCTCTTCCCTAATCAAATATTCAATTTCTTGTACTGTCATTGCCAGAGCTCCCAACAGCTCACACACACACACACACACACAGAGAGCACTCATATACACTCGAAGGGTTTCACAGCAAGTCTCGCGTCATGCGTCTTGCGTCTCAAGTTTCAGTGTTGCAAGTGGGATTGAATGAGTGGCGAGCGTGCAACATAAAGTGAGCGCTGGACACGCCCTATTCAATTTGCGTCAACCGCTGCATGTATGCTGCTGGCGTCTCTGGCGAAAAGTAATCGAAAAAGTACTAGCCAACAAAAGGACCAGACGATGGTCAACCAAGAATACCCTAGAAGCAATATTGACAGTGCAAAGAAAGTAACTGCTACTAACTTGGCAGCTTTACTTGTTATACCCCCCCCCCTCCCCACCGTCTTTTTAGAGGGTATCCGCAAGCGGTGGGGGAATTCACTGCAACGGAGCAGACATAACTTTCACTTTCGCCAAGGTTCGCTGCGTCAAAGCGAACAAGTCGCCCCCCCCAAAACCGAAACGCACTTAAGCACTTGCTGAGGGTTGGACACACGACAGCGAGGGGACGTTCCGAGTGTATAATGGGGATGGGGTGGCTATGTGGTTGAGGTTGGGGGGGTGTTGGTCTTTTAGCTTGGCTTGGGCAACTTATTTTTTTTTTTGCGCAAATTTCATTTGAGTTAAGTTCGCGCCCCCGTACAGGGTCCAGTGATTGAAGTGGCCGCCGCAGGGTGGCAAGGATCAGCGACAAGATGACGATGAAGACGAAGACGATGATGATGATGATGATGATGGTGCTGATGATGATGGTGCTGAGCAGTGGGTGAAGGCAGGTGCTGCTTGGTCCAGGCAAACTTTGAATTTAATTTGGCGCTTGTCTAGACAAAACTGCTTGCTAGCTTCGAGCTGCGAGCTGCGAGCTGCGAGCTGTGAGCTGTGAGTTTGCTTTATGTTTTAACTCAACTACGTGGTTCGACTTGATTGAAATTGTTTCTTGTCTTGTCCTCTGCTGTTCGCTTCTGTCGTGTACTGGTCAATGGTGGGCAACGGGGCGAGTAGGAGAGTCTGTATATGAGCGCCAGGCGACGTTAAGGACACGTTCCCAAGGGAAATGCCACAAATAAATGTGAGAAAAGTGATTCCAAAAGGTGGACGATTGCATTGATGATTGTGCTTTCCTTCCTAAAGTCCCTTCAATAGCTGTCAGCTAAATTAACTTAAAAGAAATATTTGCCCTGACTTGAAATTGAATACAAAGTGTGTGACAGTTGCACTGATATAATTTGGATGCTATAACAAGTAAGAAGGCCCTAGTCGAGAAATCCCGACTAGACGATACCCTGAACCGAATACTTTACGTATACAGTCAGTGCTTGCAAGTATGTGTGTGTGTGTGTATGTATACGCGTATAATGCATACTTTCTTAACTTCAATGTTCCATATCTCCGGTGATTCTCAACCGATTTCAATAACTTTTTCACAGATAATCATTATTTTGTCTAATGTTTCAAACTGCATCATAAAGATTTCGGAATTCAAGATTTTGTTGTTATCGATCACATGTGTATATCGGAAACGGAGAGAGTTATCGAAAATTTAAAACAAACTTGTACTGCCTAGGTATTAGGCGAGCTTATGTACCAAATCTGAAGTCTCTAGCTCTTATAGTCTCTGAGATCGACGCGTTCATACATACGGACGGACAGACGGACATGGCTGATCAAGAATATATATACTTTATGGGGTCGGAGATGCTTCCTTCTGCCTGTTACATACTTTTTGCACAAAACCATTATACCCTTTTTACTCATTTTCAATGGGTTCAGGGTATAAAAAAGTAGCAAACGACGCTTTACAATATTAAAGATCACTTGAATACTTATCTTTAGTGCTAACAGAGCTTTGTTAAGTGCATTGTTATGTGATGTTAAGTGCACTGTTATGTGATGTTAAGTGCACTGTTATGTTATGTTAAATGCACTGTTATGTTATGTTAAGTGCATTGTTATGTTATGTTAAGTGCATTGTTATGTGATGTTAAATGCATTGTTATGTGATGTTAAGTGCACTCTTATGTTATGTTAAGCAATGCAAGTAATGTTAATTAACAGTTACATAACAGGGATAAGAGTTAGCATAAGCGAGAGCTAACATAGCTGATCGTTTGTTAAGGAATCAAACTTATCAACATTCATTGTCTTTCATTGTTTATTCATTTTCACACACAAAAAGCTTATATTATACATATTGAATTACGTATTTACGTATCTGTTCCCTTTGCCCATATATAACGTACGTGTGTTTGAATGCAATCAGTTTAAGTATGTGTATTACTCGCTACTTGTGGTCAGGTGGATGCCCGATTCTCCCCGCTCACTCTCTCTCTCCCTCTCTCTGTCTATCTGCAGCTGCGGCAGTCGCTTCAAATTGATTGATTGATAGGTAGACCCACGAGATGGACTGGTCGACTGAGTGTAAGTGAGATAGTCTGTGGAGGTAGACAAAGTGGCCAGCCATAAGGTTATATCATTAACCTCAACTTGCAACCGAACGCAACCTGACCGGTTTGCCGGTCCTGGGTGTTACTCTCCTCTGCGCTGTCGAGTGCTTAACGTGTCAACAGGCATTTGGGTATCATTTTGCGCTTTGGCTCTCTTATTTATGATGATGCATTTGCCACTGGACCGCGACGACCTTCCCCAGCCTCCCGAGCTTCATTTCCATTTTGTTTCGATCCCTTGTTGGCTGTTATACGCAAATGCGTTGCCATTTGCCGCACACTCTTAGCACGCGCCAGTGTTGACTAACTTCTGTGTATGCCCTGTTAACGTTAACGAGGAGAGAGGACTACACATACAGAAATCAAGTATACGTATCAAATAAGCAATTCGTTTTCAGCGTTTACAGGGTATCTGTTAGTCGTTACTGTTCACTTAAATGCATTAATTTTTTTTCTCTCTTCTTTACGGTTTTTGCTGTATACAGTTTAATTTGTTTTGGGCTGAGGCAAAGTATGGGGTCTTTATGGTGTATACTTAATATTGAGCATACGTCATGTGCGCCTAACGAAAGAGAAAGAGCGAGAGAGAGAGAGAGGTAACATGTCATGACATGCGCTTAATATGCATAATAATAAAAACTTCTGCTGAAAGTGATGGAGCACTGGCCCCCTCCACCACCCCCCTCCACCTTATCCCCGCTGCAGAAGTTGATCGTTTTGTGTTGAAGCTGCGCACGTACCACAAATATACATATTGTACATATCGTTATCCTGTTGTCCAGGAGTTCCAGTCCTTTGGACGAGAAAAGTTCATCAATCATATGATATTGGAAATGGACAGAATAATTTCATGCCACATACCACATATGCCGCATATGCCGCATATGCCGCATATGCCGCACACATGAAACCAACTCTGCATTGATGATGACCACGCGGCCTATGAATTTATTTATTAATCATTTCGCTCTGCCCATCTGTATGTGTATCTGTGTGTGTTTGTGTGTGTGTGTGGCCAATTTTTATGATATATTTATGTATGCAAAAAGGAATTGATGATCAACTTCCCCTTCGACACCCCCGCGACCACAACAACAACACCGTTTGCGCTAAGTGCTCGGCATTATGTGAGAGCACGCGAAATAAAATTAATAAAATTCGATGTCATTTTCCATAATTTGTCTTGGGACATGTTAATCGTGTTTGTTGGCCCTCTTAATCAAATAACAAAAACAATATATATATATATATATATATATACTTTCATGTGCAATTAGCAATGACAATAACAAAAAGCAATAACTTTCAGTTTCTTTCGACTTTCGATTTGCTTTGTGCAATTTCTTCCTTTGCCTCTTGGGTCCTTGAAGAGTTCTCTAGGGTTTGATTGCCTTTTTCGACGCCTTGTTGTTGGCATCTTAACGTCTATTAAATGGTTCCTGAGACTTATTTGTAACTAGGTCTTTTATATATGCAGAAGTTGAAAAGATTGTGCTTCGTTTCGTTTTTGGTTGATACAAATTGTGAACAAATTGTTGTCTGCATTTACAATTTATTTCATTTTCGTGCCTCACACTGTGACGTGCCACAAATGAGGCAAGTGCTGGCAAGATGAAAAGTTAAGGCTTGATTGCAACAACAGCAACAGCAACAGCAACAGCAACAATAACTAATGCAATATGCAGGCATCTGCATTTAGCTCAAGCAACCGTTAGTTGCATGCCGCAAGCATTGTGCATTGAAAGCGTTGCGCCACACTTGCCACAAATATAAATTAGTAGGTCAGTGTTGTGCTTGCTTTTAGTACGGTTCGGTTTCGGTTTCGGTTTCAGTTTCGGTTCCTCGGTGTGTGCCACTTTTTTTTATCTTTGTATCTGTTAATTTCCGCATTTCGTTAGCGTGCAAAAGCCAGAACAACCCCAAAGTGAGAGATGTAGCCAGAATGCAGGAAAACAAGAAGAAGAACGATGAAGGGAAAAAATGGACCGGCAAGCATTTAGCCAACTTAATTGATATTAATATCAGATTGCAACAGATTTTCTGGTGCAAAGCATACAAAAAAATGTCCGAGTGTTAATTCCATTTTATATTCAAATTACATTTTATGGCATTCCAGTTGGGTTTTGTTCGTTGTTTGGGGGGGAAGAGTTGGTTTTGGGGCAGTTGCAGAAGAGAGCACACTAACCCTACCTAGTAGCAATAATGTTATACTCAGTAAGTACTGTTAAGAGGCAATGCATGTTAAGAGTGACGCGTGCAAGAGTAGTGAAGTGTCGAGTCGCGTGCTTCATAAAGAACAGCACAAACATTCGGTTCGTTTTAAAGGATAGTAAGCTCTTTCATCCTGTCAACAATCTTGATTTCATTTTTGGTCTTTCTTTCTTTCCATACCTCTATATCTTAATCTTCATCGCTAGCTCGATCTTTAGCTTGTTGACCATCTTTTTTATGTGTATGTCTATTGATCCTTTCAATATCTCTGATCTTCGTATCTGTCTTATCTACTCCACCCTCTTTATCAATCATAATCACTCCTTCTTTGTGTCCCATCTCTCTTTCGAATTCACTTTCTTGCGAGAACGTTTGAGTGTTTTCTTTTGTCTCCAAGTTATTTCAAATCGTCTCTCTTTCCCTACCTCTATCTCTATCTTAATCTTTTTCACTAGCTCGATCTTTAGCTGCTTGACAATCTTTTTTATGTGTAAGTCTCTTGATCCTTTCAATATCTTCTTATCTATCTTATTTACTCCGCCATCTTCATCAATCATAATCACTTCTTCTCTCTATCAAATCCACTTTCTTGCGAGAACGTTTGAGTGTTTTCTTTTCTCTCCAAGTTATTTCAAATCGTCTCTCTTTCCCTACCTCTATCTCTATCTTTATCGCTAGCTCGATCTGTAGCTTTTTTCAATATCTCTATCTTCTTATCTATCTTATCTACTCCACCCTCTTTATCAATCATAATCACTCCTTCCCTCTATCAAATCCACTTTCTTACTCGAACGTTTGAGTGTTTTGTTTTGTCTCCAAGTTATTTCAAATCGTCAAAGTTTCCAAGGAGACAGCTTTTTGTGCTGTACTTAAACATTGAAATGGCTTCTTAGGTTGTTATAAGTCTCTCAATAGAAAACATTTCTTAAGAAACCTAAATAATGCTTATCAAATCTCAATAAGAGTTGTTTCACACACATATATATATATATATATATATATATGTATATATTTCAAGTAATGAAGAAACGTTTGAATGCTTGAGTTTATTCATTCATGATGCGAAAAGTAGACAATACAATAGCTATATATCTAAAGTTAGCTATAGCTTTTTATTTATATAGAGCTCTAATCATTATTTGTTTCGCTTTTAAGCAATAGCTCTGTGTTTTTCCGCATTGTCTGGCGCTGTCTTTTGTATTATTTCTATTTTTCTTTTTATAGTTTTTTGTTTTCTTTTCGTATTTCGTATTTGTCTCGTCTAGTGTCGAATGTTTTGTGGTTGTTGTTTGTCGCTTGCAGCTTGGCGCCAATGAACAATTCAATTGAAATTTTTTCCTTGTCTGAAAGACTTTTGCGTGAAATTAAGAAAGCATTTAACGCCACATAGCCGCCAAATGGAATGGGGGCGGCGACTGGTGCGGGTTCGTTGCACACAAGTGGGCGTGGCGTGACTTACGTGAAGCAGCCTTTTGTTGTCTAAGCCAGACTAAGCCGGGCAAAGTTACCAGCAACGAGCAACGAGCAACGAGAAACGAGCAACGAGGAACGTGCAACCAGCTACCAATTACAGCAACAACTTTCAACAAAACACAGCTTCCCAACACTTAGCTGTACGTTATTGCTGCTGCAAGCCATCCAGCCAGAGTTGCCGCCTTTATTGTTGCTGGCTTTAGCAGCCCTTGTTGTTGCGGCAACAATTAATGCAACCGCCAAGAGCTCTATTAATACTAAACAATATTGTAATCAAATGCAATATACTCTCTCTATATATATACTTGGCATCAAATGAATGTGGGGCATATTTGAGGTTGAAAGAGGGGAGAAACCCTTTCGGGCATTTTATTTGTAAAGCGAAACCTATAAATATGAAAAGCTTTTATGTGAAAAGTGTTGGAAAGCACGAAAAAAAAGAAAGAATTTTCAAAACTTATAAAGTTATTAGAAGGCAAGAAACTTCTATAAAAAAGGGTTGCCAGGTAGCGAATAAATTAATGTTCGAGTGATAAAAATGATGTAAGGAGTCGCAAAGATTCTTTATCTGAGTTTTTGTTCCAACGAAAACACTTTTGAATATGATGTGCGTACTTCAGCCCTGAAAAGTATACTACAACTATAAGTTTTAGCGCGATTTCCATATTCGATTTATAGCTAACAATAAAGTTATATTGTAATTAGTTTTAGCTTAAGTTGGGAGATGTTCAAAGTAGATGAAAGTTGATTAAGTCCGCGTATAAACGTTTCCTACTAGGGTTAGCTTGGCTCAAAGGACGCAAAACACCAGCCCAGCGTCAATGTCATACATACATACATACACAAACTTGTAGGCATATGTGTGTATGTGTGTGTGTGTGTGTGTGTGTATGTGTGTGTGTGTGTGAGCTAGTTATATGGGCTTGTGTGCCGCGTGCTTGTGCCCGCTCCCCGAGCAGCTGTAAAAGTGAAGTGCTTAGAAAAATGGCAATTTACTTTTGTTTTACATGGCACTAGCTAAAGAGCTCTATGCGAGAGTAAACTTAAATGGGCAAGCGGCAAAGCGAAGGCACGAAAAAACCATAAAAAGTAGAACTAAAATTTTATGCCATAAAAATTATTGTCTCGAGATTTGCGCACACAAAAAAAAAAACAAAAAAAGTAAGAAAGAGTAAGGCAAGAAGGCAACCAAGCAAAAGGGTTGAGTGAACGAAGATGTAACGGGGCGGAAAGGGCAGGGGGGATGTACTCACAGCAAGGAAGCAAAGATGCTTAGACTTAAGAACTATAAAGTTTTAGGTTATTTCTTTTCGCCCTTCCCAAAAAGGGCCCAGAGTCACGGGGGCCAGCGATTGAGTCGTAGTCGTCGTCGTCGTCGTCGTCGTCATCATCGTCTTTGTCGTCGTTCAGACAATTATGGGCCCGGCGCCAAAGGAGGTGGTCGAGTGTATTGGCGTATTTGGCTTTTTCCATCAAAAATATTATCGTTAAGGGAGAGGTAGGGAGAGAGAGATTAAGCGGTTGCTAGACAAAAACCACACAGCGTCTACCCCAGATCCTGGGGATATGCGGCAAGCAGTAAGTGCATTGACCAGGCAACACAACCACACACACTTTGACACACCCACAACCCAAACGATATACTGACCCACCATTTTGTCACCTTTTGTTTGCTCACACACACACAGAGAGATTCCTCGTCTGGGAGCGATGCGTATAGCAGAAGTTTCGAGCAGTGAAAGAGAAAGAAGGAGCGACGACCGCTAGGTAATTAGATCACTCCTCCAACATAGAATGGGTTTGGAGAAGTTTAGCGGCTGCATCAGGGTTGCATTTGTGGGTTTCGTGGATGGATGCTTAACAAGTGGGCAACATGTGAGCATAGTTCGAGTTGGGTAATTAGATCTACTCTCGTCAGCGACACCCAGCTGGACACAACCGGACGTTCCATACAATGTAAAGAAGAAGAAGAGACATGCAAAAGTTTTGAGCACACTTTTCAACATTATACAGCACACAAAAAGTAAGTTGAGCAATGCGGACTGTCGCATAATGGGCGAGAAAAAAGGAATGCGTTTAATAAGCAACAGACAAAAAGTTAAAACTTTAATTGGTTATACCCACATGCAAAAAAGTTAAGCCAAAAAAATTCTCACTCGAAAAGTTTTGATGAATTTCGTAAATAGTTTTGTTTAGATGTGGAGATTATGCGAAAACAGTTGAAATAATAAGTTAGATAAAATGTAACTCTGGAGCAAGGATTCTACATACATGGACCAGGTAACGGTTTCTGTAACGGTAACGGTAACGTTAACAGTTACGGTAACGATAACGATAACGATAACACGCCCTCGAGTGCAGTTAAGTTAAACAATTTAAAGCATCCTGTTGCTTCTCAAGACGCCATTTTTGAAAGTCATCAAAGTACTATTCCATTTTTATTCCCACACACACAAAGTTTGACTGTGTAGATTATTTTGGGCTATTCTTGGTTGTTGGGACACATTTGTCGGCGGAGACAGACTGATGCCGTTAAAAATCTTTTTAATTTATTTGATGGAATTTTATCGAATAGAAAAAGACAACAACAACCGTTGCTATAACAACACATAAGCAGCGAGAAAATTGTTTTTTGCTTCGCCTTTATGTTGATTTTTATGGCCCGCGGCAAAAGGAAAAAGTGGTGCGGGTTGCCGACAACAAGGACACGAAGGAAACATCAGGACATGACAGATTACGCAAACTGCCTACAGACACAAATATCTTTTTCGATTCAGCTGATATCATGATTGATTTGCTATAAATTCGATTCGAGCCGAACCAATGCACATTTATTGCTTTGAAATTTGTTGAGTTATATTTCAACCATGTTTAAATTCAGTATTCAGTATTCAGTATTTAGTTTGTATGCACAAAAATGTTCAACAAGCAGAAAAGTTAATTGGCAAAAACCTTTGCACTTTTTTAAGCTCCTCTCTTTTTCATAAGGAAACTTTTATTCAGTCATTATTATTTGTATGGCATACTGAAGTCGGAAACTTCAAGACAAACACGCAAATATGAAACGAGCAAGAGAGAGGGAAAAGGGAAGACCATTCGTTTAACAATATAATTCATAGAAATTCTCACATATGAAACGCACTCTCTCTCTCTCTCTCTCTCTCTGCTCAGTGTATAACTTTAGGTGGAACTATAGTTTATAAGTATATATATATATAAGTAGTGAGCGCCAGCCTCAAAGAGTTTTCCCCGGAAATTTATGTGCATATGCATTAACATCTGGCATATTGTAGGCACAAGCAGAAAATGAAAACGAAGACGAGGCAGCAGCTAAACTTAACAAATGAGTGCCAGTCAACAATAGACAGAGATAGCGAAAGACGACAAAATATACATATATAGTATATGTATATATGTATGGCGCCAAGTCGGAAAGAGAACCTCAACTAAAACCAAACAAATGGAAAAACAAAACGAGAAACGCTGAGCCCAATCCCAGCAAAAAGTTGTTTACAAATGTGGCAGTGGCACTACAGGACATAAAAAAAAACAAAAACGAAAAACTTCTGTTGCTAAAGCAGCTATCCAAAAATTTTTGTAACGCCCAAACCCCTCTCCAACCGCCACCCCTTAGCCTTTGTAGTTAAACAACAGCAGCCAGCAGGCTAGTTAGAGCACAGTTTGAGACTGAGAAGCAGTTGGGAAAAGTTCATTTGCCAAACATCGTGGTCTGAAGCTGCTTCAAACCGAAAAGCCAAAGTGAAAGCATCAAACAATGTGACTGCATTTACTTCATCTATACCCCCATCATACCTACCCCCCTCTCTTTGTATCACCCGCTGCTCTTTCATAGTTGTTTGTCGTCGTCGTCGTCGTCGTCGTGTTCTTATTGTGCCCAACTCCTTTGACATTGTGCAGAAGAGCGGGCCTGACAGGCACAGGAAATATATGAGCTTGGTTACCCTGTGGCCTCTCATCTCACCACCTAAGCCGAAGGGGGTTGGAGCAGAGAGGGGCCTGTGTTTGTATAGGCGTCGCTGTTTTAGACTCTCGTAGATTATAATGGAATAGACTCGTTGCTAACTGGGCAACAGCAAGGCAACGCGAAATTGAAAAAAAACAATACAAAAAGCTGAAAAACAAAACAAAAATTCTACCTAAAGATGGTTGCGTGAGTGAATGTCGTGTCATACGGCAATAATGTTACTAAATTAACGGTCAATAACCATACGGGATGTTTGATTCATAGAAGAAACATTCGACAAAACTTTTATAAATGTTTGATGAAGCTAAAAGTCTGTTTGAAGAAACTTTAACGAATGCTTAACACAATTGCATTTATTGAATATTATTTCTCACATTTTTCATTTATAAGAACTCTCCATTCCTTGAATATCTTGCAACCAAATCACAAACAAAGTGTTTGACAGTAAACAATATTCTGTGCTCAGCTTTCTTCTATTCGTAGTTGCTGTCATCTCTGCAATTTGACACAAAGCACTCAGCTGTGAAATAGTACAAGCAGCGAGGCTCGCGCTCCAGACTCGTAAATATAGTCGGCAAGTGGGCAAGTGGCAAGGCATAAATTCAATGCGTCAAGTGGTGCAGCGGCAACAACTCTCGAGGCAACACACACACACACAGAAGTTGCGTCAAGTTTTGTGGAGCCGCAGATTGACGGTGACAAGCGATGCAATTAGTTGGCGGATTCCTCTCATCTCCAATGAACAAATGACCAAATGACCAAATGACCATTGACCATTGGCCGATGACACCCAAAATGACCGATGCCCCAAATGCCCCAATGCCCGTTGACCGACGACCCACGAACGAACAAGAACCAAATGACCATTAGGCCAGTGAGCAACCGAACCAGTGAACATCGTGCATTGAACATTGAATGTTCCGAGTTGAGCTTTGCTGGCGTTGACAGCCTAATTGTCAAAGTCACAACTGTTGTTCAGTTTGTGTCACGCTGTGTCGAGTTCTGTTATACTCTATGCAAGGAGCAAGGAGTGAAATAATAGTGAAATAAGTTTGATGAACTTTTAAGAATCGTCAGCCTGAGTTTGGATTGCTTTCAGATTGTGTGAAGGATATTTGAAGAAAAAAGGCGAATAATCTTTTTTCAGCTACCTTATATTTGTAGGGTAATTGTTAGTTGGTGTGAGAGTCGCGCGCTCAGCTCGACAGCTCATCTTCGTCTAATGTAAGTGGTAGGCGGCATGTGCAACTAACAGTTTGCCAAGTTGTAATAGGGAGACATTAACTTGCCACATACGTACCAACAACATACATTTGAATCTACACACACACACGCGTGTGTTGTGTATCTGTGTAACTGTGCTTTGCATTGTAGTCAACACACAATTTAAGTGGGCGTCCTGTCCCTGAACACGTGGCGTGGGCGTTTGTGTGAGGCGTTGGTGTGTGTGTGTGTGTGTGTGTGTGTGTGTGGGCGTGGGCGTGGCAGCGTATGCTTAGGCTTTTGTTTACACGCATAGAATTTAATATGCATGAGAATCCCGCACGAGGCCACGCACCTGCCAAACAGCAAGCAAGCAAACCAACCAACCAACTGTCTGTCTATTGCACGTGCCTCCGTAATGAGTTCTCTGTCAGTTCTCACTCTCACTCTCTCTCTCCCTCTCTCTCTCTCTTTTTCTCTTGAAAGTGCAATTGTTGTTGTTGTTGGGTAAAAAGACGTTGAGTGGTGTGCTAACCGCCAAATTGTTAACGGCCTGAAATGGGCAATTCAATCAGCTGAAAAGTAGGCAACACATTCTTATTAATCGTCCGAAGCGTCCATTGACAACAGTTGAAAGTGATGCCATAAAAGTTTGTTGCTTGATTTTTGAATGGGTTTAATGGTGTGATTAACTAGAAGTTAATGTTGTGAAAGTAAACGAGCTAGCTACAAATATGGACAAGTAGGCATTCTAGTAAGCAAGGTTAAGAAGACCTAATTTGTATGCCATATTGTCGTAAAGAGAAGTTGTTAAAGCTTATGAAAGTTAACTTTAGTGCGTACTTTTATGCATTCGAAGAAGTACATGAAGGTCACTCGATAAGTATGAAGAGATTTACTTTCAAATCACATATTTCACTAGCTTCCAAAGCTTATTTTGATCCATGAAAAGCTCAACTCAAACAAAACACTTAAACTTTAAGGTGCTTGCATCTAAATAAACTGATATCTAATATTGTTAGCTAGTTAGTTAAGTCTTTTGAGCTTGTTTCTAACTTACAATCTCGCCTTGGGATGAACACTTGAACGGGCTAAACTATTCAAATATGATTTCTGTCTATTATCCATTTACTATCAAGGTAATGGAAGTTTCTGAAGCGACTTTGATATGTTGACTTAATAATAATTGTTTAATATTATGTTATACATTGTAATACGTATGCATACATATACATATACATATCATTGATATGAAGGAACTGCAATTAATGGATGGAACTGTTTGTCTGTCTGTTTTCTGTTTATTGCATTCGCACTAGACTTGATTTGGTTTGATTCGTTTGGGGAGCAAGCGGGTTGGGTGGCTTTGGACGGCTGGATTGTTGGGGATTTATAGGGGGCTGTTGGTGGCATTGTTGTTGTTGTCTGTTATGCACATTGGCATCCTGTTGATCTCTCGCACTCAAGTGTCCCTGTGGAGCACTTAATAAAGTGACTTCAGTTCGCCAATGGCACAATGCAGCTCATGGCTGCACATAATGTGAGCCACTCAAATATATACACACACACACACACACACACACACACACATACACAAATATATGTGCATATATATGTATATATATATATATATGTATGTACTTTATATGTATATGCGGACACAGTGCATGCGAAAAGTATGCAAATCGAGTGCAATTTGCATGCAAAGTGGCACCAAGAGTGCCGCGTCAAGCCAAACTGGAGCACCAGGAGCACCAGTTCAAGAGACGACCCATCGGGGGGTTTCGAAGCGGGGGTGGTAAGCAGGCGCAGCTCATTAGCAATGCAACTTAAATATATAAGTGTGTATGCATACTTTGCCTCAGCACTGTTAGTTAACCCAAATGCCGTGTGATTTGAAACATGTTTTTCAAAATTTTGAATACACTACACAACAAGGAACAAGGCGAGTGCATGTCCAACGCTTTAGTCATTGGAGGATACTAGTTTTGAATATTTATTGCATTGTGTGTTTAACCATATTCGTGTGTATCAAGGCACAGAACACTCTATAAATATGTCCGCAAGTGCACAAGACTTCAAAGTGTTAAGCTTAAGTTTCGGCTATTGCCATTTTGATTTTCAACATATTTTTGCCATTTCCACAACCAAAACAAGTAAGAGGGCTCTAGTCGAGAAATCCCGACTAGACTATACCCTTAACCCTATACTTTACGCATACAGTCAGTGCTTGCAAGTATGTGTGAGTGTGTGTATGTATACGCGTATAGTGCAGACTTTCTTAACTTCAATACTCCATATCTCCAGTGTTTCTCAACCGATTTCAATAACATTTTCACAGATTGTCATTATTTAGTCTAATCTTTCAAACTGCATCAAAAAGTTTTCCAAATTCAAGATTTTGTTGTTATCGATTACATGTGTCTATCGGAAACGGGAAAAGTTATCGAAAATATATCGAGTCGGCTGTTGATGCTGATCCCGAATATATATACTTTATGGGGTCGGAGATGCTTCCTTCTGCCTGTTACATACTTTTGCACAAAACCATTATACCCTTTTTACCCATTTTCAATGGGTTCAGGGTATAAAAAGAGTACTTGCGAAATATTTTGTGTTGCTTTGGAATGGAATTTCTCGTATAAGTGAGAAAATGTTAATTGTCTCGAGTTTGGCCATAGAAACTGACGTTTTAATTACTTCTCACTTTGGCAAACGCACTTTGCAGCCAAAAGCAATAAAATATGTCTGTAAAATGCATTGAAATTGTGTGTGAAAAACATAAACAGACTCCAGATCGTTTATGTTGAGTGCTTCGAGCATTTTATCACTTATGAAAAGTGTGCATTTTCTAGAAATATGCCCAAGGAAAAGTTGCCGAAAAATGTGAAAACCTTTGAGTTTATTTTTCTAAATGAAGTCGATACAGAACTTAGTAAGGTTTTCAGCTAAACTAAACTTCGTGAAGCTCGACAACTTCTTGAGTTATGACCCTGAATCACAGACAAGCTAAACACTTGTGAAATGATTGAAGTTCCACTTCAACCACAACGGACACACACACACACACACACACACACACACACACACACACACACCTATTGATGTCAGTTATCGTAGAACTTGAAATCCGTTGTAAACTATTTTCATACTGAGTATAACTCAGTCTCCGGACCAATCAATTTCAATTGTTAAGCATTTTCAAGTGGTGTGCGTATACGTGTGTGTGTGTGGCAAGTTCAGTCTTGAGGGTACTTTTAAGTTAGGTATAAATCATTGTATTGCTTTCTCTGTCTGGCAACAATGGCAATAGCTGGCATACAATACAATGGGTTAAACATAATGCTAAATGCTCGATTAACGAGTTTCTTTAAGCACAACAATAACAACAATGCGCAACATTAACAACAATGCTTGACCAAAGCTCTTTAACCAATCACAATCGCTGGAGGGGCAGCTGGGAGCAGGAGAGGTAGATAAAGCGCCCCCTAGTGTTGGAGTGTTAAATGTGGTCAACTTACCCATTCGGTCCGAACAACATGTTAATCTGCAAATAAAAACAGATGGATAAAAGAGAGTTAAACAGTGCATAAAACTAAGTATTTTTATACCCTGAACCCATTCAAAATGGCTGAAAGTGGTATAATGGTTTGGTGCAGAAGTAAGTAACAGGCAGAAGGAAGCATTTCCGAACCCATAAAGTATATATATTCTTGATCAGCAGCAACAGCCGAGTCGATATATTTTCGATAACTTTTCCCGTTTCCGATATACACATGTTATCGATAACAACAACATATTGAATTTGGAGCTAGAGACTCCAGATTTGGAACATAAACTCGCTTGATCCCTAGGCAGTACAAATTTGTTTCAAATTTTCAATAACTTTTCCCGTTTCCGATATACACATGTTATCGATAACAACAACATATTGAATTTAGAAAACTTTGAGACGACGTTTGAAAAATTATATGAAATAATAAGAATCTGTAAAATTTTGATTGAAATCGGTTGAAAAACAACGGAGATATGGTACATTATAGTTAAGTCAAGTATGCATGTATGTATAGTTAAGTCAAGTATGCACACACACACATACAAACTTGCAACTGGACGTAATGCTCGATACGAGACTCTAAGGCTGACTACACGGTTCAGTGTAGTATCTAGTCGACTGGAGCCTTCCGCCTTGTTATGAGTACTAAAAGGATGTAGATCATGAGAATCGTTCCATTGTGCAACCCTGCAACCCGCTTCAATTGTTGTACAATCGCTTAAAGAAAGCAATAACAGGTCAGGACAAGCCAGGAGGTGAAGGGAATGAGTTTCAATCCGATTCTGTTGTGAGTAAATTGATGTTGGCTTTATAATCATAAAAATACAACAGAAGAAAAACAAGCTAGAAAGAGTAGATACTCTACATTATTGTTGAGACTGGATTGCTGAGTGAAGATATTGAAGGAGCGGTTTTTCAAAACCACTTTGAATATTCATAAAAGCTCTTAATGCTGTGACATACCCATTGCTTAGCATTAACTGAACAGGGTATAAGGCCAAAATAACGAAGGAAGCAAAACAAATTTTAATCCACAGCGAAATCACACGCAAATTTGTTATACGGCTTTCGCTTTGGGTATTTTGAATGTTTTATGGTTTTGAAAAAAACCGAAATAAAATTCATAAAATCGACAGGAATTTGCGCGTTTTGTTGCCTGTGGCACGACCATCGCCACATGCCGCTTGCCACTTGCCACTTGCCACTTGCCACTTGCCACATGCCGAATCAAACAATAAATCTTTGTGTATATGCGGTTGCTTTTCTTTTTGGGGAAATGCCTGTACACCGACTAAGCTCATTTAGATTTATATTATACCCCATACAAAAACACCCTGCCTCTGGCCCTGCCCCGCCACCAACCCTCGGGGGTCACCCCCTTGGGCCTACTGTTTGGGGAATATCATTTGTGTTTGAAAACTTTTGCTCGCTTTTTACTTATTTTTTTTTTGCGTTTCTGCATTAAACTTTTCGTATTTTATGCTTACTTTTTTTTTTATTATCAGTTCCGCTTTGCTTTGCAATTTCTCTAATTTTTTTCGAGTATTTTTGCACTCAAAGTGATTTGAGAAATTATTTTCAGGCTTTTTTTTTCGCCTTGTTTCTGCTTTTCTACTATATATGTTTGCATATAAATTCGATGTGTTTTTTTGTACATTGTCATTTGCTGCTGTAAAGTTTATTTTCGATTTAACGCTCTGCACATTATTTGACTGCGTGTGAGTTAGGGTGGTTTAGGGTGGCTGTGAGCACGATTAGGTGTTGCTGTGCCTTCGATAATGTATCAAGAAGTTTAAGTATTCCATTGCTTAAGGCAATTTGTCGATAATACTACGTTGAATGTGTTCAGGCAGAAGTCATAAATTATGCCGCCGATAGATATCGATAAATCTAGGCATTCGGACTTTAAGGAGCGTTAACAGCAATCGTTAGTTAAGCTATATTTTGAATGTTGATTAACGTTTTTAAGCTATTCTGACAACATTAACTTGGGTTGATTAACTACCTATCGATAGCAAATCGATATGTTATTGATAGAAAATCGATGTCATCGATAGCAAATCGATATGTTATCGATGGGGAGAGAGTGTAATGATTATAGTCATGACTTAAGCAGTTAATGATGTTAACATAAGTAATATCAATATAAGAAATGACATATGGTATGGTTATGCATTGAACTAACAAACGCTATCTGTCTGATATCGATAATTCATAGTCCCCCCTCCCTTTTTTTTGATATCAAATGCACATACTATAATCTATAAGCAATATTTGCGACAATGCATTATGTATGTCTGGTCTAAAGTCAAATAGCAAACTCTCTTCTCTCTTTTCTCTCTGCTCTCTGTATCTCTCTTTTGTCGCTCCTCGTGTGTTATAACTCATGCTGACAAATTACCTATAAATTCCTAAACAAATAAAGAACAAACACCGTCCGTGGAGTAGGAACAGAGTCACGTTGGTCTCTGTGTACACATAATGCATTGTTCAAAATAAATGAGAATCACAATCCAAATCCGTATCCCGTATCCCCTATCCCGATTTACGCCGCACCGCTCTAAAAGCTGACTGAAAATGAAATGTAACTGCAGGAGGGCCAGCAGCAAGCGATAAAAATGTGGAGGACAACACACACACGTGCACACACACATACGCATAACAGATAAACCAATAACGAACAACAACAGCAACCAAGGGACAAACCACATCAACAATAACAACAACAACAACAATAACAACAACAGCATGATATCTAAAGCTAAAAAGAAAAAAACAAAAAATCCATTGAATATCGAATCACACGCAAAATGCAACGGCAGCTTTCCAATTGCTTTTCGACGCAACGCAACCGGAACTGTATGCCCCCCTTACCACCGCCACCCACTCTTAAGCGCCGTCTATTGTGTTGCGTGTTGCATGTGGCAAGGCGTGGGGACTTTGGTTGGGGCGTTTGGTTTTGTGTCCAACTTGGGGTTAATACTTATTGTCAGGTACACGTTACTATCCGCCATGTCGTGCCATTTATTTGCGCAATATCAGCGATTTTATGTTTTTTCCCTCCCCCCCCAAACCCTTCGTTATTTTTATTCCACTACATTTGAATACCCTGTAACTGAACGGTTGAGTGGTCATGCAACTTCTGCTATATCCTATTTATACAATAGATGTGAAAGTTTCTAAGACAGATGGAGAAGTACACATAAAGTATACCTGAAGTATACATGACGCTTACATCAAGTATACATCAAGTACACATAATATACAGAGGAAGTATACATGAAGTATACATGAAGAATACATGATGTATACATGAACTGCACATGAAGTATACATGACGAATACATAAAGTATACCTAAAGTATACATGATATATACATGAAGTATACATGAAGTATACATGATCTATACATGATGTATACATGATACATACATGAAGTATACATGATATATACATGAAGTATACATGATACATACATGAAGTATACATGAAGTATACATAAAGTATACATGATGTATACGTGATGTATACAACTATCTGGCAAGTTTGCGAACAAACTAAGATTAGATAGAGGGGGAGTCCCAAATTAAGTTTTGCATCGAGAGACCCAAAGGAACTCTTAATAGATTAACTTATGACAGGGTATTTTGAAGTTGAAAATTGCTTTGGCATATATTTTTTTCGAAATTTATACGTAAATACACGAGAAGCAAGACAAAACGGACGAACAAGCGTATAATGTGGGGAGGGGCAACGGGAAAGTGAAGTTATAGGGGCATTATAATAGGAAGGAAAGAAAAGGGTTTTTGGTTGCATTCGGTTTATTGTTATAACGATTGCATGAATGTGCAAATGCCAAACGATATGATGCGAAGCAAATATATGGAAAACTGATATCGAAGCAAATGGCAAACAAAAATTTATGTATATATATATATATGTATTTATTGTATGGAGCTAATGATAGCCGTAACTTTGAACTGGAGTAACTCGAAAATATGGCATGAGGGTGGCAACCCTTGCCTTGGCTTGACTTTGACTTGCACAGGTCAAAGTTTGATGTTTGAACGCGCCCCATCAATTACGCAGTGTTATCCATATGCTAATACAATATATATATACAAATATATATATATGTATATAGTTTGTCTATAGATAGAACTGCATATGTTTATCGTTATATGTGTGTAAGCAATTTACGGATAGTTTGGGGTTTCCAACATGACGTTTAACTAAGGAGGTTGGCTCAAATGAAACGTTAGCAAGCTATTATTACCAAGGATAAAGTTAAAAGAGTTGCCAACTGCATTGAATTTGATTTGATGACTATTATTGCAAGGTCTTTAGCATAAACTGTGTATTTATTTATAATATGTATGTGAAATATGATTTAATATAAACGATTCCAATATCTCTCAAACTCAATAAAGCAAAACGATCAAATCAAAAACTATCATATATATATATACTATAACAACTAAAATCACATTAAGGCTTCCAAGTCCAAGTTTTGTTTATTCGTCGAGCTTGTGCAGCAACTATTGGCAGCAACTGTTGCTGTCTGTACGCTTCTCATACTTTTGTTTATTGATTTGATTTGATTGTTAGTAACATTCAAACGAGTGACAGCAAGCCGTACGAACGAACTCATGTTGCACACACATATATACATTTACATACACACACACACGTATATATAGTTGTGACATTTAATACTCGGCTCCTCCCTAGATAACCTATGCAACTGTTTTTTTTCCTATTTTATGCTTGTCAATGCATTTTGATTGCTGTAGTCACACGAATTGAATATGTTGGGAGGGAATGCAGAGGTTCGTTTTGATTTTCCTATCTTTTATTTTTCTATGGGAATATTTATATTTTGGGAGTGTTTTCTCAGCTTTAATTCAAGTCACGTTCAAAATATATATATATAGATATTTTTTTTCAGGGTTCGCATTTTTGTTAAGTGACCGCAACAAACCGGATTCTAGGGCTTAATAATAAATGAAAAGCAAATCCTTGCTAATTAGCTAAGAGCTATCAATCTACCTGCTAACACCTCTGTTTTGAGAATCGCATAGAGCGACATAAAGCTGAAGTGTGCGAAAGAGAGAGAGAGGGAGTGCTTTAGGCCTGAGGTTTTAAGCTTTCAGCTATTAAGCAGTTCTCTTTCCTACTCCCCTTCTTCTCTCTCTCTCTCTCTCTCTCTCTCTCTATACGATTAACACAAATGCTTTCAGTTACCTTTCTTTTCCCGTTCTTTCTCTCTCTCTCTGTTTCTTTCTTTCTCTTTCTCTATGCCGCACAAGAACAAAAACTAAAGCAAAGCATTCCAATTCGCAAAATTGTCAATTTCTTTGGTAGGCATTTTTTTTTGGTGCTTTTGTTTCTCCCATGAGACGCGATGAGCTGCCAACAACTGCCACACAACTAATCGCTGGCCGTCTCTCAATCCCCAATCCCCAATCCTCCTCCCCCCCTGGTCGTCTTTTGGACGCGCGCGCCTCGAATCAGTTGTGACATTTCCAAGCTCAGCCACTCAACGGACCTCAAACAACGCACACACACACACCCAGGGGGTACACGAAAAAAATTGTTGACTAATGAAAATGAAAAAAAAAACCTGCTAAACGTTATTTGTATACTCTAGCTCCTGGAACTGGTTGTTCCTTGGAATGTTCTACACTGTTTGAGTGGAATAGTTACGAAGTTGTTCATCGTTTTAGTCTGTTATGTTTTTGATTCACGTAATCGATACTTGGTTTTATCGATACACTATCGATATAATCGATTGAGATGTTAACGAACATTTACAGAATTTGCGAAAAGGTTTCTTGGTTTAATCGATTTTAATCGATTGTAATCAACCTCGATAACTGTGCAACACTTTTTTGGTAATTCGCTTTAGTTTAGTTTAGTTTCTTCAACTAGTCTTAGTATAAGTTCACATCGAGTTGACCTTCTCTTTTCACATTGTTGTTGAATACTTGTCCATTCCACATTCCTGTTTGTTCCACTTGCCATTGTGTCCTTGTGTTTGTTCCCCTGGCACCACACGAGGGAGGCACGCCGGGGCAGGCCAAAGGCCAATACAAATGATGCCGCCTGGTGACAGCCACTGACTCCCAAATGGCTTTTGTGCTTGTGTGTTCGACCAGTTTCAAACACACCCCCGCCTACCAGTTTTGGGCCATTTATAAAGCTCCCGGCACATGTCAAGTTTGGTTTCCTATTTTTTTTTCCTTCGTTTTTTCCGTCGTTGGAGGCGCTCCCCGGAAGCGTTTGCCACGTTTTGTCGTCGTGTCGTTTCTTGTCAAATTTAATTTGCATTTTTTTTCCCCCAGTTCTTAAATAATATTTGTTTTTACGCACAGTTTCATCCAGCAACAGCAATCTCCAGCGCCTTGAAGTATGTGTTGTTTTTAATGGAAATTTAATAAATTTTAGTGAAAGACGTTTCAAGAATGTTCTTCTTAGGAATCAGCTTATTTTGTTGTTGTTTGTTTCATACACCTGTGTTTATGCCAGACCTCAGCTGCAGCTGCAGCTTTAACTCAAGTTTCAGCTTGAGGAACTTAGGTACTCGATTCGCCAGCTCGTTCGCTGTGTTTGGTGCCACTTTATTGTCTATTGTTTCAGTTTTTGCAACGAGCATTCATCAGCTATTCTCAAGATACAGCCATGAATGGGCAAAGCGCAGAGCTTGATCGACTCGCAGCTACCCTGTAGCTCAAATTGTATATTGTATTTTAGTTTCACAAACACAGATATCTTTTAAATGTATGTTATTCCGATGTGTAAGCTATACTATCATAAGATTTCATTAGAATCCCTTCAGTTGTGGGTTAACAAACATACAAATATTTGTATTATTATTATATTATTGATATTTGTTGTCAGCACAACCTCTTTGCGGCGCACTCTGTTGTTTACAGGGTGTATAATATACAAAATCGAATGCCTCTGGCGTTTTTCATCAACAAGAATTCAATAAACAACTTCCAGACAAGGGTGTTTTGCTCTTGTTTGTGTGTAATAAGTACTCAGATGTTCTCAAATGTACTCAGTTACTTAAGATATATAATATATATACCCCCTAGACACACACACATATATATATATATATATATATTTACATTTGCATTCTTTTCTCTTGCTTTCTTTCTGTATTTATTTGATGATTTTTGTTGCCCTGAGAGGTTCAATTGGTTTTGTTGATACTTGAGCTTAACCCAAAGGATCTCTTCTATTGCACTTTTCTTCTCTCGGCAGAACTTTTAATTGTTGTGAAACTTGCAAAAAAGCAAAGTGGAAGGTGCTTTTATATTGTTGAAACTAAGTTCCAAGTGAAAATCACTCTATTATTCATTTTTTTGTACTTAACTTATTTCCAGTTTCACTTTCTTTTTGGTCACTTTAACAAATTGAAACGCTTCTCCTTCTTTTATCTGTAGATTCAATTTCGTAAAGCTTCCCTTAACAATTTTGTGTTTTACTTTTCGTTTTTCATTTAATATTTACACATTTAAATGAGTTTTGGGACCGTGTTGCTTGCGTACTGTTTCGGAATTGAAGAATGCTTGAGCACAGATTTTTGTTCCAGTTCCTTCGCGTTGTGTTTCGAGCAAGTTTCCAGTGAAATTCTTGAAACGATTAAAGCACAATTCTTGTTTTGCAATAATTTTAATAGATTCTGCCTAATGAAAACAATCACAACAACTGGACGAATATGCATGTACACTATGTTAAACAATTATTTCATTTTCCCCCACCAACCCGAAGAAGGAGAGTTAGTGAGAGAGAGATTTGATGACTCAGAGCTAGTTAAGAGAGCGACACTTAAAGAAAATGCGTTGTAAGAACTAAAAGTGGAAATGAAGTTGTCGAATACTTGATTTAAGCAACTTTTGCTTGTTATTAGCAAACTTAACTTTGGGAAATAACTTTTGAAAAAAGAAGTTCTTATTGAAACTTTCTACTCATGGTTTTCGCTGAGTGTCGAAGCGAGTGTTTTGAAGCCAAGTATCGGAAATCGAGAGCGAAGGCGGCGTTAGCTTTGCTGTTGCTGTTGCTGTTGCTGCTGCAGTTGCCACAGTTGCCGGTGTCCGGTGGCAAAGCCTCTCTCTCTCTGCGGCGAGCTCATATCGGAACGATCGCTGGGAGGCCCACTTCTGGCCGTATTTAGAACGCGTCAACAACACGCGCTGGCGCCAAAAGAAAAGTTGTCAAATGGACAGATACGAATCCATGCAACTGGCAACAGCAACAACAACAACAACATCAGCTGATCAACTGAGCAAAGATGTTGCCAAACGTGCGCACAAGAAGAAGAAACGCAGTCGTCGCCTCGATATGCAAATGGAGGCATCATCGCTGGCAGAGAAGATGCAATTGGATGCGGATGAATTGCAGCATGAGCAACAGTTGTTGCAACTGCAACTGCAACAGCAACAACAGTTGCCCAGCATGCCGGATCTGAACGAAGTTGAGTCCATCGATTGTGAAGAGCGCAAACATCAACATAAACACAAACACAAATCCAAATCGAAGAAGGACAAAAAGGAGAAGAGGCAGCGACGAAAGGAGAAGAAAGCAAAGAAATCCAAAAAGAGTTCGAAGCATAACAAAGCGGAGCTCGAACAGCTGCAGCAACAGCTGCAGCTGGAACAGCTGGTGGAGCAGGTGGAGGCAAGCAGTATACAAGGCAAGCGGCAACAACACCAAAAAAAAACCAAAAAGGACAGCACAAAGCACAACAAGGACGAAGACGAAGAAGCCATGGGTGTTGGTCAAGTCGGCAAGGGGGAGGATGAGCAGGAGGGGGAGGCACGTCCACAGCATTGGTTTAATCAAAAGAAACGCATCTTGGATCAATGGCGGCGTGAGCACAGCAATGGCAAGCTTTTCGATAACGATAACGATAACGATATCGATATGGATGCGAATTGCTAGCTAGCTAAGAAAGTTTTTTGAAAGTTAACAAGTGAGAAAAACAAATTATATAAAAACTATTTAAATTGTTCAAAAGAAATGTTCAATAAACATGTATTGACTTTTTTTCCGTCAAGTTTGTTGTTGGAAAATAAAAAACTAAAAATATTAGGCTAAATCTTGTCCATCTATTCGTACCAAGAAGCAGCGGCAAGTGCCAAAGCAACTGCCGTGTGTGTGTGTGTGTGTGTGTGTGTGAGAACATTATTCTTTTCGTAAATCCCATGAACAATGTTTGTGGCACGTGCGTGGCAAGCAAATTAAAAAGTCCCACTACTGAAATCGAATCGAATACAATTTAAGCCAAAACGAACATAAACCAAAAAAACAAAACAAGTCGAGGAATACCGACTAGACGATACCCTGTACCCTATACTTAACGCGTACAGTCACTGCTTGCAAGTATGTGTGTGTGAGTTGTTCCATATCTCCGCTGTTCCTCAACTGATTACACTGAAAGTTTTACAGATTGTCATTATTTCGTCTAATGTTTCAAACGTCGTCGAAAAGTTTTCCAAATTGAAGATTTTGTTGTTATCGATAACATGTGTATATCGGAAACGGTGAAAGTTATCGAAAATATATCGACTCGGCTGTTGATGCTGATCAAGAATATATATACTTTATGGGGTCGGAGATGCTTCTTTATTCCTGTTACACCCTTTTGACCCATTTTTAATGGGCAATTATCAAAAAAATGGTCAACTACAAACATAACATAGACAAAGAAAGAGAGAGAGAGAGAGAGAGAGAGAGAGAGATAAAGAGAGATAAAGAGAGAGAGAGAGAGAGAGAGAGAGATGCATTTTCTATAGCCTTTGAACCCTTTATCAAAAGGGTTTTATTGAAGGTCGATTCATTCGCAAAAAAGTTATTTATCGCCTTTTGATAAGACAAACAATTTATCACATCTTTAAAATAATGCTAAAATGTTTTGAATATCGTTTAAAAAAGTTATCTTACTAGAAGTTTCAAACTACAGGGTAGGGAGTAGGGGGTAGGGGGCAGTGGGCAGCGGTAGGGGTTGGGGGGTGAAAGTTATATGGGTTAATGTCGTGGGAAGCTGAGAGACATTTTAATGCCGGAAATAGTTTAAGCGCAAGGAATGCACAGCCAGCAAAGGGGTGTAAGGAGGGGGGAGTGTGGCGGGGTGAGAGTGTGTGAGGAGGGGTAGGTGGGCCGAGAGACTATATAGGTATAGAATCATTAAGTTCCAGGGACTGCAAAATAAATTTACAAATAAAATGTTAAAAATGTGTTTTTGAAAAAAGGAAAAAAAAACCAAAACCCTTGGCAAAAGGTCGATATACGTGTGTATGGGTGTGTGTGTGTGTGTGTGTGCGTGTGTGTATGGGGGTGTGTGTGTGCATAAAAGGGGCAAATATTTTGTAATGAACATATTTGAAATGCATGCCACGCACCCGAACAACAACAACAACAACGATAGAAAAAACAATTCTTTGTTGTGTTTCAAATGAATCTGAAAATGAACGTAATTTAGGCATTGACCTTCGAATGGCCAGACGAATGAGGGTTGTGGGTGGAGTAGGGGTAGGGGGCGGTCAACTTGTGTCATAAAACATTTGGCTGCCTATCGAGCTGTGTGTGGCAGGCAACAGGCTCAAGGTCATGTGGCAGACAAAGGGGCAAAATGGTAGAATCCGTCGTCTTTCTACCATTTTGCCCCTTAAGTCATTCATTCGTTCAGCTGCCACGTGCCTCAATGCCAAGAACTGTGGCAACAAGAAGTGAAAGATCACAGCAAACGATACAAAAGATGGGGCAGAGGAAGAGAGAGATAAAGAGCGAAAGGGAAAGGAAACAAGATAAACTATATTAAACAAAGGAACATTAATTGAGTGAAACGCAAAAGAAAAAAATTGAAAAATAAGCTTAGTTGAGCTTCCCCTAGGGATTAGGGAGTACAAGTTTGTTTTCGATTTTCGATAACTTTGCCCGTTTCCGATATACACATGTTATCGATAACAACAAAATCTTGAGTTTGGAAAACTTTGAGACGCCGTTTGAAACATTCGACGAAATAATGGCAATCTGTGAAACTTTTATTGAAATCGGTTGAGAAACACCGGAGATATGGAACATTATAGTTAAGTCAAGCATGCAGTACACACACACTCACACACATACGTGCAAATATAGGGTTCAGGGTATCGTCTAGTCGGTATTTCTCTACTAGAGTAGTTAGTTGATAGTTGATTGACTTAAACTTAAATATTGCTTATTTGATTTGATTGACTTAAAATATTTCAAGGTTTAACTGTATAAACTCAATCAAAATCTTTAAACATGACTTGGACATGTCTGTGAATCAATATTTAATAAATATTTGCTTCAATTATCTCTCTCTTCCTCTCTCTCTCCCACTTTGTTTCGTTGGCACTCTTCAGACGAATTCTTCATTGATTCAACATCAAAGGCATTTCTGCCCACAACAAGAGAGCAAAGGTGGCGAAGGGAGGGGGGGAGGGGTTGGTTGGTTGTTTGGGAGGGGAAGAAGAAAGAAAGGAAGTAGATTGGAGCACAAAACTATGAAAGATTTGGCTTGGGGGCTTGAATTAATTTAAAGCTAAATGCGAAGCACCAAAACCAGCAATAAAATAAATTGTTACACATTTTTGTTTGGCCGTCGGCGCAAACAGAGACAGAGATAGAGGGAGGGAAAGAGAGAGAGAGAGAGAGAGAGAGAGAGGGGATGGGGAGGGGGTTGAGTTGATTGGCTGATATTTCCAATTCGAATGAAAAATTGCTGAAGAAGAACTTTGAAGAGTGCATAAAAAAATGGCAAAAAATTTTAACGAGAAAAAAAAAACAAAAAAACATTCAAATAAAAATATATTTAAAAAAAAAATAAAAAAAATAGCAGCAAAAGGATGCAAAAGTCAGAGAAATAGAAAAAACACCATTTATAAATAAACTAAACACAAATTTAAGAATATTGACAAAAAAGAGTATTAAAAGTATTAAAAGCTGAAAATCAAAAACAGTTAATTAAAGTACTCTACGTTAACTTCCTTCATAAGCTAACTAATCAAACTTGTTTCGCTTTTTTTAAAGTGTATATTGAGTCAAAAGTGCGCGCACGAAGAAGAGAAAGTTTTTTTTTTTTGATTTTTCTTTGTCAACGTTTTTTTTTTTGGGGTGCGCAATTAAAAGTAAAGTGCTGCTAATATATATATATATGTATACCATATCTGTGCAAATTGTATGTAAGTAATGTATAGAAAAAGTTGATAAAAGCAGAAGTTGAGTTTTCTTCTCTTTTCTTCTATTCCGTGTTTTTTGTTTTTGTTGTTTTTCTGTTAAAAACTCACCAGCTGGTTTTTTGTTTGCTGCTGCTGCTGCAGCGAATTCAACGCTGACGCTGACGTTCGATGCGCGGCGAAAAAAAAAGAGTTGCTGGCAGCAAAGAGACAGCGAGAGGATGGGTGCTGCTGCTGCCGATTCAATGGCCGCGGGATTCAAGTTTATTATAATTTCAACTTGTTGTTGCAGCTGTGGTTATTCGCTTTGTAGTTGTTGCTGTTGCTTTACTTTGAACTTTGACCGTTAGCTGTTGGCGACAAAAGCGTTGACGTTGACGTTGGCGATCTGGAAAATAGCATGAAGAAGAATGTGAGTTAATTACAGCAATGGAATCTGAGTAAAAATAAATATAAATATATACATCAGTCTCTGTGTGTGTGTGTAAATATGCATAATAAAATTTCAGTGCATGTATGTATGTTTGTGTGTGTGTGTCCGTGTGGAAAATTGCGTTTATTGTGTATATTTTAATTAGCTTTTCGATCGAATTATTCAATGACGCTGATGATGGAATGTTGAAGCGTGATTGCAAATTTTTTTCTCGAATATTAATATTTTTTTTTTTTTTTTTTTTAATAATATTTGCGTTAAGTGCAGTTTTCATACATACTCGGTACAAATTAATGTTAATTGTGCTTTCCGTTTACATAACATTAACAGCGTGTGGGTGTGTGTGTGTGAGGCTTTACAGAGCTAGGCAAAGCGAAAAGCGAGAGAAGAGTTTTTAGGCGAAATTAAAATTAATTTGCAAACTTGTTGAGTTTTTTTTTTGCGAAACTTGTTGATAGCACTCAAGTGCAACAGTTAGTGCTTGCTCATTAGGCGCCTAATCGAAGCAGAGTTAATGCACTGCTGAAGAACTCTGTTAAGCAGAGAGAGAGAAATAGAAAAAAACCGAAGCGAACGCGTCAACGATTCGTGTTGATTGGCGGCCGCGGCCAATTAAACGTTCGGTGCGTGGCGAAGGCTCGACGACGGCGACGGCGACGGCGACGACCGTTTTTGCCTTGAGGCGATTTCAGCTGTAAACGTTTGACACAAATTGCTGCTCCTAGCTCACTGTAAAAGGGCGAGAGAGTGTGGTGAGCTATGTCTGTTGATTAGTGCTTGCATTTGCCGTTTCAGCAGCAGCAGCGGCAGCAGACCATGCGATCGGTGTGCGTGTGCGTGTGCATGTGCATGTGCATGTGCGTGTGTGTGTGTGTGAGAATGCAATACAAACAATGCAAACATTTTGCAGCTGCCTGTGTAAGACAGAGTGAGAACGAGCTGGAGGGAGGGAGGTAACGCAAAATATGCCAAATAGGGGACATGTAGGAAAAGGGACATTGCACACATGAGTCCACCCCCCTTTGGCCAGCAGCTGCTGTTGCATTTCTTCTGCTCTATTACATTTTTTTTCTCTTTGTTGTTTTTTTTTTGTTTTTGGCATGCTACAAATATGCAACGTCAGCAGCTGGCTGTGCAAGAACGACAACAACAATAAGAAGCACAGAAATTCCGAACCTAACCTAACCCACCCCATGGGCAACAAAAACAACAACAACAACAAGACATTCTGCCTGTGGTCAGGCAAACTTCTAAACTCCCCACACTCCAAATAGCTTGCGCTCTTTCTCGCCCGCTCGCCCGCTCGCCCGTTCGCTCTCTTGCTTTCTTGCTCTGGCATTTATTAAGCTGCCTTTTGCGGTTTTTATGTCGCTGTCGCTGTCGTTGTTGTTGTTGTTGTTGTTGCTTCTTAAATGAGCGACAGACCAGCAGCTACAGCAGTAGCAATCAACAACAACAACAACACGAAGAGCACTTAAATGAGAACCATTAGAAATCGAAACGGATGGTAGTTAAGATTTGACATTCAAGATTTCAACTTAACGATTGTTCGGCAAATCGCTTGAAACTTAACGTTGCTGCTGTTTCCCTTCCTCTTTCTCTTACTCTTTTTACTACTACTTTACTACATTACGTAATTCTAGGTTGGGCGTTGTACTTCTCCTTCTTCTTCTTTGGTATCTATTGCTGTTTTATTTGAATATAAAGTTTTCCTTAAATCTTATCTATATATATATATATTTCATATGGAACATAAATAATTGTGTCTATAACTATTGTATATATGAATAAAACATTATGAATTTATTGTTGTTCTCTCTTCTGCTTCTTCTTAACTGCTCTATCGTTTGGAGTCAGGTGCAAAAAAGTTGTTAATCTGGTCCATTACGTTACCTTGTTGTTGTTTGTTGATGTTGCACTTGAACTTGTTGTTGTTGTCGTCGATGCAAGTTTGTGCAACGCACTTAGCCACGGAACGACCCCAACAACTGGCGACTGTCAATGCTGGGGCGAAAACCTAACCTCAAACCAAAATCAACTTCTTACTCTAGATCCACCTAAAGTCGTGAACCCCTTACACTAATCCCCCGCCCAGACTCTGGTGACATTGTTGACTTAGTCTTTCGTCCCCTACGTTTCACCTACATCTTTCTCTCACCACCTTTAACGTCTCCGCTCGGCTCCTTCTTCGCTTCTTTCTCTGTGCTTTGCTATCCTGCATTCGTAATTGCTTATGCAAATTTTACAGCTGCAAGTACCCGGTAGTCGGGTTTAGTCTAGTCTGGTACCCTGTAGTACCAGTTGAGTACTAGTACCCCGAACGCACACCCAAATCAGGAACCCTCCGACTACATACATATACAAATAGGTATTTTTTGTTGTTGTTGTATTGTTTGTCTCTTCTTTTTGTATGTGAGTTTTGTTGGCAAGCTCAAGTTGTAAACACACACACACACACACACACACACACACTAACGACTGCTAACCCTACATCAGCAGCAGCAACTCCCCTTACTCCTCTTACTCTTTTTTCTTTTGCTTCCCCGCGTATTTTCATTGTCAACGTTAACGGTGCATTTGCATAGGGTACAGAATGCATTTGACAAAACACACCACCCCAAACCCACCACGCCCACAGTCTACCACACCTGAGCTATACACTGTAGACACATACATACGTACGTAGAGACAGACAGGCTCTTAACTGTAATTTTTAATGTGCAAAACAAATACAAATTAAAGCAATGTAAATAAAAGCGTTGAGCGCGCTCGGGCTAAAAATTAAAATAAATTCCAAGAGCGAGACAGAGACAGCAAGAGTGAAAGAGCATAAGAGAGAGAGAGTGAGAGAGAGAGAGAGAGAGAGGTGCAAGCAGCTTCTGTTTCTTTGCATACTTTGTGCCAGGCAAATCTCAGCTCTATATGCAAAAAATTTGCATAATAAAATGTGTTTGCTTCGGCATGTCTCTGTGTGTGTGTTCGTGTGTGTGTGTGTGTGTGTGTGTGTTTTGCACTTTCATATGCTGCATTCGAGTAGGGTGCATTAGGGGTATGCGTCATTGTGTGTGTGCCTGGGAACAATTTAAAGTCTTGATTAGCCACAACACAAAAATCATAGACAAAAAAAGTGAAAATTCGAAAACAAATATTGAAAAAAAAAACCGAATATTTTGCATTTGTTGTAGGGTATCTAACTAGTCGTTATACAGGCGCTTTATTTATTTTGCTATTTGGCATTTTGTCTTGTTGGCTTTGTGCCTTATCTAATGGCCATTAGCTAAGCTTAGGGCTCTCCAAACTGTACAGTTTGTACAGCACTGAATTGAATTTGTAAACAGTTTTATATGCCGTTTTAAACACAAACACCAACACACCAACACACACACACACACACACACCAACACACACACACATGAAAATGTTGCAAAACTTTAAAGTTGAAATCATTTTTATTTGTTTGTTGTTGCATTTTATTATTTGAGTTTAACCGCTTAACGACAATTTTATTTACTTGTATGCTTCTCTCTCTCTGTGTGTGTGTGTGTGTGTTTGTGTGTGGACAGCTGCGGGCCAACAAAGGAGGGGGTGTGGGGGAAGCAGAGCGTGGGCAGAGCAGCTGCGCTTGATTTATGGCCAACGGGCGTTTGCTCGATTGCGTCGCGTATCTCTCTCTCTCTCTCTCTTTCACTCAACCATTCTATCTATCTCTCTCTCTCTCTCTCTCTCTCGTGGGCAAAGCCAAGTCCAGTGTCATGTACGTGGAGCGACATCATGGCCAGCTTTTTGGGTTATCAGTTGCACAGTTTTAATGGAAGTTCAGAGGAAAATAGTGTAGAAGCGAGATGTAGATAGTGTAGGAGAGAGCGAGAGAGGGGAAGGAGAGAGCGAGAGAGGGAGAGGGAGCGAGTGTTGATGGAGAAAGCGCTTGACAGTTGCTTAAAACACATTTGTTAACTTGCGTGCGAACTAGTCAAGAAATAAAAACAAAGGAAAGAGAGGCAGAGAGACAGAAAGAGAGTGAGTAAGAGTGAGACGAAGAGAGAGAGAGAGAGTGAAAAATGCGTAAAAATATCATCTAAAATATATTATGCAGAATCTTAGATGTAGCTAACTCTTAAGTTCATGAATAGAAAGTAGAAACAAGTAAGAAGGCTCGAGTCGAGAAATTCCGACTAGACGATACCCTGGACCCTATACTTAACGCGTACAGTTATTGCTTGCAAGTATGTGTGTGTGTGAGTATACTGCATACTTGACTTAAGTTCAATGTTCCATATCTCCGATATTTCTCAACCGATTTCAATAAAAGTTTCACAGATTGTTATTAATTCGTCTAATGTTTCAAACTGCATCAAAAAGTTTTCGATATGCAAGATTTTCATGTTATCGATAACATGTGTATATCGGAAACGGAAAAAGTTATCGATAACTTGAAACAAAATTGTACTACCTAGGGATTAGGCGAGCTTATGTACCAAATCTGAAGTCTCTAGCTCTTTTGGAGTCTGAGATCGTCATACATACAGAAAGACGGTGGGAGGGAGGTACAGACGGACATGGCTATATTGTACCATTGTGGAACCAATATATAATGGATTTACAGTAGCATTGAACATCTGTTTAGAATATTTATGTTTATCTTGAATGTTTCTTTAACACAATTAATCGCTTATAGGATTCAAAGACCAAAAGTTTTCAGCTAATAGAAAACTCCTAGCCAATTCTTGGCCAACAACTAAGTGCTATACATTATAGCCTACGTTAGCATACGTTAATAGCCAGTTTTGAGTCTCTCTCTTAGCGCCAAGTCTATAAATTTTCATTGCTGACTATCCACAACAATTTTCGGGGTGTATCGTATAAACCTAGCCAATTGCCAGTTCATAATTTGTGCAATATACCCTAGACTGAAGAGGGAGAGAGAAGGGGGGAGGGGAGAGGTGTCTGGTGTCCAGTGTGTGTGTTGTTGGCAACACCAGAAAACCCGTTAAGAGGGGGCGGTATTGACATGATTGGAACAGGCAATTGAGTAGAGTTAAGGGGCGGGAGCGTGAGGGGAGCGTGAACGGGAGATTGGCTTGCATATGAAATTAGCTAAAGATTGCCAACACTCACACTCACACTCACACCCACACCCACACACACACACCGATGCGTTTAGGGTTGCATTGGGGCATAGGAAAGTTTTTGGTTGCAATCAGTTAAACAATGTTGCATATTAACAGGCGCCCAGACACGCCACAAAACCAGGCACCCGGCGCACGCCTGCTTCAAGGGGATTAAACCTGGCCTGACCCACCCTACCTACCCCAACCACCCCCCATAAAGTGGACCGGACCACCCGCAATGTCTGTGCATAAATAAGGCATAAATAACCGACAGGCACTCGCTTTGGGCTATGCGGCTGGGAGGTCGGGAGGTCGGGCTGGGCTAATTAAAACACTTGATGGCCTCTTTCAACGCACACACACACACACACACACACACACACACACAGAGTAGAGCGCCACCTGGCGTTGAACGAAAAGGGAAACTGTCCGAAGTGAAAATAAAAGTACGGAAAATATGGCTGTAAATTGCTAAATTCATATGTCCCTGCGGGCGGTCTGTGACTGTTTTTATTGACAGTTACCCCGAGGTGACAACAGAGAGAGAGAGAGAGACAGCGAGAGAGAGAGAGAGAGGGAAAGGGAGAGAGGGTTGGGACCCTATGTTGCCGCAAATTGAGCTTGTAAGCGGGGAAAAGGTAAAGGTAAAGACAGGGTTTTGGGTTTACAGGTTGAAAATTACGCCACGCCCCTTTTTGCTCTTACTTAGGTCTCTTTCGGGGCTCTGCACATAATTTATTGATATTAAGTGTTATTAATTATGATGCCATTTAAATCGTTGGAGCGGTTTTGATTGTGTGGTTTGTGGTTTGGGTACAGCTCAAAAACCGCAAACATATGAACTAAACTAGTTTGGTAAGGGTTTTGGGATTGATTGGCGTCGGGGCTGACATTTAAGTGCTGCTAATTTGATAAATAGACATAATACGAAGGAAACAGTTAGTTGGCACTTTTCTTTTTTGGGAGCTATTAAAGATAGTTTATCGAGCCAGACATAGTCGCAAAGTAATTGAAGTGTTGTTCATTTATTGTTACTTTAGTGGTATTAGTTTAGTTTATGTAATACTATTTGAATGTTCGATCTGAAAGATACTGAAATGTTATTTGTCGAAAGTTATGATATCAATTTTTTTGTATCTTCTCACTTCAGTTGCTCAAGAAGCTACGCCAATCACACAATATCTTCCAAAATTTTAGCCTATGTGTTATTCTAATGCCTAAGCTATATTATTGTAAAGTTTCATCAAAATCCATTCAGTGGTTTTGGCGTAAAAGAGTAACAAACTCTCAGGTCTCACCTCACCTTTAGCTAACAGTAACAGTGACACTAACAGTGACAGTGACACTAACAGTGACACTAACAGTAACAGCAACTGCAACTGTAACGACATAAGCCTCTTCTCATGCTCCGGCTGTCACTTTTCTGTCTGCTGTTTACCGGTTTTTCTGTTACAGATTAAGCCTCTTCAGTTCATATGGAAATAAATTGGTGCCAGATGGCGCCCAACGTGAGCATATACACTTATATGAGAAAATATGAGTTAAATTTTTAAGTGCCTGTGTGTGTGTGTGAATAAATTGAACACTCGAAAAAGCAGAGCAGAGAGAAGATACACTGAAAAACAAAAAGAGAGGCAAAGGAAGAGAGAGAGAGAGAGAGGAACACTTTGTGTTACATTTTTGGTGTTGTTCGTTGAAGATTTTTACGATTGGCAAGCGGCACGTTTACTTTTAGCATTAAGGGCGACAGCCGAAAGTGTCAGAAGGATGCGCATTTTATGGCCCAACCAGTTGTAAACGAGCACAAAAAGGTGGAGGGGGAATTGGGGGGTGTGGGGGAGTGAGCGAAAAATGTAAAACAATAAAAATGTGAGCATAAAAAGATTGCAACATTTTTTCGCTAGTCTTTTAATGCATGGCCGAAAGGACGAAAGTGGCCAAAGGCCATTAAAAATCTTTCAGTTGGACAGGACTGAAAACAGCACAGGACACGGGCAGGACTTAACAGGATCGGACACGACAGCGAGTAGCGTTCGCGCCATGCACAAACATGAACAAAGCGCGGAATTACCCAAAAGGTTGAAGGGCAAGGACATCGAACGCTCAAAGCGGTTGAGGGAAAGAGTAAAAGGGAGCGGAGGGGGTTCGGGAGCGGTTCACAGATTTTGCACAGCTTCTCACTTGGTTTATCTGTGTTCAAGCGATGCTGATGACGACGATGAGGAGAAGGAGGAGGAGGAAGTTGAGGCAAACGAAAGGACTTAACGATTTTAAATCCAAGCAGATTTCAAGGTATTGAAACTATACAGAAAGCGATACGGTCAGGAAAAAAGAGAGATACAGAGAGGGAAAGAATGAGAGAGAGAAAGAATGAGAGAGAAAAAGAATGATAGAGAGAAAGAATGATAGAGAGAGAGAGAGAATGAGAAAGAGGAGCAAAGTCAAGTTTCATCAGTCGATAGTTTTTGATGTAATACAGAATCTGATCATATACGAAACATTTCATATGCAGGTGGGAAAAACTTAAAGTACAGAATCTATTTTATATATATATATATATATATATAAACCCATTTGGAGACAGAGAGAGGAGGAAGAGAGAGAGAGAGAGAGAGAGGGAAAGAAGGTTGCTTCAAGCTGAAGACTTCAGCAGGTGCCTGGCTGAAAGAGTGGATAGGGTGGTGGAGGCATGTGGCATGTGGCATGCTAAGGTGCCACTTGCAACACAAAAACAACAACAACAACAACGCAGAGGTCTAAATTGTTATTATGGCAACAATTTTCTCTGGTTTTAGTTGTTGTTGCTTATAAATACGTTTCGAGGTGAAAACCAAATGACTTTTATGGCCGCATATCGGGCCAAAAGGCTTGCCACAGGCCACAAGGCTCCGGGGCCAGCAAGGACCCTTTAAAAGGCAGCAAACGGCAAGGGGGAAGAGGGGGGGGAGGGACAGGCTGTGTTTGAAATTTACAAAATAGCACAAAATATTACACAGTGCCACGCCCACACGGCACCAAAACAGCCACCGCCCAGTAGCACACACACACACACACACACACACACACCTGACGAGCAACAACAACAACAACAACAACTGCAACAGCAACTGCAACTGCAACAACAACCGCAACGAGAAAGAGAACACGCGGCGCTGGTTTGCATATTTTGTCGACGCCTAAAAATATGCAAAGCAAAATGCAAAAAAGGCGAATAAAAACCCAGCAGTGAAAAATTGAAAAAATCAAACAACAACAACAACGACAACGACAACAAATAAAAAATATTCAACACGAATAAAGTTGAGAGCAAAAATATTACGAAAAATCTATTAAGTGAAAAGTGTGCAACAAGCCGACAAAGTCCAACCGATACCTAGCGCAAAGGGGAGGGGTGACAGGAGGGTTCAGCAAAGCTTCGCTCGTTTGCAACACCCTTACCCACACCCACCGCCTATTAATGACCTAGCCCAACAACAATAGAAAGGGTTGAAGGGGCACTCAATTTGATATCGACCAGTGTTGCAAAGTGGGTTACACACAAAACAGTTTAAGATTCTTCGCATAGCTTGAGACCAATAAAAAGGTGTATTAAGTCATTACTAGACGGACAATTAAATTCATTATAAATTTATGGAATTTTAACATTTAAAGAGTATGCAACAAAAGTGAAAAGTTGTTCAAATAACATTTGTTGTTTCTGTTAAAAATGGAACAACAGAGCTGTTAAGACTCCAATGAGAATGTAATACAGATAGAGTGGAAAACAGAATCACAGTGGGATGAAGAATTTAACATAACGAGAGTTTTAACAATGAGAATGTAATACAGATAGAGTGGAAAACAGATTCACAGTGGTTTAACAGAGTTAACAGAGCTAACATTTTCATGTCATTGTAATATTAAATGTGATTCTGTTTTCCACTCTATCGGTATTAAATTCTCGTTGTTAAAACTCTCGTTATGTTAAATTCTTCTTTTAACATTACATTGACATGAAAATGTTAGCTCTGTTAACTCTGTTAAACCATTTAACATAACTTTAAGCATTCAATTAGCATAACTTTCATTAACATTGCTTCGAATAATCCCTGTTAAACCATTTAACATAACTTTAAGCATTCAATTAGCATAACTTTCATTAACATTGCTTCGAATAATCCCTGTTAAACCATTTAACATAACTTTAAGCATTCAATTAGCATAGCTTTCATTAACATTGCTTCGAATAATCCATAAACACATTAATAAATTCGTTTTTAAAATCATTTTAAGTGCTAGGAGCGCTAAGTTAAAGGAAAATGTTGGCCAACTTTAAAGGTTCAACAGAAAAACCATTAACATAGTAGGCAGTAAATATATTTATGTATATATATATATATATATATGTATGTGTGCAGATGTATATGTATTTGTATGTGGTTTATTTAGGCGTTTGTATAGATTACAATCTGACAGCGACTCGTTGAAGTTTTGTGCTTTATGTAAGTTTTAATGGCCCAACATGATGATGACGAAGGCGACGACAACGACAAAGGAGAAGAAGTTGACGATGTTGTTCAGGACTCTATGGATTTTTCGATTTAATCAAGTAGTTAGACTCTAAGAGGGTCCTCGGTTAAGCCGAGTGGCTGGGTGGCGAGCAGTAAGCCCATTGCGTGTGAGGGCGTCCTTGGGTTGGGTTGGGTTTGGGTTGGGTTTTGGTTTATTTGTCACTGTGGGGGGTGTTCCGGAGTCCGGAGTTCCGGAGCTGCGAAGCACCGAAAGCTCCGAGCGGTTTAAGCCTCTAAATGCGCAGCCACATAACGTTCCAATTAATAAACGAAACGAAACGAAACGAAACAAAATTAATGTAAATCGCGCATTGTATATAATTTTTATAGTTGCTGCGTTTTTGTGGGCAATTAAACATCTCGTGCTGGCAGCCAGCTTCTCCTTCCTTGCCGCAAAGCAATTCCTGCCTTGACTCGACTTCAAATTGAGCTACAATGTAGCCGAGAGGGGCGAGAGGGGAGAGTCTCTTGAAGCAAATTGAAACTGGCATTAATGAACGAGCGAGTATAAAATGAATTTTGTGCTGTCGTCGGCATTCACATCCGAGGCGCCTCTTAAAATTAGCTTTTATGATATAGCTGAGATGCAGTATGTTAATAAATGTATTAAGGATGAATACAGCATAGTTTTAAGTTATATTCGTAAGCTATTTTGTTGAAATTCAAAGAGAATGTCATATATCTTGCATTCTCTTTGGGTTTATTAACTTCTGTTATCAGTCTGTTAAATAACAGCTGGACAAATGTTACTTGCTTAGCTTGGGTTAGGTCATTTAAAAAGCAAATCTGATATGAATTTAAAAGAAAAAGAAGTATAAAAAATAGTTAAGAAAGGAAACTTTTAATTATCTTTCGTGCTCACTTTGTTATGTTGCTTTAACATTAGTAAAGTTCACTTTCCTTAACCCTTTTTCTCTCCCTCTCTCACTCTCTTTCGGTCTCTTTCGGTCTCTTTCGGTTTGTGTTTTTCTCCCCCATGTGGCTGGGCAGACGTGCTTTGGTTAAAATTCTTTCATTTTGAAAACGTTGCCATAATTTTATATTTCATTTTTATGACACAATTATAATTCAATCTTATTAAATCACTGGCCACAAACACATTTTTTCCGGATCTTCCACATTGCATTTGACTTGAAGCCAAGAAATGCAGCAGCATGGATTTTCCTTTTCGTTTTCGTTTTGGTTTTGGTTTTAGTATTTTTTGGTCAGATTCAAAAAAAAAATTGATATTCATATGGTGCACAAGGCATGCCCGGAATTTGAGCAGCTATTCGTTGCCAGAAACTGAGCTGGTGGTTCCTCGGTCTGTCGGTCCGTCGAAGAAGATGTGAGAGAGTTGCTTGCTTGTTGATGGTTGCAGCCACAGAACTCGACCCCAAATCACAGCCAGAGTCAGTTGTCGAGAGAAGCAGAAGAATTGCATCTGGGCAAGTGGCATGCGCTGCATTTGAAAGTCACGCATTTTGATGCCAACCCAAAATTTCCAATTCTGTGTGCAAGAGGAGTGGGGTATAGGGGGCATATTGGGAAGTTTGTGTGTGTGTGTGTGTGCGTGTGTTGTGCTGTGGGGCAAGCAACGGACATCCAACAAATGCCGCAAAGGTCATTTACTTTTCGTTACGCAAAAAAATTTGGTCTGTTGTAAAAATATTATTTTTGTTCCCCTTTTTTCTGTTTCTGTTGGAGTTTTTGACGGATTTTTGTTTGTTGTTAAATTGGATTTTCCGGGTGGTGGGGTTGTTTTTGTTGTTGTTGTTGGGAGTGTTCTATTTCAGGTTCGGTCGATTCGGAACGGGTTTTATTTTTTTGGGTTTTGTTTTTGGGGAAACGTTGGAAACGCTTGTTGCCATTCGTAAGTTTGCACACAACAACACAACAAAGAAATGAAAGAGGAGAATACAGCAATTTGATTTATTTGGTTTGTGCCACATGCAACAAGAGTGTAGAAGGTCGTGCACAACATTGTTAATACCCTGTAATGACAAATGTCGAGGGAATACAATATACTTCTCTCACGAACTGATCTTTGGATGAGATGGACTTTATAGCAGGAAGCTTGCAGGATAACTTCTAGTTGGAAAACTCTTGACAACAAATACATTTACTACTTATTAAAGTTGTTGTTGTTGTTGATGTCAGGGAACATGGCAAACACACACACACACACACACACACACACACACATTTCATACGTGGACTTTCAATATGCATATAATTATAATGGCATTTTGCCAAAATGTTGAAAACACACAGAGGAAAAGCTTTGCTAGTCGAAAAAAAAACAGGATAAAACAAAGGGGAACCGAAAGAGTGCAAAAAGCGGATTTGTAAGGGGTTGATGGGGAAGGGCATTGGAATGGGTATGGTAATGGGAATGGTAATGGGTATGGGTATGGGGATGTGAATGGGAATGTGTATTGGTGTGGGTAAGGACAATGCACACGGCGTAAAAGGCACGAAAGAGTGAAGGGGGATGGGGATAGGGAAGGCAGGACAACGATATAATCCATTTTGGAAATTACATAAACGAAAACGAGAACAAAAACGAGACAAACATTAACAATGAGTGAGAGAAAGCGAGGCCGAGATAGATGCCAAACATTCGATTTCATTTCGGTGCACAAGTACAAACCAAATACGTTAACATCTTACGCTCCTTGCAATAACAACACTTGCGATTGAAATCAGCTTCAAGTTGCAAGCAAACACATGCAAACTATATGTGCAACACACATACCTGTAACGAGATGGAAAGGAGAAACGCATTAGTAAAAGTGAATAACATCTTTTTGAATCGAAAAACCTTTAAAAGAAACTATGTTACAATATCATAGTTTCTTTTAAAGGTTTTTCGATTCAATATTTCCAGCTTATCTGAAGTTTTTTCATTAGCATAGCTAAGTTTTGTTAACAGTTTTTGAAAGTTGTTATCGAACTACGTTCAATTATTCAGTTTTGTTCCCATTTCTCGCACTTTACAACTTTTTTTTTCCTTTCTTCTTAACAATCTTAAGAACATTTTCAATCAACTAATTTAAATTGAAGCCTTGGCTGATATTCAAATTCACTTGGGCCTTACGAAGTTGATGGAAATAAAAAGCATAATAAAAGTGCTTCATTTAAAAATACCCTGCATTCAGCAGCGAAATGCCAACGAGGCATATATGTCCCAGTGTAGAACGGACATCAACTTACACAACAGTTCAACAGCCTTATCAATTACACAGGGTATGTATAGTATATGTGTTCTACAAATTGATGAGCTAAGTGGCAAAAAAATACGTCACTGCAAACTAAAGACTAAAGTGTCGTTGTGCCTTTTCTTTCCTTCTTTCTTTCTCAAGTGTTCTTCGGCAACATTTTTGTCGTCGGCAGCAATATTTACCAAGGCAACATGATGATGACAGGGAGAAGAGCGCAAAGCTTGGTAGGGTACAATGGTTTTGTGCAAATGCATGTAACAGGCCGAAGGAAGCAACTCCGATCCCATAAAGTATATATATTTTTGGTCAGCATGAAGCCGAGTCGATAAAGTCATGTCCGTCCGTCTCAGAGACTATAAGAGCTAGAGACTGTCCTAATCCCTAGGCAGTAAAAGTTTCTTTCAAATCTTCGATAACTATACATGTTATCGAAAACAACAAAATCTTGAATTTGGAAAACTTTGTGATGCAGTTTAAAACATTAAACGAAATAATAACAATCTGTGAAATTTTTATTGAAATCGGGTGAGAAACACCGGAGATATGGAACATTATAGTTAAGTCAAATAAAATATATATATTCTTGGTCAGCATCAACAGCCGAGTCGATATAGTCATGTCCGTCTGTCTGTCTCAGAGACTATAAGAGCTAGAGACTGGTCTAATCCCTAGGAAATACAAGTTTCTTTCAAATCTTCGATAACTTTGCCCGTTTTCGATATACACATGTTATCGATAACAACATAATCTTGAATTTGGAAAACTTTGTAATGCAGTTTGAAACATTAAACAAAGTAATGACAATCTGTGAAATTTTGATTGAAATCGTTTAAGAAACTCTGGAGATATGGAACATTATAGTTCAGGGGTTCAGGGTATCATCTATTCGTTCGGGATTTCTTGACTAAACCCTTCTTGATTGTTTTTATTCCGTTCTTATTTGTTGTTGTTCCCAAGAAGTTGTGTGTGCGTGTGTAGAAAAGAGTTATGCCAACACTTGGCTATATAACAGACGGCCAAGTTTGAAACTCATAGCCAAACAGCTATCATAAAAAAAAGATGATGTGCAACAAGAAGAAGCAGAAGCTAAAGGACGAGGGAGAGACAAGCAATGGCGCATAATGCAAAATGTCGCCTCGTTCCAACGTTGTTGTTGTTGTCAACAAGCAGAAGCGAAAAAAAAAAATTGCATTTGGCAAAAATGTTGCATATCATAAATAAATGTAAATGCAAATAAATCAACATTGTTGACATTTGTCAGAGCTGCCATGAGGTCTGTTGTGCGTTGCGTCTCTCTCTCTCTCTCTCTCTCTCGCTCTCTGTCTTTGTGTTCCTCTCTCTTCATGATGTTGTCGTTTGGGTTTCGCTTTCATCTTTTGGTCGTTTACTTTATTTATTCGCCCCACCCACCACGACCTCACTTATGGCCATAACCATGCCCATATCCATAGCCATTTTTATTCCCAGCCACGCCCAGTTATCAAATGTCAAGCGCACTTGCCGCCCATCGCCGCCATCAGTTGTTTTCAGATACCCTGTACTCCTTGAAGAGTTTACTGTACTAAATGAAGAAAAGTCTTTCAAGAATCACAAACATTTCGTTTCAGGATATTTAGCAAAACATATCCTTCAAATTTGTTAGCAATATACGATTTACTTTATGGATCTGTTCCATAGAATATCTTTTTGTTTGACATTGACAAGTTGAGATCTTACAAAACTTGTTTGCTTGGAAAAGAAAAAAATAAGGAAACCAGCTATGGAAGAACAAACAACAACTGACAACAATATGAGGCAGCATCAGTGCAACATTTGATGCCACAATTCTAGAAACAATCAACTTGCACAAAAGCCAAGGCGTCAGCATCACTTCGGGTTAGGGGGTTGGGCGGGTGTCCCAAGCAAAGAGCAGAGCTCATATAAAAGTCTTCATTTTTTTTTTTTGTTATTGATTGCAATGTGACATTCACAGTGACAACAACATTAACAACAGCAACAGCAACAGGAACATTCCAAGCCGGGACAAGAACAAAACACATTTTTGATATGAATGTTGAATTTGTGGAATATTTTTTCTTTCCTTTGGTCTTTGCCATCGTCAAGTCAAGTCAAGTCTGGCATTTGTACATTCTCAGACATGTTGATGGTGCTTTCCTGCTTTTGGTGCTACTGCTGCTGATTCCAGCTGCTTGCTGTTTTTTCGAGGGCCGCAATTTTAAATAGCACCTCAGACAATGCTCGTAGTGTGACTTCAAATGTTGCTGCTGTTGCTCGCTCGCTCGCTAGATTCCCAAGACTCTTGATGAATAAACTAATGCAATTTTGAGTGCACAAAGCATAAAGGGAAACAACAGACAATCAAGCAAAACATACATGTGGCATGCTTCATTTGTTTTTGTTGAAAGGTGATTTTTTCTGAGAAAAGATCTTAGTTATGAAACGAGTTTTCATTTTTGGTTCATAAGTGATATTTCGAAGGAATATCTTTGGCAACAAGAATGTTCTTATACACGCGAACTTCCATAAAACGAATCTATAAGGAACAAAAAAATCATAATGATGATAATGATAATAATTTTGGATTTTGTTGTATAGAAAAGTTCGCTTTATGGAAGCTCGACTGTAGTTGAAATAATGTAGTTGACAAACTTTAAGGGAAAGTATTTTATTTTCACTTATAATTTTATGTTTCTTGAACAAATTTTTACTTAAAAGTTTGACTTTTCTTAAGTATTTACATTATTTGCAACTCACATGATATTTGGTCACACCCTCTTCAACTCACATGAGATTTGGTCACACTTTACTCAACTCACATGATATTTGGTCACACTTTATTCAACTCCCACGATATTTGGTCACACTTTAATCAACTCCCATGCTATTTGGTCACACTTTATTCAACTCCCACGATATTTGGTCACACTTTATTCAACTAACATGATGTTTGGTCACACTTTATGCAACTCACATGATAGTTGGTCACACTTTATTCACAGCTTCTTTAATATTGTCTCTCTACAAGCAAGCCATAAAGTGTCCAAAGCTTAAAATTGCTTGCTTTGATTTTGCTCTTAGCTGTAAATGAAAAAACATCTGTTACAAAGTCCAGATACTATATGCTGTGATCGCACAATATAAACTGCTGATGCTGATGCTTTAATTAAGAGTTGTGTAAGCCAAAGCTTAATGCACTGAGATTGAGGCATCGGTCATAATGTTCTTTCGAACAATCTTGGGCCATTATTCTTGGGTTGGTCTATATGCTTTAATTTGGTTTGACAGCAACCGAAAGCAATGGGTAATAAACCATTTAACTGCGACTGCAATGCAATCGCTGGCCATAAATCAGTGAGCCATAAAAATGTTGATATCCTCGCCTCGGCTGCAGCTACAACAACAACGCAACGAAAAATAACTCTAAAAATAAATACCCCGCAATGCCATTTTCGACGACGCTTCTCACGCTTTCATAATATTTAAATCGACTGATAAAACACACTCACACACACACACACACACACAGAGAGAGATTAGCTTATCGTGCTATGCATATGTAGATGATGAACACATAAATCAATAGAAATGAGCCGCAAAAAGCCAAACGAAAATGAACAAAAATGTGAAAAGAGGAACGAACAGAAAATACTAAAGAACCAAATTTTGTGTGACGTTGAATGCATGCTCAATTAGGGAGGGGAGGGGAGGGTACGTACAGCTAGCAACTTGCAACAGTTGCTGTTGTGAGCATCGAACGCTTCAGTGTTGCTGTTGGGCGTAAGATGTTGCTGATGTTGCAGCATCAAGCATCAAGCTTGCCTTGGCTCAGCATCAGTATTGCTGTTGGGCGTAAGATGTTGCTGATGTTGCTGCTGTTGCTGAATATGGATTTGGCAACAGCAGTATCAAACAGCAAGCTTTGGCTCATCATCAGTGTTGCTGTTGGGCGTAAGATGTTGCTGATGTTGCAGCATCAAGCATCAAGCTTGCCTTGGCTCATCATCAGTGTTGCTGCTGTTGCTGAATATGGATTTGGCAACAGCAGCATCAAGCAGCAAGCTTTGGCTCATCATCAGTGTTGCTGTTGCTCGTAAGATGTTGCTGATGTTGCAGCATCAAGCATCAAGCTTGCCTTGGCTCATCATCAGTGTTGCTGTTGGGCGTAAGATGTTGCTGATGTTGCAGCATCAAGCATCAAGCTTGCCTTGGCTTATCATCAGTGTTGCTGTTGGGCGTAACATGTTGCTGATGTTGCAGCATCAAGCATCAAGCTTGCCTTGGCTCAGCATCAGTATTGCTGTTGGGCGTAAGATGTTGCTGATGTTGCAGCCTCAAGCATCAAGCTTGCCTTGGCTCAGCATCAGTGTTGCTGTTGGTCGTAAGATGTTGCTGCTGTTGCTGAATATGGATTTGGCAACAGCAGCATCAAGCAGCAAGCTTTGGCTCATCATCAGTGTTGCTGTTGGGCGTAAGCTGTTGCTGATGTTGCAGCATCAAGCATCAAGCTTGCCTTGGCTCATCATCAGTGTTGCTGTTGGTCGTAAGATGTTGCTGCTGTTGCTGAATATGGTTTTGGTAATGTTTTTGTTGTTGCTGCGGCTGTTGCAAGCATAAGTCGACTTGATTGCTGCTGTTGCCGTTACTCAAGCAGTTATTGCTGTTGCTGTTACGTGATTGTGATTTCTGTATTGGCTTCTGTTTAAGGTATTGCTGCTGCTGTTACGATTGCGATTTCTATATTGGATTCTGTTTATGGTATTGCTGCTGATGTTGCTGATGTTCTTCGCTTGGCTGTTGCAGGTGTTCCACGTTGCTGCTGCTGCTTCGTGTGGCAGCTAATGAGCGCCAATTAAATGGGCATTACCGTTAGAGCCAGCGTCCAAAAGGTGTGGAAAGAGTGGAGAGAGAGTGGAAAAGTCATCCTTCTCTCCCTCTTTCTCTCTCTCTCTCTCCCTTTATCACTAGATCTCTCTTCGGCTGGGGATAACATTTATGCAGTGATTGGCGTTGTGTGCGTGCAAATAAATTATGTGGAAATAATTTTGTTTTATTATGTTCTTTGGCCGCTTGTTGGCGCATTGTTTGCGTTTTTTTATGACCGTACACTGAGCGAAATCGATGTGCAATGCAAACGGATTTCAATTTCAACAAAAAAAAAAACAAATTTCTTAAATATTTTCGAGTCTTTTCTTGGAATTATATTTTTGTTTTTTGTGTTTGTTTTTTTCTCAGTGTATTGTTTGCCTATGGCTTTTTATGAGTTTGTCGTTCCCTTTTTTTGCTGTTGGACTTTAGTAGATTATTTGTTTATTAACACAAAAGGCAACTCCCCTAACACTCCCCCCTCCCGCTAACAAGAACATTGCCTAAAAATAGTCAAATTTGTTCATACAAAGAAAGAAAAAAACCCCAAAAATAATACTCGCAAGAACGGGGGCGTGAGTGATGAAAGTAGGGGAGGGTGGGTAGGGGTATTTATTGTTTGGCTCGACCTGCTGACATTCCTATTTAATACGCACAACAACAACAATATATATATGTGTAGGTAATCAAAAAAACAAAGTGAAACAAGAAAAAGAAGAAAATAATGCCCAGTTGAGGGCGTTGAGCTGAGGCGAATATGTAAATGCCATAAATCTATTAACACAGCTCATTGTGTCTGCGTGTGTGTGTGTGTGTGTGTGTGTGTGTGTGTGTGTGTGTTTGGTTGTTGGTCATTGGCTTCGTCACGGCAGCCAAAAAAACAAAGTACAGTAGAGAAATGTATTCATAAAATTGAAGGGCGCGCCTGAAGTGCTTAATTTGCATTGGACTTTGAGTCTTTGGGGCCAATTCGTTGCTGTTGTTGTTGTGTGGGTCAAGTGTTTGGCCAAATTGCAGTCAAGAAGTGCTTTAAATATTGCCACAGAGGAACATAAAACACAAAAACGTAGCTACAAAAGCAGCTAAAAAGCTTCCAAATGTAAGCGACCTTACATTAACATAAATCAGCTACTATGCAAACGCGCTTAACATGCTTTTATTTAACAGCACGTAAGAAAGTGCTAGAGAGAGAGAGAGAAAAATATGTAAATTTGGCTGTTTGCATTAACATAATTATGGAAAGACAAAGTAAGTGATCGTTACTGTTAATGCTGTTACTGTTAATGTTAATGAGGAAGTTGCATGTATGTTAACATAATTTTACTTCACAGCATCTCCTAACAGCATTCCGTTGACTTAACAGCGACAGAGTAAAACTGTTTGGTGTTAACATAATTATGCAAATACAAAGTAAGCGATCGTTACTGTTAATGTTAACGTGGAACTTGCATGAATGTTAACATAATTTTACTTTACAGCATCCGTGTACTTATCAAAAAACTTAACAGCGACATATTGAATTCTTCATTTAGAGTAAAACTATTCCAAATTGAATTTAATGCTATTATAAATGCTATTAAATAGGCAAATGTTTAGTATACAGAAAAGAAAAACTAATTATTTGACATTAAACTTTTATTATAATATTTGGAAAATATGTTTGTATTCAATGCACAAAACAAATCTGAATGTCAAAGCAAAAAACAGAAATTGAGCCCAGCAGTAATGGGATTTATATCAACTTATTCCCATAATCAATTTGAATAATATTAAAAGTGAATTTGTTGTAAAACTTGAGAAGTAAGTGAAAGGGAAGACAAACTGACAGCTCAAAAAAAAATAAAAGAAAAGTTTTGCCTTAACTTGTTCAAGCACATAGCATTCCTTCATTTGCACATAACATAGAAACACACACACACATACATATGTATATGTATATGTGTATGTGTATGTGTATGTGTATGTGTATGTGTATGTGTATGGATTGTTGATGTTGAATATTGCGCGCAGCATAAAGGTTGTTGCTAAGGCATTGCTGCTATCGTGTAGATGCATCGCAAACACATTAGCAATGTGCATTTGATGAGTGGCAGTTGTTGTTGTTGTTGCTGTTGTTGCCGTTGGCAGTTGGCAGTTGCATGTGCAATGCATTTGCATCACACTTAACAGTGAAGAAGACGTACGAGGGGTGGGGGGTGCGAAGTAAAAGAGAGGAAGGTGGTACAACAAAATGCAATTTCTATGTTTGCAGAACAACATAAATAAAATAGTACAACGAAGCTGTTGCTGCTGTTGCTGCTGTTGCTGTTGTTGCGTGCTGTTGCTGCTGCTGCTGCTGTTGCTGCTGGTGCTGACAGTTGCAATGATTTTCTTTTTGATTTCTTCAACGAAGTTTTGTGCCTGATAAAATTAATGAACATTTAGACCTTTGACCTGAAAAAAACATGAGTTTTTTATTGTTGTTGCTGCTGTTGTTAGTGTGCTGCTGCAATTGATTTCAAAATGGCAGCAGCAACTCTTGGGAAAAGCCTTTGAAAGTTTGAAAGGTGCACAAGAGCTAAAATAATATTTATATTTATTTATTATAAAAGAAAAATTGTTGTTACAGTTGTTGTTGTTGTTGCAGCAACAGAAACGTGCACAATAACAACATAGGGGTCCAGCAGCAATCGAGGAGTAGAGAAAAAAGTCAGAGAGAGAGAGAGAGAAAATTCTTTGCGGGTGAATAAATAATTATTGCATCATATGAAATCCGTTTATGGCATTACTAATTGCAATCAATTGCAACAACAACAGCAACAGCAACTGATTGCTAATGTAGAACAATTTGCTTGCTGACCCAGAACAAAAGACACAAAGGAAAATGTATAAAGTGTTGCTGTTGCTGTTGCTGATAGCGTTGGTTGTGCATGTGTGTGTGCCAAAGGCTAATATAGTCACAACATCAGCAACATACAATTGCCCAGCAGCAACAGCAGCAATAGCAACTGTCAAGTTTCACAGCAACTGTTTAGATATCATTATTTTTTTGGCAAGTGCACAACAGCAACAGCAGCAGCAACAGCAACAACTGCCCAGAGCCCAATAGTTGTCAGTCAATTGGGCCAAGAGCCAAGAGCCAGGCTAACAAACATAATGAAGATGGTCGAGACTGTGTCACTGACTGAACAGATAATATGCAACTGATATGGCACAGCTTGGGCTTTGCTGAGCTCACAAAATTCACATTTGTTGCTGCTGTTGCTGTTGCTGATTGCTCGCGCAAACGCAATTAAATCAGGCAGCATCTCAAGTCTATATATATATATAGTAGGCGGCCTGACTGGCATTACACTTGCGATTAAAATTAAAATGGAAAAGGAAATTTCTATGAATTTTGCATGCATCAGCAACAGCAGCAGTAGCAGCAACAACAGCAGCAGCAGCGCCGACAACAGCAGCGTAAATTATTCATTTTGGGCCATGGCAACAACACTAAGAACAACAATAACAACAACAACAACAACAAACAGCAAAGGCAAACGACAACATGAAAATGCAAAATGAAAATCATTTCATTCTAATTAGAGCAGCAACATTTTGCGCTGAGACAGCAAACAGACGGCCAAAAAGAATCAAGGGAGAAGGAATGTTGGCTAAAGGGGGAGAGAGGATGGTGGCTGCTGCTGCTTGAGATAGACGACAATTAGGCTGTTGCTGCTGCTGCTGTTGCTGTTGCTGCTGCTGCTGCTGCTGTTAGAATAGGGCGCGAGACGTCAAATGAAATGAATGTGTTGCCGTTGCGTTGTCGTGTTGAATGTTGTTTGGGCTAACACGTGAAAGTGTTAAAAAGCTGCTCACTTCAAGGTAAATCTCAATCTCCCCCTCTCTCTCACACACACACATTCTCTATGCGTGTGTGTGTGCGTGCTCATTTTGTGCTCCATTTCCAAAGCAAAAGTGTTAAATGTTGCTGTTGTTAATGTTGTTGATGTTGTGCCTAAGATTGTCGTGTGGCTGTGCTTGTGTGTGTGTGCTTGTGTTTGTGTGTGTGTGTGCTTGTGTGTGTGTGCGCTTGTGTTTGTGTTTGCTGATGCTTGACGTTTTGTTTATTGCGCGCGTATATTCAAAAAGTGCTTAAAATGTGTTTAAAAAACAATTAAACCAGATGTAAAGGCATGTCAAAAAAGGGGGCATGGTCGGTGGGCGGTGGGGGTAATAGCTAAAATTCCACGCTCAACGTGGCATTGCTTAATAAGGACACACACACACACACACACACACAATCAGGCTTACACTAATGACCATTTGTGCCTATGGAAAGAAAATCAAATTACGTATACGCAATGTGAAACAATCTTGTAAATTAAAAAGTAAACTATCTCAAAACGCTAATTGAAGTGAATGCTAAACATAAGTTAAAGATGTTTAAATTCATTTGAGCATTCAAATCTTTTCGAACTAATTTCCTAACTTGCAACATCTCGCGATTTAAATAATTATCTTAAGCAACTACTTAAAAAACTTGTTCTCAACATCGTTTCTATCGCGTATATATATAATTTATTTGCATTTCGTACAAAATAGTTTTTTGATGAGTTTCTTAAAAGCTGACGCCTTATGAGCAATTTGTCTCACTTCCGGCTAAATATCTCATCCTTAGTTATATGCAAGCATACCAAATGGATAATCTACTCCCACTTTGAGTGTGAATTGTGTGGCTGCCTCACTTTTGCACCCCACTTTTCCCCCTCTTTGTGTGTCTATGTCTCTTTTGGTTTGGTCCTTTTGGCAAATAGTCGGCATGTTGTGTTGCGGTTGAGGGAAAAGGGACATTACAAATTGTTCGCTCATTAAAACAACAACAACAACAACAACAAAATAATAATAATAACAACAACAACAACAACAAATGCGTACAACATATTTGAACAACAGTGACACAAACCAAATTGACAAAAAGTGCGTGAAAATCAATTTGTCTACTTAGCTGGAGCAATAGTTTTTATACCCAATATATGCCATGTTTTTATACGTGTCTGTGTGTGTGTATTTGTGTGTGTTTGGGTGTGTTGTGCCAGCTTGACAACATGTCATCAGAGTCGGTTTGTCGAATGAGCGGCCTAATGACTTAATTTTCATTAAATGACCACAGAATTGATGTCAACATTATGTTTATATACCCTGTTATAGTTTGTGTGCAGTAATGGGATGGAGTACAATCGAGTGTTAGAAGGAAATCAAGAAGGTGATATATATATATACTATATAGGTAATATAGAAGAAACGTACGAATCGAACTTTGTTGTATGAAAAACTTAAGAAGAGATATAAGCATTGTTGGTGTTAAGCAAGAGAAATTATAAGCAACAAGTAACGAGAGCAAAGCAACGAGTGAGAATATTCAACGAGTAACTTAAGCAACATTCAAGTTGATATATAATATTTTATCTATATATAAATCAAGCATATATAAGTAGTGTTCTAGTTAAGCAGCAGATGTTAAAGGCAACAAGTAACGAGAGCAAAGCAGCGAGAGAGAATATTCAACGAGTAACTTAAGTTGTTAATCGAAAGCAACGATGAATCTGATATATCATATTCTATACATATATAAATCAAGTATATATAAGTAGTGTTGGTGTTAAGCGGAATAAGTTAAAAGTAACAACAAGTAACGAGAGGCTGCAAGAGGAAAGTAAAGAGGGAGAATATTCAACGAGTAACTTAAGCTGTTCCAATTGAAAGCAACATTCAAGTTTATATATATTATATACTATACATACATATAAATGAAGTCTATATAAGTAGTGTTGAAGTAAAACAGCATAAGTTAAAAGTAACGAGAGGCTGAAATGGGGAAAGCAACGAGTGACAATATTCAAAGAGTTAGTTACTTAAGTTGTGCATTGCACGCAAACTTTAAGTTGATATATAATAATCTATATATGAATCGAGTGTATGAATACTTTATGCCAATCATTTCATACTACTTCTGGCTACAGGGTAGCAAACAGTCGAATTGGCATAGTTAAAAGATCGATTGTGCAAATGTTGATGCCTGATTATCATGCATAATACTGCCAAGAGCAAACAAAAATAACTGAATCAACGATAAATCGCAACCGCAATGACAACAAACATCTACAAAAGCAATAGCAACAGCAACAGCAACAACAACAACAACAAAATTAAAAGCCACAATATAGACTAGAGCCTGAATTGCGTTAAACATTTCGAATGAAAATTGAGACAAAAATGTACGCAACATATTTCAGACCAAGCGAAAATCATGCCAAACAAATTAGTAATTGTAGCCATTGTTGAATGTTGCTGCTATTTGATGCCGACACAATTATTCATATTTGAGTTTCTTAATTTGCAATTTGAGGTAAATGCGCGCTTTATGCCTGACCCCAATGAATGCTAAATGAGGCACTTGAATAGCATCCGTTATGAGCATAACACTTTTACGGCATACCATTTTATTGTATGCACTCAAAGTTTACAAAAGTTTTTCACAACAGCAACATTAATGGCAAAAACAATAACTACTTGCCCTAGTTATTAGCAACAAAATGATAAAAAAAAATGATAACAATGCGGCTAACGACGGCAATATGGGAAGTATAATAATAGTTTTGATGGAGTACAGTACCAAAAGAATTAAGAGTAACGAGTAACGAGAGGTTGCAAAACAAAGAGAACGAGTTCATGTGTAACGAGTAAAAGTTGACAAAGTAACGAGTGAAAAGCATAAATTTTTATGGTGTTATCTGCAATCCGAATGCGAAGAATATTAGCGAGTAAACGCAGCGAGTAGAAGTTGAGATGAAAGTAACGATCTAAAATGTCTAACTTACTACTCGTTACTACTGTTGACAGCTTCGTAATTTTTTACCCTGAAGAGCCCATTGAAAAAGGGTATAATGGTTTTGTGCAAAGGCGTGTAACAGGCAGAAGGAAGAACTCCGACCCCTTAAAGTATGGGGTTCAGGGTATAGTCTAGTCTCGACTAAAACCTTCTTGCTTGTTTTTTTTTATCGTTTTTTTTCCCCCGTACTTGAATGACATAAGCACAAAATGAGACTTTAAATAGCTGGCACAAAGTTGTGCTGATAATGCAAACAAGCACGTAAGTGTGATAAGCAATAAAATGATGCATGTGAATCAATTTTGCTGCATGACCTCAATCAAATGGTGAGTAAGCCACTTAAAAGGCAAACCGTATTGATGACAATATTCCTGAGTTCGCAGTTCAAAAGTGTCAACAAAAAACAGCAACAGCAACAGCAACAGCAACAGCAACAGCAACAGCAACAGCAATAGCAATAGCAACAGCAACGTGTTCTAGTTTATCAACGAATCGGAGATAGAAATGCAAAACTGAGAGAGAAGCATTTGCTGACAAATCAAATTGCATCGAATTGGAAAACGAATCAAATTGAATGATGATGATTCATGCCAGTTATTATTGAGTGCAGCAATAAGTGCGATACGATGCTATCGCTGTTCCTTTCTCACTTTCACTCGTTCTCTCATTCTATTTTTTTTATTTTTATTTTTTTTTGCCTTTTGGCACTTCAAAATTGACGTCAACAAAAGCTGATGAAAAATTCTTTTCTGCAGCGCATATCAAATTGCCATTTTTGCGACAACAACAACAACAATAACAACAAGAAGCTTGGAATAAGCTGCCATAAAGCGAACCAAGTAAAATTATAAAAGTTTTTGCTGACGCTCACTGCTAATGCTTTCAAAATACTCAGCCCAACCCAGCCCAAACCCAACCCTATTTTGTGCCAGCTATCCAAAACTTAATTAAAACTCTCGCCGCATAGCGTTGAAAATTTGCCGAAATGTGAAGAAAAAAAATATGGCAAAAGCATTAAAATGCTAATAAATGCGTGGGAGCAGCACAAACAAAGATAAAGTCGCAGCTACCGCAAGCGTTTGGAGCTGGGGATCGAACAAATTGAAGTTGTAGCCTGTGGCCAGGTAATGGGCTGCAACTCAAGCCACACAATGCAGCAAGTGGAAAAGAGTTTTGAGAGAAGCAAACTGAAAAAAACAAAAAAGGATTGCAAGGGGGCGAACGAGGTTCGATTGCCAGCGATTTGGACGATTGTGCACGTAACATGAAATTAAGTAAAATACACGAATTACATTTGCACTTTGCGTGCCATGCGCCATTTGTTGCAAACGTGACAATCGCCGTCGCCGTCGCCGTCGCAGTTACAGCTACAGCTACAGTCACACTTGAGGCACACGGCCACGCCCATGCGCCCAGCGCAAAGAGCCCACAATTGGCCATTTCATATTTCACGTTCAACAAAAAAAAAAGAAGAATTTTCTTTTCACTGCACAACAAATATATATAGAACAAGGCAAGAGGCGTCTCTCTCACTCTCTCTCTCTCTATCTCGGTGCATGTGTCAAAACAAATTGTAGCGAGAAAAGTGTCGCTTGACAAGGCATTGACCCACTTTCAGGTAAGTAACTGCATCGGGTTCTGTTGCTGCAGGCGCACTTAATGCAACTGAGTTCTAGTGTCTATAATCTCAGTGCTCATCCATTTGGCATTTCAATTGCCATCACCTGCACTGCTGACAATAAAAATCCTCGTCATAACGTTGCTGACGATATGTGGCTTAACAGTGAAAGGCTCTCACTTACTAGATTGCTGCTTGCAACAACCTGAAGACAAAGTGACAAAAGTGCAACGAACACATTATATTTGGCAAGACAAAACAATGGGCGAGATAAGCAGACATCAAAGCTTGAAAGAAATCACGCAAAGTAGCGAGTAAAATAGAGCAACGAGTAACAGCAAACAGTTTACAAACTAAACTATTTATTCGCTTTGCTTTTACGAGTAAACTTTTGTAACGAGTAACAAACAGTATGATGTTTGTATGACTCCATAAAACTTACAACTTTTTACGTTTAGTGAATAATTTTCTAATCATTATAAGATCTTATTCTCATGTTTCTCGACAAACAGAAATAAAAGGTGTATGTAAGAAACAACCAAAGGAAATCACGCATGTAGCGAGTTAAAAAAAGCAACGAGTAACAGTTTACAATCTAAACTATTAGATTTTTTTTTCATTGACAACATATATCAACGAGTAAAACTTTGAAACGAGTAACGAGTAACAGACTCAATAATACTACGTTTAGTTATTAATTTTCTAATCATTATAAGATCAATTCTCATGTTTCTCGATAAACAGAAATAAAAGGTGTAAACAACCAGAGGAAATCAGCGAGTTAAATTGAGCAACGAGTAACTGCAAACAGTTTACAAACTAAACTATTCGATTGCCAACATATATCAACGAGTAAACCTTTGAAACGAGTAACGAGTAAGAGGTTCAATAATACTACGTTCAGTTAATGATTTTCTAATCATTACAAGATAAATTCTCATGTTTCTCGATAAACAGAAATAAAAGGTGTATGTAAGAAACAATTAAAGGAAATCACGCATGTAGCGAGTTAAAAAAAGCAACGAGTAACAGTTTACAATCTAAACTATTCGATTTTTTCTTCATTGACAACATATATCAACGAGTAAAACTTTGAAACGAGTAACGAGTAAGAGATTCAATAATACTACATTTAGTTATTAATTTCCTAATCATTATAAGATCTTATTCTTATGTTCCGCTAACACTTTTGCAAGAGCAACACTATACTTGCTTTACTAGTTCTATTCGATCCTTTGGAGCTTGCTAATGTTAGCTTTCCCCATCCTATACTATATAAACGATATTAATGTGTAAATTGTAGTAAGTGGCCTGGCTATTTATAACTGGCATTATAGTGCCTGGCACCTGGCTATGGCTAGCGGTTGTTTTTGTGTCAGGTAACGGAACATTGCAGCTGCAATACTGGCGCCAGTGTTGTTTAACGATTGCATATGGGCAGAAGGAGTGTGCCTGGCGCCGGGCGGCAGTATACAACGCAGAAAAATATTAATTAAAAACACAACGAGGACGAGAACGTCGACGGCTGCTGCTGCTGCTACTAAGAAGACGAAGAAGAAGAAGAAAAGCAGGGTGTAGCAGGAGGCCTGGCTCATGTGTGTGTGAGTGTGTGTCTGTGTGTGTGTGTGCTGTTGGGTTGTAGAAAAAGTGAACTGTGCTTGGGTTTTTGGTTCGTAATGCAAGGTAATGGCAACGACACACAGTTAAAGTTGGCGGGTTGGGGCGGGATACGAAAAGAATAGGACACAGGTTGGGGTTTCGGGTTTGAGTTTGGGTATGGCAGGAGGGGGGGGGGGAGCATAAAAAGTTACCCCAGGCACTAAGTAACCAACTAGCAGGAAAAACTCTTGCAAATGAATGAGAATGTGTACATTGTTAGCTGTATTTAATTAAAACTCAACAAGACGAAAGCACCAAGCAGCAAAGTGAAAGACACAACCACAGGCACACAAACACACACACACACCCTCAAGCACACACACAACCTCTTTCTCTCTCTCTCTCTCTCTCTCTCTCTCTCTGTCTCTTCATATAGGAAATTTGATGAAAGTGTTAAAAATTAGATAAAATATGCATACAAAAAATGACTAAAGTGAACGAGTTGAATCCTGCAGGCTATATAGTCCTCTCTGTTCGAGACGCACCTGCCTCTTGACAAGTCTTTGCAACTTTGGGACTTCTGCTTTGACAGTAAATATGCCACCCAATCAAAAGCTTATGCTTGTTTTTGCCTGGCTTCCAATGAGCAACAGCTTTTGCTATTTGGTCATTATGTTTTAGGTTTTTGCACAATATAAAACCGTTTGCGTAAATGAATAATTTTATGTTTTCAGGTTCTTAATTGCGTTGCGGCAGATTATGAGTATGGCTTAGAATTTTATTTATTATATATATATATTTATTTTGTATTTATGATCAAGTTTTAAGCTAAGCTATTTTTACATCAGCTGCAGAGCAATTAAAGTAAAAGTTTTTAGCTTAGAATGAATCAACTTGTTTAAAACATAAATATTTTCAGCATTTTTGTTGGTTTCTTTTTTAATTTTTTCATTTTTAGTTCGATTTTGCTAAGCAATTTTAATATTATCGTTTAGTGTGAGTAACTAAAGTACAGATATAGGTTGTAAAGAGTATTTGCTAGTTGATCATTGATTGATATAGATATAGGTTGTAAGGAGTATTTGCTAGTTGATCTTGATTGTAAAGAGTATCTACTAGTTAATCATTAATTGATATAGATATAGGTTGTAAGGAGTATTTGCTAGTTGATCTTGATTGTAAAGAGTATCTACTAGTTGATCATTGATTGATATAGATATGGGTTATAAGGAGTATCTGCTAGTTGATCATTAATTGATATAGATATAGGTTGAAAGGAGTATCTGCTAGTTGATTAATGATTGATATAGATATAGGTTGTACAGAGTATCTACTAGTTGATCATTGATTGATAAGAGTATCTGCTAGTTGATCATTGATTGATATAGATATAGGTTGTAAGGAGCATTTGCTAGTTGATCTTGATTGTAAAGAGTATCTTCTTCTGATGATTTGCTGCAGATTTTCCAGTTTCAAGCTCGTGCAAAGTGCATCATGGCAGACGCACGTTTTAAGCAAGTGTCTCGTCGCATCCGTCTGTCTCTCTCGCTCTCAGGCTGTCTCTGTTTGACTCTGTGAGGCACTTGGTACGTGTTTTTATGGTACTCTCCACAATGTGTGTATGTGTGTGTGTGTGTGTGTCGAAGGCATAACAAAAATGTGGCTCTGCTCACGTGAATGCTGTCGATTTATGTCATTTTAATATAGCAACGCTTAGCAGCAACAGCAGATGGTGAGCGGGGAGCGGGGAGCGGGGGTAGAAACAGAATGAAGAAGAAGAAGAAGCTAAGAGCCGTATGTTTGTTTTCGTGTGTTTTATGGGTTTTCTTTTATGATTTTCATTTCCCATTTCCATCATTTTCACTGACACAAGTCACAATTCTAATAAGCATCAAAAACATAAACAAAAACAAACGTAAAAAAGTAAAAACAAATGTGTTTCAAATGCGAAGAGGAAGCAGGTGTTTTCGAAAATACATTCAATTCGCATAAAAAGATGAAGAAAATTAAATGCAATTTATTGTTCTCAACGGTTCTCGTCCTGGCAGCTAAATGTGTAACTCTTGCATTAAATCGATATGAATATTTAATCGATGCATAAAGAAATCGGAACTAAAAACAAGTGAGAAAGCTCTAGGCGAGAAATCCCGACTAGACTATACATCGAAACCCTATACTTAACGACTGTCAAGCTTGTAAGTATGTATGTGTGAGTGTGAGTAACTTGAATGTTCCATATCTTTCAACCGATTTCAATAAAAATTTCACACATTGTCATTATTTCGTCTAATGTTTCAAACACCATTTAAAAGTTTTCCAAATTCAAGATTTTGTTGTTATCGATAACATGTGTATATCGGAAACAGGAAAAGTTATCGAATATATAACGACGCGGCTGTTAATGCTGATCAAGAATATATATATACACTCTTTAATCTCTTTAAACTTGAGCGCACACAAAGCACCAAAATAAAAATATAATAAAAGTGGAAAACGAGCAAATTAAATAATAAAAAAAAGTAAACATAACTTTTAATGTTGAACATTTTTTTTTGTTGCTAAAAACAGAATAAAAAAAAATGCTGGCATAACTTTAAATGCGTGTTCTTAATTATGTTTACCACAGCTATATTAATATTTTGATACTCAAACTATGATATCGATACGGAAATGGCGGAAATATTTTTGCGAAACCTTTTTTTTTTTTGTTTTGGATTATTATTAACTGGGTGGGTTTTGTTGAAATTGTCAATAGTTGTGAAACGATTTAAACGAATTATCATTTATAAAGTTTTAAATCTATGTTTTATTTTGTGTTATGTTGACAACAAATGTTCAATGAAAAGGGTGTAAAAAATGTAATAATAATATTTAACATACTTTTTTTGTTTTTGCTTAATCTTTGTTAGAGCATTGAAACTTCTGCGCTGTGCAAAAATTGGTTGTGGTTTTTATTATTTGCGCTTTTATTGATTTTGTGCCGCACGCATAACATTTATTTATTATTACGATACTTTTTTTTACATCGTCAATAATGGGAGTTTTTGTTGATGTTGGAAAAAAAATAAAAAAAAACCATTAAACAAACGCATAAAAAAACATATAAATCAATTTAATTAAATGCAGTTGAAAGCTTAATTTAAAAAATCCAAAAGCAAAAATAAACGACGAGCAGTTTCTCTATGTCAACATAAATGTGCCTGTGATTTGAAAATATTTAAGAAAACATGATCAAAAAAATCGAAATATATTTATGGTTTGATTTTTGTAAAATGTTATCGATTAGTTTAAGTTTTGCTGACTTTTTTTCTAACATTCAAAAAATATGATTAATGATTAAAACTACAGCTTATGCAAATATATATAATTATCTATATAATATATATAATTATCTATATACATAAAGATATATGTGTGAAAATAGTCGTGTTTTGCTTTTGATTGGTTTGTTGGATCGTTTTCAATTTGCGCTCGCATTTAATTGAATAAATTTATTTGCCGCATTATGCATTTATTTTATTTTATTGCATTATAGTGTGGCATGGCGTCGCATTATGTGGCACAATGATTTGCATTTTGCTGTTTGGCGGCAAGGACCGCAGTTTTAGCTCAATGAGAACACCTAAACGTAATTTCCATTAAGATACGATTCAAATTCAAATTCAAATTCAATTGTATTTGATATGCACTTAACACCATTCTAGATTATTTATTCATTTACCAGCTCTCTCTCTCTCTTTCTCACTCTTGATTTGCATGTCAGAAGAGAACAGGTTTGCAATAAAATTACTTGTAAACTGCATATCAATCAGCTGGCTATAATTCATTGTTTCTGTTCGATTGGTTTAATGAGATAGTTTTTAATCTCCTTCTTTTTCGCTCTTCGGTATTCCAAAAGTATGCAGTCCCTTACGCTACCTAGTGTTATTCCACGCGAGTACTGTGCGCATTTTTAAGCAATATTACTTTTTCCTCTTTTCCGACTTAAGCTTACCTTTCGATTTGGTGGAATTCAAAGTGTTTCTTACTGACCTGTAAACATAAAAAAAAGAGAAAAAATGTATAAGAAATTTTGATATATCGAGAAGCTCCAACTAGAAGATACCCTGAACCCTATACTTTACGCATATATGTAAATTTGTGTGTACGCGTATAGTGCATACTTGACTTAACTTCAATGCTTCATATCTCCGGTGTTTCTCAACCGATTTCAATAATATTTTCACAGATTGTCATCATTTCGTCTAATGTTTCAAGTGTTTTCTCAAAGTTTTCCAAATACAAGATTTTGTTGTTATCGATAACATGTGCATATCGGAAAGTTTCTCAGATTATCATTATTTCCTTGAATGTTTCAAACTTCGTCTCAAAGTTTTCCAAATTCAAGATTTTGTTGTTATCGATAACATGTGTATATCGAAAATGGGAAAAGTTATCGAAAATATATCGAGTCGGCTGTTGATGCTGATCAAGAATATATATACTTTATGGGGTCGGAGATGCTTCGTTCTGCCTGTTTTGCACAAAACTATTATATCCTTTTGCCCTTTTTCACTGGGTTCAGGTTATAAAAACCAGTTCCATACGTAATCAAAATATTCTTATAACATAAATGATTTAAAGACACATCATTGAAAATATTCAAAAGTAAAAAAAAAACGAAATACAATTATAAATTGAATAAACAGCTTAAAAATTATAAATAAAAACAATAAGATTGAAATGCAATTTGGGTAAATTGAAATGAACGCAAATTGAAACGGCATGAAAACAAAAAGCCAAAAACTAATAATAATATTGTACGTAAATATTGTTTAGTCATTGCTGATGCCACAATTAATGCGTAATTGGTATATATCAAAGCTCGCGAGTACTAAACTTAATTCATTTGCGGTAGGTTCTTGTTTCATTTAATATATTTTTTTGCTTTTGGTTCAACGTTGTTTGCCAAATTGCGTTTAATTTGCTTTTAATTTAAGTTGCTGTTGTGTGTGTGTGTTGTGTGTGTGTGTTGTGTGTGTGTTGTTTTTAATGGTATTAAAAGTGCTGCGGCAAATTTTCAATTGCCTGGTACTTAAGTTGAGAAGGCCAAAACCATTACGAGTACCACCCGAACCAACCGAACCACATGCGCCAAATTAAATTATGAAATTAATTTAATTGCAAAACTGTTTCACAATTCGGTGCAAACAATGAGCTAAAAAAAAGGGCAACAAACGCGAGTTGTGCAAATATTAAACCTTTAAATATTGATGGCCAATAAATAAAGTAATAACCGAACCGCACAACGAACCAGCGAACCCACCTGCACCACCCAACACACATAGAGAAACAGACACTCGATATTGGGACCAAGATTCGGCGTTGCGTTGCCGGAAAAAAAAGCCAAACTGAAAAGAGGCTGTAAATAACGATTTATGCAGCTGCCTGACAAGCAGAAAAAAACAAAAAAAAAAAATCAAAAAATAATAATAATAAAAAAAAAACATTTTCAACGAGCGGCAAAGAGACAAAAACAAATTTATTGCAAACCGCAGAAATTAATTTAAATAACCTCTTTGCAGCGTTGTTGTTGTTGTTGTTGTCTACGTTGTTCTTCACAAAAATTGTGAGAAACGAGCTGAGGCACAACCAACACACACACAACCAATACACACACATACAGAGAGGTAGTTGAAAGTTGCCGGCCATCTCTTAGATAAGGCAACCACCCACCGAGACATCCCACCCATCGACCCAAATCGAAACACCCACCCACTCATCTAGGACTTGTGTCCTTTTCAAGTAGGCGCCTGGTGTTTCTTTTCTTCTTCGTCGTTGTCGTCGGTGTATTGGGAATTGCTCATAAATAATACACAAAAATAACATAAATAATACAAAATTATGGTCGAGTGTTGCGCCAGCAAGTGGACAGCGCCACAGGACACCCGATGATAAAGCACAGTCCGCCCAGCAAGGACCAAAGCTGCAGTCAACTCCATGCTCAATAATGCTCAATGAGGGAATTACTATGTAAGGTTGATGATTGGGACAAACACACACAAAAAAGAGATAGCAACACCTTTCCTTTTCCTGCCTTGCTACCAACAAGTTGGCAGCGCTTAACACTGATTAAGGCATTAAGACACATCAGGCATGAACACTGGTTGCCAACCTGTTAGTTGACTTAACAGTTTTGTGATTTTTACTCAAACTAATAATGGTGTCATTTGGAACATAATTAATGCCACAAACTTTCGAACAAGTTGTCAGCTCTGACAGTTAGATAACACGTTACAGCTACAGTTATGTCACTTTAAGCTTATGAGCATGCAAATGCAGTAAATTGTAAGTTTTGCGAAAGTTTTTAAAACAACTCAAGTGATGTTAAGATAGATTGATTGAGTCGCAACACTTTACATCAAGTTGGCAGGGTCAGAAAAAATAGAAAAACTTTGGATTTTTGTTTTAAATAATAAGCAAGTTAATTACAAAGTGTCTGAACTTTGTTTTGGCGATGTTTTCACACACAAAATTCAACTACACAACCATTTCAGGCAACATTACGTATACGCATTTTAATACGAAAAATGTTTCTGTCAATAATTCGCTCCCTTACCCCCCTTTATGTATATTTTATCCGAGTGTATTCCCCAAGTACCAGAATCGCATTTAACCGTGTTGTTGTTGCCTCACTTGTCACTTGTCATTTATATCCAATGGGCAAACAAACTGAAGCAAAATCAATTGGTACACAAGATAAAAAGAAAGAAAAACACAAGTAGCAGTTGATTTTGGTTCGATCTGTATGACGGACAGCAAGTATACCCTATGATTGGGTAAAGTTGAAATCGATATTTATCGATTATAAAAAGAAGAATGCTAATAAAACAAATGTACTTACACTCATCTGTGTCGAACGAGAAAACCAGAAAACATTTAAAACCAGTTAAAAGTGTTTTGAAGCATCTCTAAAATGGTTTATAGCAATTTATCGATCGTAATCGATATCGTAATAAGCGATTTTTCAATGTAATATATCCCCTTTTTCAGCTCCAGGGGGTATGCCTCCAAAAAGTTAATGTAAAACTCGTGTTAACTGTCCATAAGCCAAGGACTCACCACCCATCATTAGCCACACCCACAGCCCGCTATTTGAGTAGCTTAAGCCGCGACGTCAGCTAAATGACTACAAGGCATACCCATTATATACATACATATACATACATATATATATATATATATTCGTCTGGGAAAGTTGGTTGTCTTAACGTATAATAAATCAGCCACAAAATTTCAAATGGCAAGCCATCGAAACGAAATCCAGCTAACGCCCACCTGGCGGGGCGGTGAGTAAATGGGGGACTCCTATTCGGTTGGTCTCCAATTTTTGGGGCATGCTGCTGCTGCTGCTGCTGATGGTGATGCTGATGCTGATGCTAGGCGGCATCATCGACATCTTCGTCATCGACATCGTCATCGTCTGAGGGCCAAATCAAATATGCCGCACTTCAGCTGCCACTCAGGCAATGCCTCAATCAATCAATCAAAGCCAACAGCTGCCATTGGTTCTTGGTTCACGTTCTCGTACTCATCTTGGTCCTTGTACTCGTCCTCGTCCTCATCCTCATCCTCGTTCTCGTCTTTGTCCTCGTCCATTTACATCAGCAGCGGCAGCAAATTATGGCCAAGTGTTGCCAAAGAGAGCTTTTCGGCGCTGTGCTGTGTGTTGTTGGCTAATTAAATACGCTCATAAATTCAAAAGCCGTTTCTGTCAAACCATCCTCCACCCAATCCTCCCTACCCAAAAGCTATCATCCTTGTCGTCGTCGTCGTCGTAGTCATTTGAAACCACCACAGAAAAGGCCAAGTCAAAACGGTTTCGCATTTCTACTTCTGTTTTACTAAAGCGGCTCAAAGTGTTGTTCCCTCTACCTGCCTCTCTCTCCCCCTCTCTCTCTCTCTCTCTCTCATGCTGGGTGGGGTTAAGGGAAAGTGGCATGTTCTGGGGTCGCAGCATTCCATTCAAAGTGCTTTGTTGCCGGCACCACAATGCGCTTTGAACCCGACAAATCATTGAAAACACGTATACTGGTATTCGTTTCCCGTTTTTTCATTCTTCTTCGTCTTTCTTCTCTTCATTTCTCTCGTTGTTAGATACATCTTATTGGAGCTTATGTGTCGTGTCTGCTGAGAATCACATCAGGGTCGTCGCATTGTTGTTGTCATCGTCAGCTGCTTAGACGATCGGCTTACACAAAAGATACAATTGAACTAGTTATAGATGCTCTTTTGTGCACTTTGTGATTGGAAATGTAACTTTGAAGTGTATATTAACTTATTGTGCTTCAAAGAGTTAAAGTTAGGTTTGCAATACTTTACTTTAAGACATCCAAACGATACAAGTCAATAACAGTCGAAAGGATTTGTGTTTTGTGAGAAAAACACTTGAGCACAGTTATTTACAACTTGTTTTCAATGAGACACAGACCGAGAGCGAAAGGGAGAAGGAAGGATAAGATGGCATTGCCTTGTCGCATGTCCATTTCAAAAACTTGCAATGAACATTTAGTTGGTCATAAATTGATTCAAATACAAACACAGACACACATTGCTAAACTTTCTTTGGTGGCTGGCTGGTTGGGGGGTGAAAGTGGAAGGGGTAGGGGTAGGGGTAGGGGTAGATAGCGAAATCAACTTTCAACTGGCAGCAGGAACTCAGTTGGACAACTAGAAGAACTCAAGAAGAGTTGTGAAGAGCTGCGATTAAATTGAACTTAGACCTACAATTTGATATCAACTGCCTGGCAGTTCCTCTTACTTTCTCTCTCTCTCTCTCGCTTCCTCTTCCTGTCACTCTTCCTTTCTCTCTCTATCTCTCTGTCTGTCTGTCTGTCTGTCTGTGTGTAAACCTATTCCATTTGCTGAAGCTTTCCATTCAGTTTTCGCAGTCTTTGGACCACAAATTTAATATTTCTGCCAACATTCTCTTTGCACAAAAAAGTTTTTCTACAACTGATGGGGATATTTGTGGATTGCGAGTTGTGAGTGCGAGCAAGATAGCGCTATTATGGTGGCGGTCAGGTCAGGCAAAAGTCTTTCGCAAGTCCACTTGACACTAATAACAGATTTGGCGGTTGCCTCCCAAAAGTTGTGTAAACACAGCAACAACAACGATGACGACAACTACAACAATTGCAAAGCCCTCTTAGCCGGCAACTTCCCCCTTAACAACCCCTTACTCCACCCACCCCTCGTTGCGCACGCTCTTAGTACTTTTGGCCCCATTTGCCGCATGCGTCCAGCCTCATTTGTGGCTGTTGCTGCACAGTGGAAGCTACTGTGGAGACTGTCCATCAAAGGGTTAAGTGGCTTGTGGCAGCAACAGCAGCAACGGCGCACCGAGTGGAGAGTGGAGAGTGGCAAGTGGCGAGTGGCGAGTTGCGAGTGCGACGCTCGTTTGGCACACTTTGAGTAACCAGAAAGGCTTTTGAGCAACATGATGATGCAGCGCTGCAGCAACTTCAAGCATGCAACAACAACCTGCCAACAACTGGCAACAGTAAACAGCAAAAAGTTTTTCCATTTTTCGGGTTGCAATTGTGAAGCATACATATGTACATACATATATATATGTATATAGTGTACATGTATGGACTTAAGCTATATGTTTGTGCATTTTATAGAGCAGAAACACTGATATTGATTCATTTATCGTGTTGCATGATTAAGTATCTTAAACTGAACTGCCACGCTAGAGAAAAGTGCAGACAACTTCGAACCAATACAGACTGTATGGATTATACTTATACGGTTATTTATGTGTGTCTTGTTGTGTGTGTGTGTTGCAATGATTTATGAGAGCTGATTGAGACAACTTGTACGAAGCGTGGGCGATAAAGACAATTAACCTATATACACAAGTTATTGCATCTTTGACAACTTTAATCAATGCGAAAATCAATATATGCAGTTAGCAAAATGGGTTAATGGGCCAAAGAAGTCCAACTATGTCAAACTAGTTTGCTACAAATTATGATAAATAAATAAAGAACACAAGCAAGTAGGCTCTAGTCGAGAAATGCCAACTAGACGATACACTGAACCCCACGCGTACTTCACTTAACTTCAATGTTCCATATCTCTGGTGTTTCTCAACCAATTTCAATGAAATTTTAGCAGATTGTCTTTATTTCGTCTAATGTTTCAATCTGCATCACAAAGTTGTCCAAATTCAAGATTTTGTTGTTATCGATCACATGTGTATATCGGAAACGGGAAGAGTTATCGAAAATTTGAAACTTATAGTGCCGAGGGATTAGGCGAGTTTGTGTTCCAAATCTAAAGTCTCTAGCTCTTATAGTCTCTGAGATCGACTCGGCTGTTGATGCTGATCAAGAATATATATACTTTATAGGTTCGGAAATGCTTCCTTCTGCCTGTTTCATACATTTGCACAAAACCCTTCTACCCATTTTACCTTTTTGCAAGTGAAATGTTGGTAAACATTGCTCAAGTCAATATTATTCATCACGTATACGTAATACAAAGTCATTGATTAGTGACTTAACCATACTTTGGGATGAGCTTAAACGAATAAGAGAACCATTCGTTATCTCTAATATACTTTATAAAGTGTTTAAATCGAACAGTAAATACTTTCGAAACTAATGTTTGACAAAACTCAAATACAAGTAAACATTATGCAAAGAATCTGAACCTTGGGTCCGTTGAGTAAATTCTTAACAAAACCCATCAATAATATTGCCAATGAATTATTCAATGTGTCAATCTAAAGTTTAAGCTCTTTCTTATTCAAATCGATTACTATATCGAAAACAATTTTGAGGTAAATTTGCCTCAAATTTCAGGATCAACCCAAATCAATATGGGCGATTTACTTAGTTTTGCGGCTATCAAGTGTGCTTAAGCAACGACAACGAGAGCGACAGAGAGAGAGAGAGAGAGAAATAAGATTCGAGGGGTTTTTTTTTTGGCAATAAAAGTGAAAAGTTTTCACTCTTCTCCTCTCTTTGCTTGGCCCGCCAGCTGTGCTGACCCATAAGTTTAGCTTTACGAGCCGAGCAGATAAAATTTTGTGTGCAATATTTATAGAATAGAAGAAAAAAAGAAACCAGCAAAACAAAAACAGTGCGAATATAAATAGAGATGTGCCCCCAAAAACAAACAAACCAGATAGATAAATAAATAAATAAATAAATGAATGAATGAAGGAAGGACGAGACGTTAAATAAACACACCACAAAAACTTTCGTCATTGACCTTGAAATAAATAAAATCGGGTCTCTCTTCAGCAATAAACCATACTTCAAGCTATCCCTTTACACCACCCCGAACACACCACACGCCACGCCCACTCAGCCCACGCTGTAGTCAAAAAGTCGAGAAAAAATGAGCATTTTGCGAATGCGAAATTATACACAAAATAAGCCACATAATTCAAAGTGGTGCCGCCCAAAAGTTAGGCACACGCCTCGCCTACACTTTTTACACTGCTAGGTGGGAGGGGTGGATGGGTGGTGTGGTGGTGTGGTGTGGGTGTGGGTGGGTTGGTGGTTGGTCTACTATTTCTAAGGTTGTTTCGCTTTTGGGAAGCTGTCTATAATTCATATGCCTGGCGCTGTTGTCACCGGAAACCCCGCCACCACAATGGCCATCCGCAAGAAAGCTGCTAAATTATTTTTTTATTGCCCCGCGAAGGCGGACAGGTGTGTGTTGGGGGTGGGGAGGGGGGGGGGGGTGTGTGGGGGTCGTTAGGAGGCAAAGTGCTGTGCATGCAATGACAGTTAGCGCGAACAAAGTGAAAAGTATTGCCAACGGGCAACCATACACACACACACACACACACACACACACACACACACATACGCCAACGTCGCGACGCACACTTGATCCTTACTGAGCCCGAGCATAGCACCCGGGCTGCCCTGCCTGCCCTGCCTCCAGAGCGCGTCGCAAACAAAGCACTTCAAGTGAAACTTTCGTTGGCTTTTGTCGCTTTTGTCTTTACTTAACTTTGCCACGCGCCGCGCCGCGTCGCGTTGCAGTTGCCAACTGCAGTTCTAATAACAGGAAAAACAGACACGACACACATACACAGACAGTGAGAGAGAGAGAGAGAGAGAGGGGCAGCGAGAGAGATCAAGACAATCCTGCTGAAACGACTTAAAGATGCTCTGCATAAGGTTTGAGAAGTCGCTTGAAAAGTTATTCTTTATTAAGTTGAAGCCTGGAAGCTTTCGTTCCTATATCTAGTAAAAGTCGAAAGTAGCTAAAAAGAAATCTATTATCCTTTTGTAGAAGATTCGTCATGCAATTTTATTGCATTCTTCTTCTCCTTATTGGCTCTCTCTTAAACGTTCATTTCGTATTGCCATAAACGTTTGATTGTTCTATCTTGCTTAACATATAATTTGAAGCTTTCTTTCACATTTTATTGAGTTCCTTTCGTTAGCTCGTGGTAAGTCCTCTCTCTCTCTCTCGTGACTCTCCTAGAAGATTTGTTTGAAAAGCAGGGTATTCGAAAGTGATACAAAAAGTTGCTGGAAGCGCAAACATCATCATCTTAACATTATAATACTTACTATATGGCGTCGCGTCTGCGACGACTGTATACATTATATGTATATGTATATGTATATGTATTATGTATGTATGTATGTGTGTATGTATGTGTGTATGCGTGTATGTATGTATGTTTGGCAGGCACTTTCATATCAACGTGAAGTAAAAAACTTTTGTGGCAACTTTTTGCATAGAACTTTTAAGTTGCAAGTACCCAGTTGGCAGTTGCAAGTGGCAAGTGGCAAGCTGCAAGTTGCAAGTTGCAGTTGGATTCGTTACTTAATTTGCTTACTTTGAGGTTTTACACAACGACGACGACGTTGATTACTCTGCCACGGCGAGAAAATATTGTAAGAAGCTTGCCGCTTGCTTGTTTACTTGCTTGCCTTGGCAACCCTGGTCACTAATGCGGATTATGAGCCAGGTGCAAGCCGCACCTAAATGATGAAAGGGAAAGGCTACCACGGAGTGGGCGTGGCAGGCGTTTGCTAAGCGGATTGCTATCTTAGGCGCATTCTGTTGCCGTCTTGTACTCATGTCCTTCGGTATTTGGTATTCGACATTTACCATTCAACAATTACCACTCAGCGAGAGAGAGCGGGAGAGGGAGACGGAGAGGGAGAGGGAGAGGAACGGGTGGAGTTTGGTTGCAAGTTTCGACTGTTAATACGCTAAGCTCCGTTGCCGATTGTTGATGCTTGATACACAAAGACAATCTAATAATAGGCCGGAAATGTTGAGACATTAGAGCAGCTAAAGGGGGTTTCGGTGGGTTGGGGGGTAAGAAGCGGCTGTACAAACTTGAGCAAAGTAGATTAAATATTGTCAAGCATTGTGTAATTAAGTATTTGAATGAATTGAAAACGAAAAGAGTATCGTTGAGAATTGATTATTGGAATATTAACAAGTAAGAAGGCTCTAGTCGAGAAATCCCGACTAGACTATACCCTTAACCCTATAATTTACGCATACAGTCAGTGCTTGCAAGTATGTGTGAGTGTCTGTATGTATACGCGTATAGGGCATACCTTCTTAATTTCAATACTCCATATCTCCAGTGTTTCTCAACCGATTTCAATAAAATTTTCACAGATTGTCTTTATTTAGTCTAATCTTTCAAACTGCATCAAAAAGTTTTCTGAATTGAAGATTTTGTTGTTATCGATTACTTGTGTATATCGGAAACGGGAAGAGTTATCGAAAATCTAAAAGAAACTTGTACTGCCTAGGGATTAGGCGAGCTTATATACCAAATCTGGAGTCTCTAGCTCTTATAGTCTCTGAGATCGACGCGTCCATACATACGGACGGACAGACGGACAGACGGATAGACGGACATGGCTATATCGACTCGGCTGTTGATGCTGATCAAGAATATATATACTTTATGGGGTCGGAGATGCTTCCTTCTGCCTGTTACATACTTTTGCACAAATCCATCCAAAGTAGGAATAATAAAAAAGTATCGTTGAGAATTGATTATTGGAATATTAGACTAAGTATATAGCGAAGTTTGTTGAAACAGCGATGGATCTCGTGGCATGCAGCAAAAGTTGCTGAACTGAATAAATGTGGCATTCACAAACAAAATGAATGCCCATCAATTATACAAACACAAAATTGCAGACACAGAGAGACCGCAACAGATGCACAAATAAAAGCGAAAGAGATAGAGAGAGTAAGAGAGGGAGGGAGAGAATGAGTATTTGAATGTTTTTGTGGAATAGTTTAGAGCACCCATATCAGCTGTCATTCATAAACGGACCGCACCACAGCACACACACACACACACACACACACACACACACACACACAACATATGCACATTACAGTTATTACAGTTTGTTCTGCTGTTGTTGGGATCATGAGAACCATTTGGCCATTTTTGATGGAGAAGGGTCCAAAACTGTTGCTGATTGCTCCCTCTATATCTGTCTGTGTGGGTGTGTGTGTGTGTGTGTGTGTGTGTGGAGAAAGCTTAAATGGGGTAGCATAAGCTGATTGTTCTCAAGCTCAAAGTATAGTTTTCTTTGACCTTAGGAAAACAAAGATAAGTCTGTTGGGTTCAGGTAGCAGAAGTTGGGTATCTTTAACATTTATTACTTGCTATAATATATCTAATCTGCACTTATAGGGCATCTGGCCGTTTAGCACTTGCCACTTGTTGCTTGCACCCTTGCCCCTTTGCACAGTTTTCTAATTAGTGCGGAATTTCTGTATACACAGTCTTCATTATTTTGTAATCTTTTTTTTTTCGGGGAGGGTTGACATGGGGACCACCCACAGTTAGCAATCCTTTGGGGTCCATAACCTTCAAAAATAGACATCAACGAAGTTTTTTTTTGCCTGCCCGCCAAAACATTCAAAAGGTGCGTAAATGAGAAATTCCTTTGCCCTAACAAGTGACAGGTCCTGCCAAACGGGGAACAGAGAAAAAAACCTTTTCTCAACACAGCAGAAATGTTTCCTTTTGAAAAGTGCGCGCGTTGGCAGTTCCCAGTAAACAGTTATCAGAGTGGAGAGAAGAGTTCGTCAGTTCGTCATGAAACTTCAAAACGTAAAACTTTTTGGAACCAATTTTCTAAATACCAACACAAAGCTGAGGGAAAGTTCTGTCGCTTTTGTGTGCTTGCCATTCCCAGCCGGTATTCAAATGTACACACACACACACACAGATAGAGAGAGCGATAGAAGACAGGATAAAGCGGTGGAGGTGGAGGTGGAGGTGGGGGGAGTGATAACAAATGCTGGTACTTGACAGGTGTTGGTGTTGGGAGTAGGTTTCGTTTGTGTGCGGTCCTCACTAACAAGATAAATCATTAGGTTTCCCTCGAACTCAATTTGACTGCTGTCAATTGTGTGTGTTGTTTGTTGTGCTGTGTGTGTTGTTTGTGTCATAATCGATATCCACTTTGTTGTATATTTGACAGATTTGTCATGTTTTAGCCAAAGCTGTTTAGAATCTACCAGCTTTGCGAATAATACACATTTGATATGGTGACAATAGCAATGCAACAAGTCACACAGACGCAGACAAAGAGACAGAGAGAGAGTCAAGGAGAGGGAAGAAAGAGTTTAGAAGATAATGGTAGAAGTGAAAGGGGTTCAAAAATGCAAAATTTATCGCTCTTTGTTCCTTTCTTATGTAGTTTGGAGAGAGTTTTGAATGTAAATAATCAGAAACTGAATTGGTTCACGAATTTCGCGTGCAAATTTTAGAATCGGTTGAGTTTTGAGAGAGTTATGACTTCGAAAGGTTCTTCCATTTGATTTTTTGGGAAGAATATTTTCATGAATTTCGAGTAAAAAATATGTTATTAACTGAAAATACAGTATGAATATAGATGCCAAGCCATGACTTATGAGGTATTGCATTTACTAATCGGTTGAGTTTTGAGGGAGTTATGACTAGGGGAAGTTCTGACCCGTCTTTAAGTTAATTTTTGAGGTATTTTTCATAATTTTTTTTTTTTTTATCTTCCAATTGATTTTTTTTTTGAAATTCGAGTTCAAATTATGTTAAATGTACGCAAAATGTATTTTTGTTTGCCGATATATCCAATAAATAGAAAATTATAGCCCCAAGTAAAATATTCAAGTAATATATATACATATAACTTTTTTTCATACTCAAAATTTTACACGTTGTTTAAAATCAAATCATATTCATTTATTAACATTATATTACTACTTTTTATTTAGCATTTTCTTTCTAGTCGGTAGATTGTCCTTCATAAACTCAAGCTTTCTATTACGTTTTATTATATCCTTTCCATTAGGTTTTTTTTTTTTTTTTTTTTGCTCAAGTTATAATTTTTCATCTTATTACAAGCGTAGTCAATTTAGATGCAAATATGATTATTCGTTTCTGCTTTCACAACGTTGATTTGATTGGATTCTCTCCTTGAGTCTCTCCCTTCACACAGTTATGACGACGTTTGTTTAAGGTAAGTGTCGCTTCATTATCATTGATAGACGATGACAACTCAGTTGATTAGTTGCACATCCGATTGATGGTCATGATTTTAAGTGTTTGCTGTCATCCTTGTTCAATTTTTTATTTGAGTTATAAAGATTTAAGGACCCACACTCTCATTCTCATTGCTTTTTCTCAGGTGTCTCTGACTCTGTCCTTGTCGTTCACTTTTTTATGACACACTTAGAAAGATCTATTAGGATAAGCCAAAGCTACAAAAACAATGATAACAATCTTGGCCAGATACTTCTTTCATGACTTAGACCTTACCCTACACCTTACTCTACATCTTACTCTGCAACTTACCCTACACCTTACCCTACACCTTACTCTACACCATACTCTACACCTAACCCTACATCTCACCCTATACCTTACTCTACACCTTACTCTACACCTTACCCTATACCTTACCCTACACCTTACCCTACACCTTCCTTTACACCTTACCCTACACCTTACCCTACACCTTACTCTACACCATACTCTACACCTAACCCTACATCTCACCCTATACCTTACTCTACACCTTACTCTACACCTTACCCTACACCTTACCCTACACCTTCCTTTACACCTTACTCTACATCTTACTCTACATCTTACTCTACACCTTACTCTACATCTTACTCTACACCTTACCCTACACCTTACTCTTCACCTTACCCTACACCTTACCCTACACCTTACCCTACACCTTACCCTACACATTCCTCTACACCTTACCCTACACCTTACTCTACACCTTACCCTACACCTTACCCTACACCTTCCTTTACACCTTACCCTACACCTTACCCTACACCTTCCTTTACACCTTACTCTACATCTTACTCTACATCTTACTCTACACCTTACTCTTCACCTTACCCTACACCTTACCCTACACCTTACCCTACAACTTACTCTACACCTTACCCACCCATTCAACCCATCTCTTTTGGCACTGATGAAATGCATTTGCGTCAAATCAACAAAACAAACTTATGCAAGTTCGAAGACGAAGAAGCAGAATAAGAGGCTTCAAACATCTCAAATCTCTCATCTTCTGCAATGCTTCCTCCCAATTCCCTTATATATATATATAGAGTGTGTGTGTGTGTGTGTGTGTGTGTTCAAACGCAAGAAAAACGCCAAAAATCCATTGGGAAACCAATAAAAGCAAAAAAGTCGAAGAAAAGGCAAAAAACAAACTAAAACGCAAAAGACGAAACAGAAAAATCATAAAAACGATATGAAATTTATGCGCATATTTCATTTCCTTTGGCTTTGCCTTTTGGAGCATTGTGCTTCCATGCACCCAAAGGTGAACAACATACACACATACACACATACACACATACACACATACACACACACATACATACACACACACATACATACACAGAGAAGGAATGTGGCAGTAAGGGGATGAGAGTGTGGCAGTAGGATGCTTTCTAGAAGAAGCATCTTTTACTTAAGCATCGGTTTTTGCTGTTGCCGTTCTTCTTCAGCAGACGCGCTTTATTTGAAATTTTCTCAAGATTCATTTTGAGAATGGTTTTTTTTTTTTTGTGCCATCGATATTTGTACGTGTGTGTGTGTATCTTTGTACTATGCATTTAGTAGGGATATTTGGTTGAGCCACAGTCTGTGTGGCACGTTAGTTTTAATGCTCGTCAAGTAACAAAAAAGCAGGTTTCCCTTACCAGTCAGTAGTATGGAAACTAAACCCATTTCATGCATTACGTAATCTACATATGGTAGGAAAACGGTATTGGGAGAACTTTATTATCTCAATTTAATGCATTCTCATTGACAAATTGTTCAAGCTTAAAATGACTATTGATATCATCGGCTTTAGCGGGAACTAAAAGAGGTTCAGAAAACCAAGAAAAACTTTTCATTGGTTAGATTAAATATTTAATTCCACTTTCGGTTTACTCGAAAAACACATTTTCATAGTTGGAAATGCACTTTGATTGAATTTCTATATTTTAAGTTTCCTGATTGAATTTTTTTTTGTTGTTTTATGGCCGGCTTTCATTTTAATATGACCTGACTTTGGTGAGGGTTCACAGTTTACTTGACCCTTCCATCTCTCTCTCTCTCTCACAATATATGTGTATGTATGGGTACATCTACATACGTATGTATGTACATATGTATATTGATTCCGGCTACAGTGCTAAAGGCGTGCCTTACCTTTCAGTACCCATTTTAACTCTCCTCGATTCTTTAGTACTCTTTCTACCTCTGCTACATAATAGAAGTATGTGTGTGTGAAGAGGAGAAAGAGAGAGAGAGAGATGGAGAGTGAGTGAGAGAGTACACATATTGCAGTTTATGCCGTTAACATCGTAAAATGTTTGTCGGTGAACATGGCATAACCCACATAGATATGGTCACGCCTCCCATTCCTATATAATAGTCTTTTAGTCCTCACACACACACACACTAGGACACATTCACACACAGACTTTCCATGTTATGTTATGTTATGGATGGCAGACAGAGAGAAAGAAGACTTTTTCTTAGAAGGAAGCATCCACACACACACACACACACACACACACACACACACACACACACATACACATACAGCTGCTGCACTTACTTTGCGCTATGTGCCCCTCCCCCTTAACACCGCCTGCTTTTGGCATGTGCACAAAACAAAACAACTATGAAGTCCCGACTAGACGATACCCTGAACCCTTTACTTAACGCGAACAGTCAGTGCTTGCAAGTATGTGTGTGTGAGTAAGCGCATACTTGACTTAACTTCAATACTCCATATCTCCGGGGTTTCTCAACCGATTTCAATAAAAATTTCACAGTTTGACATTATTTCTCTAATGTTTCAAACTGCATCAGCAAAGTTTTCCAAATTCAAGATTTTGTTGTTATCGATAACATGTGTATATCGGAAACGGGGAAAGTTATCGAAAATATATCGACTCGACTGTTGATGCTGATCAAGAATATATATACTTCATAGGGTCGGAGATGCTTCCTTCTGGCCGTAACATGCTTTTGTACAAAACCATTATAAACCTTTTTACCCATTTTGAATGGGTTCTGGTAGAGAGGGGCGGCAAGAAATAGGAGTAGATAGTAAATTTTACGTTTATGCGGCACTAACAATAACCTGAACTGGCCAACAACCCAACGGGGCGCGACCAACCAATCTACACAGCGCGAAAAAAGTGCATCTAAAATGATTTTGAAATACTTAAGTCACGAACCAAATCTCTTGATATAAGAAATGTGTATTAAGAATTTGAATTATGTTCCTACAATCTTAGTTTAAGAAAAGAAAGAACTCAAACTAAGTTTAAGTCAACTTGTATTAAGATTTACATTCTCTAGCTTAGCTACTACCATTCTTAGTATCCTGTTTGAAGTTTAGTACATAATTTTTTCGCTCTGTGTATGCTCTCTGTTTTAGTACTAGCTACAGGGCTTCCTCTACATTCTAGGCTCATGAATGTCTTCTTCTTGCGCCTCAGGCTGTTTAACTTATTAAATTAGATTGCCTGTGGTGCATAGCTATAAAGAGAGAGAGAGAGAGAGAGGGGGAGAGAGGGGGAGAGAGAGAGGGAGATAATGCCACATTAAGGCATCAAATTGCTGCCTTATATATATAAAGGCGCGATTTACTGTGCCCCAAAAGCAAAAAACATTATCAAAAACGCTGGCTAATTTCAACTTTGTGCTCCCGCACGCCAAACACACACACACAAACACACACACACACACACACACACAATGAGATAGGTTTTTGTGTTTATTTGTTTGTTGTGGGTCCAGAGATACATTCTGGAGTGGAAGTATGCAATAATTTACGCCACAATAACGCATAAATCTGTCAAAGTTGCTTAAAAATTAAATAAAGATAAATAAAATGCACGACAAAGGCGCGTTCAAGCGCATCAAAGTGATGAAGGGGCAGGGAGGGAGGGATTGAAAACTCGAAACTGTCGAAGCAAAGGTGAAGCACGGGGCAGTGGGCAAAGGAGAAGTGTGGTAGTGTGTGTGTGTGTGTGTGTGTGTGTGTGAGCAATGCGTATACAAAATAAACAAATAAAATCCAAGCAAAAGCAAAAAGAACAATAACAAAAAGTGAAGAGAAAGTGGGGGAATCGAGGATAACGGTGAGGGGAAAAGGGAGGCTGTTGCCGCTGAACAATAAGTAACATCGAGAGGAACAACCAAAAGTCACAAAGCAAAACAAGTAAGAAGGCTCTAGTCGAGAAATGCCGACTAGACCATACCCTGAACTCTATACTTTACGCGTACACTCACTACTTGCAAGTATGTGTGTGTGTGTATGCGTATCTTGACTTAACTTCAATGTACTATATCTCCAGTGCTTCTCAACCGATTTCAATAAAAATTTCACAGTTGGACATTATTTCGTCTAATGTTTAAATCGTAGTTTAAAAGTTTTCCAAATTCAAGATTTTGTTGCTTATCGATAACATGTGTAAATCGAAAACGGGGAAAGTTATCGAAAATCGAAAATAAACTTGTACTGCCTAGGGATTAGGCGAGCTTCTGTTCCAAATCTGGAGTCTCTAGCTCTTATAGTCTCTGAGACGGACAGACGGACATTGCTATATAGACTCGGCTGTTGATGCTGATCATATATATATTTTATTTTATATATGTATGGTCGAAGATGCTTCCTTCTGCCCGTAACATACTTTTGTACAAGCCCATTATACCATTTTTACCCATTCTCAAGAGTATAAAAATTAAATAACAAAATATTACGTATACGTTCAACTCAATGAGAAACCAAAAGTTGGACAATAGTAAAATTTGCTTGGCTATAAAAAGTTTGTTTAATTGAATTTATTTGCTTTTGTTGCTGCTACTTCTTTACTTCCTTCCCATGTGTTCTTTTCTTTTGTGCAGTATACAAATTAGATTATTTGCCGTTAAATGCTTTTGAATGAGGGGGAGAGAAGGAGAAAAGAGTGTCACTCGGGCCATCAACAGCTCATCAAATTGTCTAATTTGTGTTGATTTAAATACTCGAGGACCGAATCGAATGCGTTGGCACATAAAAAATCATATAAATGTTGAATGTTGCCGCCAAAAGTTTGACATTTTTATAGGGCCATATTTTTTGTCATGTTTCTATGGGCATTTCTTGAATGGTTTTTCCATGGAACCGCCAAGAAGAACAACAGCAACAACGAGAACAACAATCGTCATTGCGGTCAGTCATAAAAAATCCAAACGCACAGAGTTAAAGCATTTTGTTGGATTCAACATTGTAGAATGAGCTAATAAGAACAAACATTTTGAACATAATTCATACGAAATTTAATTGCGAAGAACAAAAGGCATGCCGCATGTCGAAAATCCAAAGAGTTGAACACAAACATGATTGAAGTCAAAGAATTTCATACAAAGTGTTGATAAACAATGCAAAAAGCTTTTTCAAACTAAATAAATAATTAAATTAGTTTAAGCTAGAATAATGCCATAAACAAAAGCAAAACTCTTTTCCATCTAAGCTATTCAGAATGAATTATACTTGAAAGTTGGATTACAAAAAATAAATGAAGTTTAAAAGTTGAAGAGCTAAAACCCAAAATGTACATCGCCTGGATATTGCTATTGTAAAATATATATATATATATATTTCAATGCATGTTCTTTTCGTTTGATTTGCAGAAATGTGTTTTGAATACCGCAAGGCGAAGAAACCATCAGAAACAGAGAGAGAAGAATCAACAAGAAATAATAATAAAAACACAAAACACAAAGAAAATCAACTTGATAAAAAAAAAATAAATAAAAACAAGACAAACATCAGGGCCAAACCAACAGCTGAGCCTGTGGGGCATCATGTCGTGTCCAGGCCACACTTCAGATTCAGCTCTAGTAACGCCTTGCCCCCATTCCACTCGCTGGCCAAATAATTAGTTTTGCATTTTTAACTACCGAACTGGGCCCAGCGGGTGGCCAAAAGGGCTAGCAGCTATGCAGTAGAAGTAGAAGTAGGACTTGTCCGACTTGTCCGACTTGGAACGCGTGTGTGTGTGTGTGTGTGTGTGGCAGCCAAGGAAGAGGCAAGAGGCAAACAATCACACAAAACTGCGTGCAAAAAAAAACGAAAACGAAACCGAAAACCGCTCTGAGCGTGCTGTCAATCATAAAAGCCCCGACCGACACAGTGCTGTGCAGCAGTTTGTGGACGGACATTGTACGACCATAAACGAAGTTTGTTTTTGTATTTTTGTGTGGGAAAAATCTTTAAAGTTGAGTCATTAAATAACGTTTTTGGTTTTAGTTTTTTTTTTTTTTTCATTCTTTCTTACTTATAATCGAGACGAAAATCGAACGAATCGTGATAGATAGAAAGGGAGATACGTTAGAGCCTGCGCATACCTTGGAAGAACCCAAAAGTCTTAAGTCACTTTCATATTTCCGTTGAAAAATAACTAATCGCATTATTTTGGAACTTATTGATGAGCTACAGTAAGAGATAATGGGGTTAGCTCTATCTGAAAGTAAGGAAAAAGAGCTAAAAGATAAAAAAGTAGTCAAAAAAAAAACTGATTTTAATAAAAATTGCACAGATTATCATTATATCGTCGAATGTTTCAAACTGCATCTCAAAGTTTAGCAAATTCAAGATTCTGTTGTCATCGATAACATGTGTATATCGGAAATGGAGAAAGTTATCGAAAATTCGAAACAAACTTGTACTGTCTAGGAATTAGGTGAGCTATGTTCCAAATCTGTAGTCTCTAGCCCTGTAGATTATTTGGAAAAAATAACTAAGAAGAATCGAAAAAAATTGTTTAAATTATAAAAAAATAATCTTAAGAACTTAAATTAGAAAAGAATGACCATAGAGTAGCATAAGTTGTGTCAAATATTATGTTTATATTTAAAAAGCACTTTATCTAGTTTTGCTATTTTAGACAAGTGTCTCGTTGACGTTGTTATTGTTGCCACACGCTCTCAAGAGGCAACAACAACAACAAGCAGACACAACACTCTTGTCGTTGAGTTGAACGCATTTTAATGTAATAACATTAAATGAAATTACATTAAATAATAAAAGTATGCGGCGCCAAAATTGCCACTCACTTTTCACTGAGTAGCAACTAGTGTGTGTGTGTGCTTCTGGGTGGTAGGGGGGTAGTGGTGAGGTGAGGGTGTTGATAATGAGATGTGGCATAAACTAGGCATCATTGCTTTAAGTTGCTTTTTAACTAATTTGACATTGCAAGTCTAATAAATAAGTTATGACAGCAAAATGTTTCGTTTTTTTTTTGCCTGCCCCACTCTCCCACACAGTTGTGTGGCAAGGTTGGGCGTGACGTAAAACTGTCACGTTGCTTGCCACCGTGATGGACCGTAGACGGTTAATAGATGTTGACAGGCCACACCGAATGATGAGCGTTGAGTATTTTCTGCTTGAGTTGAGTTACGAGCCAAAAACCCATTTTCATTTCCCTTCTTCGTCTTCGTCTTCTACGGCTTCTACAGCTTTCTAATGATGTGCCTTTTGTAATGATGTTGGTTGTGGGTGCTCCCCCCCCTCTCTCTCTCTCTCTCTCTCTCTCTCTCTCTCACCCTCTCAAAGGTGTTGTCATTAAAAAATGATAAATACCTACAGCACGGAATGAAATGTGCGGCTTTTGGACTTTTGGTCTAAATGGGTTTTTTGGCGTGGGAGAAGAGTGGGGCGAGGAGCGAAACGTTGGAACTTTGGATTCAAAAGTATTTGTCAGCAGCTAGGTAAGAAAGCAACCCGATGACAGCGACAAATTTTTGGTTAGTTGTCGCGCTGGTTGTTGTTGTGTCCCTAGCCAATAAAAGCCAAGTTTTGCTGAGCAGACTAATTTTGAAAGATGATTGGACGCAAGCAGGCATAAGAAGAAGCAGATAACTAGTGCATTGAAAACGAGATAATGATGATGATTCCAATAATGATGTTCGTTAATGTTCTCATCTTGATGATGATTAAATGGAACTGACTTGCAGAAAGCTAGCTTGCAAGCTAGTCTACTACATAAAACGTGAACGTAAAGATGAAGTTATCATTCACCAACACAAACAAACACGAACACACACACACCAACACACACACACACACACACACACTCATCCAAACACAAACACAAACACACACATAGAACTGGCGCTTTGAATAATGACTTCAAGTCATCCATCATTGTGATAAACATATTGAGGCAAAGTGAAAAGCTTTAGCCACAAGTTGCAAGTGCGGCAATTTATTAGCTTGTCTTTGCTTTTTTCACAGTTAAGAACTTAACTTGAACTAGTTGAGAACCAAACAAGTAAGAAGGCTCTAGTCGAGAAATCCCGACTAGACTATACCCTTAACCCTATACTTTAGGCATACAGTGCTTGCAAGTATGTGTATACCTTCATAACTTCAATACTCTATATCTCCAGTGTTTCTCAACCGATTTCGATAAAATTTCACAGATTGTCACTATTTGGTCTAATCTTTCAAACTGCATCAAAAAGTTTTCCAAATTAAAGATTTTGTTGTTATCGATCACATGTGTATATCGGAAACGGGAAGAGTTATCGAAAATCTAAAACAAACTTGTACTGCGCGGGGATTAGGCGAGCTTATGTTCCAAATCTGGAGTCTCTAGCTCCAAATTCAAGATTTTGTTGTTATCGATAACATGTGTATATCGGAAACGGGAAAAGTTATCGAAAATATATCGACTCGGCTGTTGATGCTGATCAAGAATATATAATGGGGTCGGAGACGCTTCCTTCTGTCTGTTACATACTTTTGCACAAATCCATTATACCCTTTTTACCCATTTTCAATGGGTTAAGGGTATAAAAAGAAACAAAGCATCAAAACTTGACTTGGCAATTAGTAGAACTTTGCCTTGAAACGAAATCTTATGCGCTTTTAGAAATTCTTTAAGTTATTGTTTCAAGTATGTTAATCAATGCTTTTTGTGTTTTTTCAATAACTACAGCTCGAACACAAATAAATAAATACTGTAATTAAATCAACTCCAATCAATTTCAAATGCTAGAATTGTTCTCTCGAAATATTTCCAAACACACACACACACACACACAGAGAGAAAACGGATGCTTGTTGTTTTGCAGGCGGAGTCGATAGATTGATTCAATTAAAATCAGCATGGTGCATATCAAAAAGTCAGCCAGCCTATCAGTTAGGTCCATCTGTCTATGATTGGCTTCAACAAAATGTTGATTGGAGTTTGTTGCACACACACACACACACAAACAAACACATAGACATAGACACACATGCATACCTACATATGGTATAGATAACGTTAGCTGGAACTGTTCTCCATGTTGTTGTTGTTAATGACACATATCAAACGTCATGCTGCGACACATTTGGCCTCTAAGTGGAGCAGCAGCAGCAGCAGCAGCAAACAACAATAACAACAAACACATGTTGAGCATGTTGCGCCACACACGAGCCATTTAAGCCCAAAACAACAAAGAACTTTGTCTATGCAACGAAGCAGATAGCAGTAGTAAAGCGCCGCCAAGAGAGAGTGGAGGGTGTGTGGGGGGGTAGAAGTTGGTGGTACTGCAGGCGTTGCATTTACAAGGCATTTGCTTTGAATTACACATGCAGACAGGCAAGCAGGCAAGCAGGCAAGCGAGCCGACAAGCAACAGCAGCAACAAGGGACAGTTATTGAAATCTAGCCGAAAAAAACAAAACAAAACAAACAACAAAAGCAGCTAAATGAAAGTGATGGCGGCGTCAAATACCCTATAGAATGGGCTATAAGGGTAACTTGGTTACCAGAAAGTTGAACTGATATCACTAGACTATACCCTGAACCCTTTACTTAACGCGTACAGTAAGTGCTTGCAAGTATGTGTGAGTGAGAGAATACTTGACTTAACTTCAATGCTCCATATCTCCGTTTCTCAACCGATTTCAATAAAAATTTCACAGTTTGACATTATTTCGTCTAATGTTTCAACTGTTGTCTCAAAGTTTTCCAAATTCAAGATTTTGGTGTTACCGATAACATGTGTATATCGGAAAGTTTATCAGATTATCATTATTTCCTTGAATGTTTCAAACGTCGTCTCAAAGTTTTCCAAATTCAAGATTTTATTGTTATCGATAACATGTGTATATCGAAAACGGGAAAAGTTATCGAAAATATATCGATTCGGCTGTTGATGCTCATCAAGAATATATATACTTTATGGGGTCGGAGATGCTTCCTTCTGCCTGTTAACTACTTTTGCACAAAACCATTATACCCTTTTTATCCATTTTGAATGGGTTCAGGGTATAATTATGTATCATAGTTAGGATTGTTCAAAACTGTATTGAAATGTCAAGGAATTCCAATGAAACTTTCGAGCCTAGAACATATGAGTGTGCCCAATATGAAGGCCTGAAACCATTTAAGCTTATTGTGTTGGAGAAAATATTAGCTATATGTTTTCGGTTAGTTTTCAAGATGGAAATAAGCTTTAGAGAATCCTAAGATGAACTATTATATCCTTGGGGAAACATTTTTCAACTTTCACACTCAATGCAACCAAATTCAAGTTGTTCTATAGCCTTGTTGTAAACTGTTTTAAAGGGTATACAAACGTTGACATTAAATGGCTAAGAGAGAGAGAGTGAAGGAGAGTGAAAGAGGGGGCCGTATGTCGCATGGGAACGCATGGGAAAACATAAACACAGTGAAAAACACGCAACGCAAAGCAGCGAAATGAAAATTGATTTGTTATGAATGTCGCTTGTGTCTCATGTGTGTTGCTGTTGTTGTTGTTGTTGTTGTTGTTGTTGTCAGATTAGGTTGGGTTGATTATGATCAATGGCTGGTTGACTTTGTTATTCATACAAGCATGGTATTTCCCTTGCATATAAATATTTTTACCCATTACAATATCAATATATACATATATATATATATATGTGTGTGTGTACATTATTATCGTGTGTATGTGTTGGGGTCCTTTTGTTTTCGTTTCATTCTCACATCTCGACGATTATGCTGTCATTCGTAAGCTTGGTTCGTTGCGCTAATGAACTTAATTGCTTGCAATGGGACTATTAACAGTTAACTCCAAATACTTAATGACAAAAAAAAAAAAAACCCTAACCAAATCGTTCACACATTCACAACCCAAAAAAACAACCAACAACAAATGTATGTGATTACCTCCATTTGTTGTTCTTCTTCAATGCTTGACACCCTTTAAAGTATTTTCTGAAAGTTAGAGTTTGATTGAATAAAGTTCAAACTAATTGGAGTGAAAAATATGTTATGAATTTTGAAAACTAATTGAAATTTTCTCAATTTACCAGTTTATGGGATACAATTTTCCACAAACAACTTATTAGTGCTCATTTGGAGGCTCAAAGCAGCTGGCTGTAAAAGTTTCAGCTTAAAAGCTCCAGCGGTTTGAGCTCTGCGTTGATAGCATCAGTCAGTCAGTGAGGACAAGAACAAGCATAACTGTCATAGTTAAGTGCATATATGGTATCAATTAAAGCTGAAAGCTGAAGCTCATTGCGAATGCAGAACACATGCAACGCATCAACATTAAACGTTCAACAATGACGATCCCTCATACATACATATTATATGGTCTAACCGCACAAAACCTTTCTCGAATGAAGGGGCGCCACGCATGCGTGCCCCAAAGTTTGTTTTTGTTTGATTGTGTTCAACAAATTTCGCTTTCATTTGTTGCGACTCTTTGTTATAATAGTTTATGTTTGTTTTGTGTTGTTGCCAGTTTGAGTCTAAATGTCTTGTAGTTAAGGGCTATTATGTATAATTTACTGGTCATTAAATGCGTCCGCATAATAACCAAATAGTGGGGAATTGTCTAATACGCTTTTGTGTATGCGTGTGTGTGTGGGGGGGGGGGGGGGGACAATAATAGCAAACGGCGAATGGTTATGCTAATGGTAATCGCGTTGTTTCAGTAGTTCTTATGGAAATGGGAGCACATCATGCTACGAGTGCAACGACCCACAAAATCAGTTATCTCTTACACAGATCCGTTAGCCTCGATTCAAATGAACATTACATTCAGCTCCAGCCGTTTCACGAATCGATGTCTCACATTCGTGCAACACACACACACACACACACACACACACACACTCGCACACAAGTGCATGCAGCTGTGCTTTTGCCTCACTAAACTTTGTCAGCAATTCAAATATGATTTTTTTTTTTACCTCGAGTATGCACATTTTGTTAAGCAGTCTGTCACATTCAATATATACACTATATATATATGAGCTCTGAGTGTAGCTTTTTAGCTGTGATGTACATAAAGATAGATCATAACATCGTTTACTATATATGAATCTCTCAACGCAACTGAGGAAAGATTAAAAAATCAGTCGCAAAAATCAAAAAGATTTCTTAAAGATTTTCATTTCCTAAGCTGATAGTGTATATATACATATATATGTTTTTCTCGACATACCGTTTATACATTCATACATATGGGTCACGCCAGCCTTGTCGAACTGAAGGTCAGCGAGACGACTTCGAGAATTGACAGACACTAATAATCAATAGACAATGCATTGACAAGCCCATCTACGATTAGAAGTCAGCCAAAGTCGAATCGCTGGGCAGGCGAGGTTGGGGGCCGGGGCTGTGGACACATGTCAAAACAAACTCGTTACTCAACGTACCTGCAATGAAAAAAGAGAAGAAAAAAATTGTATGAATAAAATTGATTGTTAAATATGAAAAAAAAAGGCAGCTAAAACGTAAAATATATAGCTGAGGCACAAAAAAATAAAATTCGTTTCGGTAATTGTAAAAAAAAAGGCCAAGAGGAAACGTAACAAACGAGTAAAAATATTACGTATACGACGGGTGCGCCCCAAGTGATACCCTGCACCAGGATTCACAGGATTATATAGCTTCCAAAATAAATATATTATTTTTACACATTAAATATGTTAACTGAAGCTTCGCTGCTTTTTACACTTCTCATCACATCTTGCTCTTATTTGATATTAAAGGGTATTAGAAAAGAAATATTTCTAAATTGGAAAATAATATAATCAATGTGCGGGCTGGCTGGCAAAGCATGTTCCATGTACTTACAACAAATTTTCAAAGCCTTTCGTTTTCATTTTCATTTTCGTTTTCGTTTTCCAATTTTTCCATTTTTTCCTTTTTTTTTTTTATTTCTGTTTTTTTTTTTACGGACTTTTTAATCAAAAGACAAACGGCTGGACGACACACTGAACACACACATGTTGTGTGCGTGTGTGTGTTTGTGTGTGTGTGTGTGTAGGTATGTATGTTTGTAGGTCATCTATGACGGACGTATCGTAACCGTAACCGTAATCCGTATCGCAGGGCTCAAAAGGTTCACGCGGCATCGGCACGCCATGTCCAAACACACACACACACGCACACGCACACACACACGCACACGCACACACACACACACACGCACGCACACATACATGTTGTTAGTTGTGGCTAAACGCCCACAAAACAACAGCCCAACCCATGGGCTAACGACTTTGAAGCAGTACCCTAATCCGATAGATGAGCGATTTCTGATTCCGAATCGTTATCCTAATAATAATTCTTACTGAATGGATTTGAATGAAACTTTATAGCAATATAACTTATACATTCGAATAGCACATAGGCTTTAATTTTGTGTGTTCTTTAACATTTATTAGTGAACATGACCGAACATGCGAAGCAAAGACTTCAGTTAGTAGGTAAAAAAAGAATATTATTGGGCATACAAATTAGGGCAGAGCCGCTATATATATGCTTTATAATTAACCTCATGTCAAAGTAACGCGCATAAATGATATTTGATATTGATTTAACAATTTAACACAGTTTTTTTGGTGAGATTTTATTTCTTTTATTTTTTGCCATGTAAAATTGTTTCTCTCAACAAATAATTATTTTTTGATTTTATCTGAAGAAAGGAATGTTGGAACATTTTTACATTTTTATTGGAATTTACATATTAATTTTCATTGCGCAGCGACTTAAAATAACTATAAATAGCAATCAATTAATTAATTATCAAATTAATAATTGAATTCTTTTTAATTTCGAGAAAATGTAAGTATGAAATGCAGTTCCTATAGCAATGGAGAAGAACTTTCCTTTAAAATCAGCTTTAAGCACATTATCGCCTCGTCGCCTCACACTAGTCTGTCTGTCTGTCTGTCTGTTTTTTTTTTTATTTCATACACTTTGATTGCTTTGCACGTTATGAGCTTAGGCTGACCCCAAACACAGTTCTACTTTTAGTACGTATCTGTATCTGTGTGTAACTGTATCGTGGTACAGTTAAGTGCGCTGCCTGTTGTGACCTTTGACACGAGAAGGCGGCCAGCAACTGCCAATTATGCAATATACAGCAATATAAAGCTAATAAAAGCAAAATATAATCATATTATATTACATTTCGCTAAAGTCAGAAAAAAAAAAAACATTAAATATTGTTCACAACTGAAAGTTACCCTGTAACTGAATAAAGTTATCGAAAAGAAAACAAAAACTTCTAACTACATTTTTACTTTAACTCATTTCGATCCTGAGTTTAAGTTGATAAAAAAAAAATGGCTTTAAGAATCAAAGAATGATTTTGAAAGTTAACCATAAAACAGAGTTGCTTTAAGCTTACCCAGTGTTGGGTAAGGGTACAAAATTTTAATCAAAGAATGATTTTTAAAGTTAACCATTAAACAGAGTTGCTTTAAGCTTACCCAGTGTTGGGTAAGGGTACAAAATTTTAATCAAAGAATGATTTTTAAAGTTAACCATAAAACAGAGTTGCTTTAAGCTTACCCAGTGTTGGGTAAGGGTACAAAATTTTAATCAAAGAATGATTTTTAAAGTTAACGATAAAACAGAGTTGCTTTAAGCTTACCCAGTGTTGAGTAAGGGTACAAAATTTTAATCAAAGAATGATTTTTAAAGTTAACCACAAAACAGAGTTGCTTTAAGCTTACCCAGTGTTGGGTAAGGGTACAACATTTTAATCAAAGAATGATTTTTAAAGTTAACGATAAAACAGAGTTGCTTTAAGCTTACCCAGTGTTGGGTAAGGGTACAAAATTTTAATCAAAGAATGATTTTTAAAGTTAACCACAAAACAGAGTTGCTTTAAGCTTACCCAGTGTTGGGTAAGGGTACAAAATTTTAATTTTCTGTGAAAATTGCCGGCTATAAATTACATATTGCCCAGCAAACGCCACGACACGCCACGCCACGCCGCGCCGCGCCATGCCACATCGCGTCGCGTCGCGTTGGTCAGGAAACATAAAACATTTTTTGTGTAGTGTCGTGTAAATGGCTAAAATCGCCCGAAAGCCCAACACACTCCTACTCCACCCAGTTGCAAATGGCCATTAGATGAATGAACGAGCATAGAAGCGCGAGAGCAAAGCAATTGTGAATGCGAGTGGTGTGAATGAGTTAGTGGACATTGTTATATGAAGCGGCTGGATGGGATGACCTTGTCATAAACTAAATTGAAATATCGCCAAAACCAAATAATAATCAACTATCGAATGGCAATAAAACAATATATGAGTGTAATAAAACAAAATATTGAATGCTTGGTTTTTTGTCGAATAGAACAAGTTTAAAGTTTCTCAAAGGATTCACGTTTATTGAAACGTGCGAAAAGTGTGGCAACATTCAAACGCACTTCAGCTTATGAAAGTTGTGGCATTATTCAAACGTATATATATAGTATATTGATTAGCATCAAGTGATTGATAGTTGATAGTTGAGCAAATATATTGCATTAATATCAAGTTCAAGCCTCTCATACGATCTCAAGCAAGGAAGCATTCCGATTTGCGATTTAGATTTGATTCGATTTGAATAAGGATAATAATAATAATAATGCCACAGACATTAATGGCACTTATGAGCGCACTCACACATATGCGATAACTGCCACACATTGATAACAGACTTGCGAGAGTTGGGGTTTGAATAATGCATAAGGCAACTTTTGGTAGCAGCCGCAAATTTAGCGAATGTTCAAAATCCCTTGGGTTAACGAAATCGCAACAAGTCACACACACACAAACACACACACACACACACAAACACACACACATTCGAACTTTAAAAGGGCGAACCGCCAAACAAACCAAACACGAAAAAAAAGCACAGCTGTTGCTTTCAATTCCCTTGAGAAAGTAATGAGCTCAGCATATAAAAGAAACACACACACACACACACACAAACATACGCCCACATAATTAACACTTTGGTTGACTGGTAAATAAATATTTAGCATGTGTACACACAACACACACACACACACACACACACACACACAGAATAGAAAAGCTGGCTGTCGAAGTCGGACAAACAAAATTTATAGCTTGGTAGAAATAATAATGGAACTTGATGTGGCAACAATGTGAAAAAGTTGCCACACATTTACAGACACACACCAGCGCACACACATGTGCCCCACTTACAGCTTGGCTTTGTGTTGTTGTTGTTGCAGCAGCAACGCCTTCGCCTTGCTTGTAGTCTAATCAATGATTAGTATGCCCCTTGGCCTGGTCTTCTACTTCGACTGACAATCAACGATGCGGCTTGCCAGGCAACCGAATAAAATCCCATGCAACACATTACACAAACACACACACATACACACGCACACTCACACACACACTCACACACACACACACACACACACACACACTCGCACACACACTCGCACATAAATTAATGGACAGCATGTAAAAACTGTAGCAAGAAGTTGAAATTATTTGCAATTCAGCGAAAATCGAATACTCTTATCTTTGAATACTTGGAATATTATGATTTATATATTTCCGGATTGTTTTCCAGATTTGTATACAACTAACGATCGTATATGAAACTATAGAGAACATATTTCAAAACACTTCAAGCGTCATCTCCAACATTCTTTCAAAAGTTCTTAAGTTCTCTGTTTTAATAAATCATCTAAGGCGAAAATTTCATTAAGCTTACACACACACGCACACACACACACACACACACACACACATGCGTCACCGGCTCAATAACATATTCAACACAGTTTACGTTCTTACCAAAACAATTAGAATTCTCTTTGAGGGCAGGCCAGGGGGCCGGGTGTTGGAAGAGTTGGCCAAAAGTTGGAAAGGCGCAAACAATGTTGATTAAACCAAAGTTTGAGTTTGGCAATGCAATTCAGCCGGAAGAAACCAGATGAAGTAAGAGCAATCAAAACAAGGAGTAGGAGTTGAAATTCACACACACGCACACACACACAGAGGAACTGAAGTTTGGGCGAGTAGAAAGGGCAAGGAAATGAACCAGACCGAAGGAGTTAAACAAACACATATACATAACTACACATGTGTGTGTGTCTGTGTGTGTGTGTGTGGGTTCGTAACATGACTGTCAACACACACACATACACACATACACACACACTCATACACACCAACACACACACACACTTAAGTATTGGCTAAATACAACTCACGTCAAGAAACTGAAACCAAAACAAAACCAAACTAACCCAACTGAACCGCATCGCATTGCACCGAACCGCACCGAACCGCACCGAACCGAACCGCACCGAACCGCACCGCACCACACCACACGCGTTGCACAAGCTTTATGGATTTCCCTTTAACATTTTGCCAAGTTTTTCTTCTCCTTTTTGTTTTCTTACACTTTTTTCTTGTTTTTTTTTTTTTTTTTTGTGTTTGTGGCCTGTCAGTCGCAGCGACGGGCTATGGCTGTGGCATGGCTATGGCTATGACACTTCCGGCTTGCGTCTTACAAGCTTTGCCGCAAATATTTCTTTGCAACACAATCGTCGACTCCTCCAGCGCCTGAGATGCTGATAACGCACAAGATATCTGTCGCTGTGTGTGTGTGAATGAAAGAATCAGCAACTGGTTGAGGCTTATCCGTATTAGCCGGCGAGAAAGAGAGAGAGCGAGAACACAGGCAAATGGTTAGGTGATCAACAAACAGCTTAAACTTATGGGATCATAAAGCAGAGCGCACAGCGTTTTGCCTAAATAAATATGAGAAGAAAGAAGCTTTGGTGCAACTGCTGCCAATGAAAACTTTATCGAAAGGATATTTTATTATGCAGCTAAAGCTGTCAAAATCGAGAGAGAGACAGAGAGAGAGAGAGAGAGAGAGAGAGAGAGAGAGACAAAGCGAATAGTGATAAGTGCACAGCAGGCAAAACAGTCAACTGCTAGGCGCCACTTTATGTTCTTTGTCCAGTGTTGATAGGTGTCAGAAACAGAAGGAGAGAGAGAGAGACAGGGAGAATGATGCATTCAGTGTTGATAACTGATAGACGTCACACTGAGTGCATTTTTGTAGACACACGCACGTGACATGTAGGTACATTGTCTTGTTGTCCTTCCCTTCTTCCTTTCTTCCTTCATGCTGTGTGGCAGCATTGTGTGTCAATATTTTAGAATGTTGCTGATGTGTTGCATGCCTCAAATAGCGGGCCCACTTTTTCTGTTTGTCTCTTGTGCAGCAAAAAAAGGATTCACACAATGTGGAGTGGGGAAGAGGTGTAGCTGAAGAAGAAGCTATGAAGAAGATGCTTAGGGAAGGTGTGCTTTTCACGTTTTGTCTTGAGTTCTCTGTGTGTGTGTGTGTGTGTGTGTGTGTGTGTGTTTATGCAAAGTAACTTCAAAAAGGATTTCAAACGAATTTGTTATGCGCACTTTGATGTCATTATCCTTTAAAGTCATTGGCCTCCTCGACTCATCCTCATCCTCATCGTTATCGTGTGTCGCCCCGCTTACTCCCAGCTGCTTTACTTAGCAAATAAATCAGGACGACAAGGACAACTCGCTCGCTACATAACATACAATGTAAACGAGCGAATGAGTATGCAAATCTATTTGTATATATATATATATATGCCAACTACTTATGTGGCTTTGTTTTGTTTGCCCTACCCGCACCCGCTGTGCCAAAGACTCACTGACTCGTTGTCGACCCTCTCCGTTCACATATATGCATATATACGAGTTGTTTAGGCAATTAATTTTCAAGCTTTTGCAGATTGACTGTGCGTCGTCATCCTGCGTCGCCTGTCGCCTGTCGCGATTTTAAGAGCCTGGGTCACGGTTCAATGTCCCTTTTGTTATTGTTTCGCACTATTACGCACGGGATTACGAGTGTCATATAGGCCGTGCCCAGCCCAGACCCCTCAGCCACCCTGCTCTGTCGAGCGCTTTACTGTATGACCGTTGATGTTAGTGAAAGGTCACAGCATAGCAGCACATATTATCTATATATTGTCATTGTTTGACAGACAGCTTAATGGACAAGTTTAAAGTTGTTTGTCACTCATTTGCTGTCACTGCTCGCTATATGTTTTATTTTTTTCTAATTACTGGTTAGAAGGTTGAGTGCTTTGATCAAATTCTTCCCGAGTTATGTATTCAAAGGATTCGTTTTGAAACTCTCCGTTCTCAAACATTGCATGTAAATTGTCTCGTTATATGTTCAAACATTACTCGTTAGTTATTTCGACAAACCAACTGAAGTCTTCAACAAACAGCTTGATATTGAATAAGACTACATGAATTTTAATTGATTTATCCACGTCACTTCAATAATTAAGCCTCCATTACTTCACTCGTTACTTTGACACAACATTAATCCAACTGAAGTCTTCAATAACTAAGCCTTCGTAAGTTCACTCGTTACTTTGACACAACATTAATCCAACTGAAGTCTTCAACAAACAGCTTGATATTGAATAAGACTACATGAATTTTAATTGATTTATCCACGTCACTTCAATAATTAAGCCTTCGTAAGTTCACTCGTTACTTTGACACAACATTAATCGCCACGTTTTGTCAACTCACGACAAGTTGCAACCTTTTGTGTCAACTCACTTCAAATTTAGCTACTAGTTGCTCTTTAATAATACATTTCGTAGCTACAAACCCCAGCTCACAAGGATTCGTCAGCTATTTGCACTAGCTAGTTTATATTTTTAGCTGAATGAGTTTGCTTTCTTAACGCTCGTATAGCAAATTCATTTGTGTGCTCATAAGCTTGTGTTCGTTGTGTTCGTTGTTCGTCTGAATTTTCGCAGCACTATGTAATATTTACTTTTGCATAGCTGGGGCTCAACACATTGCGAATTCTGTTTAAGAGTTACATTCTCGTCTCGTTGTGTGTGTTTGTTTCTGTTTCTCAACGATATTTATAGACGCAGCTAATGAGGCCCGGCAAGAAGCGCAACTATTTAAGCTACATGCTTGCTTCTTGGGGGGGAAAGGAAACGACAAAGAGAGCGGAAGTAAATATTCGAACGAACGCTGTGTGTGTCGGAATGCGTGTGTGTTTGTCTTTGTGTGTGTGTGTGGTGTGCATTCCATGTTTAAAGCTTAAACGGAAATGCTCTCATTGTATCAGGGGCACTGGGCATATCAAATGTGCAAGGCCAGACATTGGATATACACACAAACACTCAAAACAAACACACACACACACACAGTGTTATAGTCTGGTTTGAGTCTGAGACTGATTATTAGTTGCGTGTTAAATGTCAATTGTCATAATTAAATGTGACATCGAAACGAAAGTCCCGGCTAGCAGCATTTGGAAATTAGAAAAAGCTTTTAGCAAAAAAGCGCAAAAACACGAAAGAAAAAATTAAATGAGCACAGAAAAATAATAATAATAATAATACGTTACATGACAATTCCCATAGAGTCCGAGTCCGACTCACATTCTAGTTTCGTTTCGTTTAGTTATGGGAATGTGAATTTGATACAACAACTTTTATATCTCATCTAAAGCGTGCCGCTAATTGTATCGGCCTTTCGGCTCATCCATTTTCATTAGGGGGCATATCAACTTCTTGCTCTTGGCATATATTTTCCCATTTAATTGTGTGTGTGTTTTTTTTATCCGTATTTTATTTATATATATATTTATCACCATTAATTAATCTGTTTTAATGGCTTTGGCTTCAGCTCGATTGATTGGCCAGCTCATTGGCTCAATGCCTCACTTCATCCCTTCGGGCTTCGGTCTGCCCCCTTCAGGCTAGTCAAACGCATGAATAATGCCATCAATCAAATGCAATTATAAACTCTCTCCTTATTTGCTCGATAGCTGGAGCTGCACACGTGCACAATTCTATTGGGACACACACACACACACATGGTGGCATGTGGCAAGTAATGATAATGATGGCATAATTACCATTCACGTGGCTAGCCTCGGTAGGGTCTTAGCACTGTAGTCTGTCTCCTTCGATGTTGGCAATTTAGTTGTGGTCAGCTTTTGGGGGCGACACACGAAGGAGCGAAAACACCTCTGATCGTTATCAATATATATTTATGAATGTTTGATGTCCGTTGGTTAACTCTTGCGGTTTAGCTTTCCCAACGTGCTGACAAGCAATCAACGTGTACTCGTTACTCGTTGAGATAAGTGAACGGGCTAATGGATTTTGAGTAACGAGTACATCTAGAACGTAACTCGACCCAAAAACACTCGTTAGTTGTTGATGACAGGAATTAAACATTTAATCAAACACAAGTTAAGCACGTAATCGGTTACGGTTAACATGATAATCAAAAGCACAATAAACGAACGTATTTATTACACAAAGCAGCCAATTCTCGACCATACATTTACAACCCTTTGTAACCGTTTCTGTTCGTTGATGGCTCGCAAATTCGCTTACTTATGCAAAACATTACTCTCGCTCAGCTCCCTTTTTTTTTGTGTTGGCAAATAAATGAAAACATCCCCCCGTACCCTCCCAAGCTTTGCTTAAAAGCAGCTTTGTTGTAGGTACTTGAATGGCGTATTTATTTTCATATCTAACACTGACCCAATTCAAAAGCCACAGAGTAGCAGCAACAAAGCGAGCAAAGAAGTTCAGAACGTGACTAAGCAACAGATTTGCAACTATTCTTCTTCAATTTATGCCTGCTTGCTTGTTGTTCTACTAAACATTCTTTCTCTCTCTCTCACTCGCTCGCTGTCTGTTTCTTTCTGGTTTTGTTGATTGGCTTCTTTGTTTGCTGTGTGTCAAATAAAATAACAATTACGTTGCATAATATTGCATAGATAGTCTTCGTGCATCTAAAAACATTTTGCAATTTGAAAATATTTAGCAATTTAAGAGCTAAAACCCAAAGCTATTTACAGACTGACAAAGAGAGAGAGAGAGAGAGAGAGTGAGAGCAGGAGAGCAGGAGAGAAAGATATGTCTAACTACATATTTTCAGTTGCTATTTTCGTTGTAGTAGTAAAAGTTTCTAATTAAAAAACCCAAAAATGCCTTTAGGAGAGGGCTTGCATTTGGGGTTTTAGTTTTGCTTTTTATTCCGTCACTATCTAACTGTGTATGTGTGTATGTGTGTGTGTGTGGTTGGTTGGTTTTTGTTTTCGGTTATTATTAAAATGATAATAACCTCAAAATCAACATGGCCTCGTCGTACCAAACGAGCCTCTCGCACCAACCCGGCTCTAGCTCTTGGTCGCCCGGCCGCCCGACCGCCCGACCGCCCTCATGGCCATGCGTTGAAAGTCCTTTCATGCCATGTTTGTCATTTATTTGTTTGTTTGCCGCACTCTCGTCTCTCTCTCTCTATCTCTTTGACTAACTATCTCACTGTCTCTGTCTCTTGGCATGTTCATCGTTTGTACCCAGTACTTGTTTGCATTCAAAGGGACCCAAACCAAAGTGAAGACGAAGAAGCAGAATAAGAACAGATGAAATTTGCATAAATAATAAATGCAGAGGCAAAAAGCAGCGGCAAGCAACGGTAGTTGTAGTTGTAGTAGCCAAAAAAAAAAAAAAGCTCATGAAGCCTCTCAGTCGAAAAACCCTTAATCAAAAGTTTAAACAATATAAAATATGAAAAATGCTTCAACGAGTAACGAATGCAGGCCGGCGGCAGTCGACAGGGGGGGGGGCAACAATCCCCAAAATCCCCAAATCCACACAAACACACAACAACCAAACCAAAACCGGCAAGAAAAAAAATAAGAAAACGAAAATGAAAACAAGCCAGCAAATCCGTCGCGCATACAGATATCATAATCATATACATATTTTGACAGACCGTGAAAGAGAGAGAGAGAGAGAGAGAGAGAGGAGCGAGTAGTGTCCTGTTGGCCACTTGGTCAACGTGTCCTTCTGCTCGTCTCGTTTCGTTTCGTTTGTTAGCAACCAGCTGCGTTTGTCGAGAGTGCCAGCATCACTAAAAATATATTCACTGGCATCTCTCTGGTTACATTTTCAACACACATACCTTCGTATTCTGGTATCCTGCAATGGGGCTAATGCAAAGAGCCTTGAAATTGTATTAAGTCTTTTTTTTGTTGTTGTAGTTGTTGTTGTTACCTTTCGTTTCGTTTCGTTTCGTTTTTTCCCGCACATTTTTTGCTTTGTGTACCTTTGTGTGTCGCTTAGTTTAATTTTTTCCCCATTTTATCTTTTATCTCTGGACTATAAGCTGGCAAATGCCTGATGAGTGCTTTAGAGCAGCAAATCAACATTGCCTTTGACGAAAGCCCATCGCTTACATTGTGTAGTTACCGATGGGCGCAACCGTGGGAATATTTACGCTATTTCTTTTATATTTCTGAGGCGATTCCATCTATTACTTAAGAACGTTTGTCCTACTCGTTACTTGTTACACCAGCGGTCGGGGAAGAGGGGTAAATTACCCTTTTTTGGGTAAAAGTGGGACTTGAAATGGAGTTACTTTTTTTTTTTTTTTAGTTTTTTTTTTTTTGCTATTTGCCACTATAAATGGAGATTATTATTATTATTATTATTTTTTGTTTTATTTTTTTTTTAATTTTTTTTATTATTTTTATTTATTTATTTTTTTTCATATTTTTTTTTATTTTTAATTTTTTTGCTATTTGCCACCATAAATGGAGATTGAGATTATTATTATTATTATTTTTTTATTTATTTTTTTTGCTATTTGCCATAAATAAAGATTATTATTATTATTATTATTATTATTTTTATTTTTTTTTATTTTATTTTTATTTTTTTTATATTTATTTTTTTTTGATCTTAATGTTACTTCTACAACAATATTTAGTGGTAATGATTAAAAAAGTTCCCCGACCGCTGCGTTACTCGTTACACTCGCTTCTCGTTGCTTTGATAAACGTTAGACTCGCTTCTCATTGAATTGTTACTCGTTACACTCGCTTCTCGTTGATTTGATAAACGTTAGACTCGCTTCTCGTTATAATAGAGTACTTTCCTTCTTAATAATATTTAGTTTTCTGCTACTCGTTAGACATTAATGACATGTTACTTTGAGCTCGTTACTTTTCTTCTTCAAAAGTTGAAAGTGTTCTTCGCTCAAATAACAAATATTGAAGTTTTGGCTTTTCGAATTTCATCTTTGATGGGTTTGTGGCATATGTGATTGCTTGCATTGACGCTTTGAAGCACACACACACACACACACACACACACACAGACACACACAGACACACACAGACATGGATACAAGACACACACATCATCATAATCGTAAGCTACTCAAAATTTTGGCAGAGAGCAGCAGCATTGTGCATTTTTAATGTCCCCACTGTCGATGTTTCAAAACGCAAATGCAAACGCAAACTTATCCATAAAATATGCAACAAATTTTGCTGATGGAAAAACAGACTCATACACAATTGTGTGGACTTTATCTGCTCCTAATGCTGACTACCACAAAAAGCAATAGACAACAACAAAAACGAAAAGAAAAAAAAATGAAAATGAAAATGGGGATTTATCGTCAGGCCGACGATGCACAAACACAAACACACTCAGATGGTATCCATGCGTGTATCCGAGAGATACGAGAGCACTTCTTGTATCTTGTATCTGGTCGAGCTGAATATTTTTTCCATAACATTTTGCATTTGCTTGTTTATGGTCAGTCAGTAGTAGCTGATTTTTGTCACACACACACACACACACAGAAAGCTTTGCTCAAAGATGCGCATAATAACGAGTAGCTAAGTGTAGTGGCAATAAGGGAACAAGTGCGAGTGCGAGTACACGTCTGAGTATGAGTATGTGTGTACGTTGAATTGTTTAGGCAAACAGATACATTGACACAGTTGAGCGTTTAGTCACACATGGCGCATTGCGATCACAGTAACAATATCCAAACAAGTAAGAAGGCTCTAGTCGAGAATTCCCGACTAGACGATACCCTGAACCCTACGCGAACAGTCAGTGCTTGCAAGTATGTGTGAGTGTGTGTGTGTGCATACTTGACTTAACTTCAATGCTCCATATCTCCAATGTTTCTCAACCGATTTCAATAAAAATTTTACAGATTGTCAATATTCGCCTAATGTTTCAAACTGCATCCCAAAGTTTTTCAAATAAAAGGTTTTGTTGTTATCGATAACATGTGTATATCGGAAACGGAAAGAGTTATCGAAAATATATCGACTCGGCTGTTGATGCTGATCGCGAATATATATACTTTATGGGGTCGGAGATGCTTCCTTCTGCCTGTTACATACTTTTGCACAAAACCATTATACCCTTTTGAACCATTTTCAATGGGTTCAGGGTATAACAAACCTCAAGAATTTTATATTCGACTCTTTCAATTACCCTGTAGCCATTAAAATGTCTGACAAATGAGTATTCACTGACTAACTGACTAACTGACTGACTGCCATCAACGCAAAGTCTAAAGATATATGCATCTAATTCATAATTTTACATAATAATAGTATATGGATCGTATGTAAACCATAATAGTAAGTATATGTTAACTTTTTGCCCACTTTATACATTTGAAAAGCGAAATATTTTGTAGTCGTTCAATGTATAAAAGTTTATTTCGACGTACGTTTTGCTGGAGCTGCCATCAAGCCCATAATCTGTGCGGAATGCTCTGCAATTTGGTTCAATTGGGCAAAATCCCGATTCACTCAAAGCACTTTTCATTCATACATATGTATATATGCATATGTGTGTTGGTGTGTGTGTGTGTGTGTGTGCGCTGGACTGTGGTCATGTTCAGGACACATGCTTGTCTCGATGTCATCATCCTGGCGCTTTTGCCATTTGACAGCATATACACTACTCTCGTCCTCGCTCCTCTAACTGTTAGATACATGCTACCAAACATGTCCACCATGTAACTGCTGTGCTCCGCGGCGTGGCAGGGGAAGGGACTATAGGTACGTAATGGTGTGGGTGTGTGTTTTTTTTTTTTTTTTGACAGCCATGATGTATGGTTTTTGTAATATTTTGTGTCACATCAACATCAACATCAGCATCAACATTCAAGTTGAACACAATGAACACAGAGGCGCGTCTAAATATTTAACTCGCACTTGTTTGACAGCGGCCCTTGGGGCTCTGATCGGTCGGCCTTTTTGGTCATTGGCTTGACGGATGACGCGGCCCTTGACCATAAATTCAATTTTGATTTTCATATGGAAATACAGAAAAGGTACAACCATTTCTTTTATGTGTAAATCGTGCTAGGCAAAACTGAAACTGATTTTCGACAAATTTAGCAAATCTGTATTATACAAATATATTTCTATATATCTATATATATATATATTTGTTGGCAACATGCATTGAAATTCATTCTCTTCATCGAGTAAAAGTTGATTTGCAGTAATAAATCTATCGCATAACCACAAGCCTTAACACACCTGACGTCGAGCAACATTTGTTGAATAATTTATAGAAAAAGTGCTCAAACACACACACACACACACACACACACACACACACATAGTATATATATGTATATGTATGTGTGTGTGTGTGTGAATATGCCCATCATTTGGAATGGCATGCCCTAATTGCGAATCATTGAAGTAGACGCCCAGTGGAATGAATGTCCAACTGTGTTAGACTTCTAACTTGTTAGCTAGTTGAATGACAGCAAGCGAAGAGTATGAGTAAGAGTATGAGAATGACAGCAATTTGATGACTTAAAATCACAAGAACATAGAAATGTGGGACTTTAAGTGGTTTTCATGCGCTGCGCATGTCTTAATGGGGCAATCAGGCAACATTTCCTTGCCAACTTGCCACATCCGTAGATGTTGACGTTGCCGTTGCCGTTGCCGTTGCCGTTGCCATTGCCATTCCCATTTGCCGCAGCCGCAGCCGCAGCCGCAGCCGCAACACTATATTTATGACACTTCTCTCTCCCTCTCTCCCACTCTCTTTCTCTCTCTCTCGCTGTGTCTATCCTTGACTCCCTTAGGTTAGGGTCTTAACGCACCCAGTTGCCAACAAGTTTTTGGCTAATTAGCTGCGCCTGAAGCTTAGCAGTTTACCGGATTTCAAATGGCCAACTTGCCGCTGACCTACATGTGCATATGTATGTGTATCTCTTTCTCTCTCCCTCTCTCTCACTCTCTCTCTCTCTCTCTCTGTGTGTGTAAACTTCATCCACAACTTTAAGTGCGTTTAAACTCTTTATGGGCGTGTGTGTTTTGGGCCAAAAGTTTCATTCAATGCCAAATGTGCTGCATAGTATGGACTAGGAAAGTAGCGAGTGTTGTTGCGTATGTGTATATGTGTGTGCCACGGGAGCTGAATAAACACAGTCCGAGGGGAGAGAGAGAGAGAGAGAGAGAGGGGGAGTTGAAGGTTTGTGGCAAGCACTCGAGGCAACCACAGTCAACTTAATGGGCGCGTGGCTCTTATTAACAGATTCAACATGCTGCTACCCACAAACACACGGCAAATACACACAAACACAAATATTTGTAACGAGTGTGTGTGTGTATGTGTGTGTGGGGGTGTGTATGATATCTCAGGCTAAAGCTCTGGCACCAACTGTGACCTTAACGTGGCTTTCCACGGGACACGTAAAAACAAAAAGAAACAAAAAAAAAAAAACACACACAAAATTGGTAACATTTTTTGGGTGTTGCTTTAGAATTTATGTGTGACAACACACACGAGCGAGTGCGAGGAGTAAGCACAAGAGAGAGAGAGAGAGCGAGAGAGAAAATGAAGAAAAGTGCAAACATAAAATTGCTAATTTGAATAAGTCACGTGACACTCCACAGCTCCACGTTAACCTTGACAAAAAAGGGGGCCCGAGAATTGTGGTATAGGGACTACAAATTGGAAGATGCGATGCAACAGTCAAAAGTCACGAATGTGGCACACAACACACCGCAACGTACGTATGTGTGTGTTGTTGTTGTTGTTGTTGTTTGGATTTGGATTTGGGTTGTGTTGACTGGGAATATTGTAGGTGGAAAGAAATGCTGTTGGGCATAAGAAACCGAATATGGCAAATGATTAAGCTATGGTGTCTGTTTACCTATCTGACTTCGTGCTTGTTGTTAATACTCTTCGAACAATAAAAGTTCCTAGGCTTTCAATTCAACTTGGCTTCTAAGCAGCTTCAAGAGCTTAACCAAACCAATTTCGTATGCATAACAGTCAAGATAAAAGAACTTGATAATATTTAACTCGCTGCTTTTTGATTTTCAACAATAAAACTAAACATTATTGTAGTTCAAGATACATACATACAGTTTAAGACTGTCTTCACTCGAGTTAAAGATACAAGATACATTCAAGCTTGTCTTCAGTCTCGTTACACAATTTATGTTCTTGATAATATTTAACTCGCTGCTTTTTGATTTTCAACAATAAAACTAAACATTATTGTAGTTAAAGATACATACATACAATTTAAGACTGTCTTCACTCGAGTTAAAGATACATACATACAGTTTAAGACTGTCTTCACTCGAGTTAAAGATACAAGATACATTCAAGCTTGTCTTCAGTCTCGTTACACAATTTAGTTACTTGGTTTCTGTTCGTTACTCGTTACATTTGCGAGTTGATCAGTTCATCTTACCCCTTAAATGCTTTTGCTTGCGTTTTTCGCTTTTAATATGATATTTGATTGCACTTTTCAGAGCTCAATCATAAATGCAACGAAACGTAACAAGCAAGCCGCGAGTCTTGGGTGAAAGGGGGAGAGAGAGAGTGGGAGAATGAGTGTGCAACGAGAGTGAAATGGCAATTGACGCTAAAAGTGAAGCTCGCTGTCACTTTCCATGCAATAACAACAATTAAGAACTGCAAATTGCTGTCAACTCTTTTATATATATTTGTGTGTGTGCGAGCGTGTGTGAAAATTTCATTGTTCTTCTTCTAGTGTTCGTTCGTTTTCAACATTCTCAAAACATTTTTTTTTTTACTTGTTTGTTTTTCTTCTTATTTTGTTTTTCTTTCGCTACTGCCACATGCGAAGTGCAAATGGCAATGGGAATACCGAATACGAAATCGGTAACAGCAATACTATCCAACCCTTCCCCTTGCATACCCATACCCCATACCCCATACCCACACCCACAAACACTACACAGCGACGCCATGCCACAGACGTCAGTCATGCAAAGCTCTTGGTTCACAACGCTCAGCTCGCTGCGGCTCTGAGCTCTGTGGCAATATTTTTGTTTCACACGCTTTTATTTACATTTGTTAATTGTTTACAACGAATATTTGTACATATATATATATATATATGTATATGTGTATATGTATATTCGAGTGTAGTTTGAGCACGCAGCGTATAAGTAATGTGTGCACAACAAATTATGGAACCACGCGAAATTAAATGCCAAGAACTTGACAAAAAGCGAAAGAGCAACAAAGTTGGGTTAAGTTCAGAATGAATATGTATGTGTTTGTAAAGTTCAGAATGAATATGTATGTGTTTGTATAAGTTTAAGAAATTGTGCAACAATTATTAAGTCTCGTGATTGTTGAAGCAACTAAAGAAATAACACATGAATATATTGAAAGGATTTTGGAAATATTAGTAACTGCATTTAAGTACTCGTTACTCGTTGAAGTGTGTGTACTAATAGGAAACAGTTAAAGAGTTCTGAGCTATAGCAAACCAATTTCTCCGAAAGCTTTATCATTCCTGCATATTCAGTATCTGTTTTGAAGAACTCGTTACTCGTCCGATTGCCAACTCGTTAGAATTATTTATGAAGATAATCATAATAATACTTATAACATTGGAAACAATATAGCTCCTGTAAGTACAAGGAACTAAAGAAATAACACATTGATACACTAAAAGGATTTTAGAAATATTAGTAACTGCATTTAAGTACTCGTTACTCGTTGAAGTGTGAGTACTCAGGAGCAACAGTTAAAGAGTTCTGCGCTATAGCTAACCAATCGCTTTGAAAGCTTAATTATTCGTGCATAATCAGAACTCGTTACTCGTCAGATGGCCAACTCGCTAGAATTATTTATGAAGATAACTTTTAACTTTATTTTCTAGCAGTTTAAACGTCTTAGACACTTCCAACCCGACGGTGACTAAGTTTAGTTGATGTTATCTATCAAAACGGATTAATATATTTGGAATTTTTGTTAGTGCTTTTGGGCCACATAAGCTCTCTTTAGTTCCAGCTATCTTTCATTCTTATAATATTAAATTTAAGTATTTTACTTTTGGTAAACTCAAAACGAGGCAAGCTGTCATGTGTGTGTGTGTTGTTTGAGTGCGGCTTGTGGGTGTCATTTAAATGTTTGTAGCATTTTTATATATGTGGTTGGGTGTTCTATCATGCTGGCTGGGCGCATGCTTCATGCTTTATGTTGGTCTTTTAGACGAGCCTTTGCTTTTATCTTCATATTTAGTCGAGTGTTTGCATTTCCTAATTAATTACAATGCGTGACTTTCATACTTAGCGAGCACAAACATGCATAAATATATATAAATATGTGTATGCTCATTTTAATAAATATCATATTTCAAGACTAACTTCTCTCTGGACGGTTCTACATTAGCCTAAAAATGTCGCACCCATCTCACGAATTTTTTTTCTCTCTCTCTCTCTTTTACTCGTTGTTTTTGGTTCGCTTCTTGGTCTCGTTGTTGTGTTTTGTGGTCGCGGTCGCGCTAAGGCAGTTTGTCAATTTTTGCTACTTATAACACCCGCCCCAAGTGCTTTAGGGTGGGGCTTAGGGTGGTGTAGTCAACATTTGGAATGCCTGACTTCTGCTTCTTCATCTTTTGGCTATGCACATGAGACAATGCTTTATCGTATACGTATTCTGTTGCTTTCTTTCATTTTTTTCTTCTGTGCTATTCTAGCTCCTTCGCCTCCACCTCTTGCCACCCCCTGACCTGGTGGCATGCTGTGCACCGTCTGTTGGCTTCTTTTTTTCTTTCTTTTTTTTGGGTAACGTATTTTTTCATAAATGAAATTTTGTGGCACAATATTTTTCAGTTTTTAAGCACAGCTATGGGCCTTGGACCCGACAACAACACGTATGTGTACGTGTATGTGTTTAAAAAGGTTCGCTTGGCAAGCTTGACTCTAGTTTCAACACGGTGGCGTCTCTGGCTTTGCGGGCAGACTGTTAAGTGGTTTTTTGATTAGACCCCCGGTCTAAAGATTTACGCGCTTCGCTTCATGGGTGATAAAAACTTTCGACGAGACATTTTATATATACATACGAACACATACATTAGGAGTTATGCATAAGTGCCTTAACAATGAGTAACTATAGCAAAAAAAAATAATAAACTCTAGCTCTAGCTAGAAAGTGAAAAGTTTATCACAGTAGCGTGCGCCACACGTACGATAATTTTTGCACAAGTTGGCAGCACGCCCTCATAGTACGAGGCGAAGTAAAGTTGCTCGCGCCTGAAGGTGAACGATTTGTTATAGTATTCGATATGTTTTTAAGACTGTTCAAAAATCCCTCAAGAATAGACAACTTGCTCTTGACCCTTTTTGGGCACTTAAAATGCTTGCCATGAACTGTTCCCAAACACTTTTGACAAATTCCCATGACCCGTTTTCAATCTGCTGACACATAAGCTGTTAGTTCTCGTTCTGTCCAAAATCAATTGAAGTTTCACGCAACATTTCAAGCGCATTACAACGTGTCCACAAAAAATGTAAATGTCATTCTCTTCCCTCTTCCTCTTCGTCACTCTCTCTCTGGGAGCGTTTGTCGTCTCATCTTGTTTCTATTCATCTCTAATGGCGTTGACAACTTGTCGTAAGTTTGTAATTTTTATGCATCATATACATATGCGTATAAGGAGCGTGTATCTTGCATATTATATAGCTGATTCATGGCCACAATGACTCATGTTGAAATCAAGTTGCAAGCCGCACGTAGCAACAACAACCACGACAACAGCATGAACATGAAGCGAGGGAAAAATGTGTGCTGGCAACAACAATGGAAACGAGGGAAAACAATAATTTCAATTTTTCACGCGCATTTTTCGACAATGTCGGAAATAACTTACAAGTTGACAAACATTTTTCATTCTCAACTTCCACATTCCCGCCTCCCCACCTCTCGCGCGCTCTCTCTCTCTCTCTGTCTAACTCCAACGACTCCCTCCCTTGCTTCCTGCGTCTTGCCATATATATATATATATATATAAATTTAAGTACCCAGAGATATGTTTTTGGGGGCGACGACCACGTCGGCATGGCTTTGAATGATGATGTACGCCGTCAGTTGTCAGTTAGTCAGTCAGCGAGACAATTAGACGCCCTCTCCGCTCCACCACACCTCTCCTGCTCACGCTCATGCTCATGCTCATGCTTATGGGTATTGCGAGTACAGAAGTGAGCTGTCAAATCTAAAGCCGGAGTTGTCGCTTCAGCTTATTTATGGATCCAACTAAATGTCAGTAGCTACTAGTTTATATATATATATATATATATGTATGTATATTGTAGCTGCAAACTTTGATTTGAATCATCAAATTGCATATTCTAACATTGATTAATCACTTTCATTAAAATGCTTAAACATTTTGGAGCGATTTAAATCTAGAAACTTTCGGAAACTTTCTTGTTACAGAAGTTTTTTTTAAGGTTTTTTTTCTTAAATTTTTACTTCTGCTTAATATATTTAAGACACTATTTATTACTTCCCTTAACTTCAATTGTGTTTCTTTAATTTTTAAAAATGAATTTTCCCAACTTTTCTCATTATCTTCCACGTACACACCCAAACATTCACAGACAGTTTCTCAGGCTGTCTCAGACCCTGAGACAATATCAAGTTCTAGTTCATAATTCGATGCGACAAGCCAATTTATGATGCATCCAATGGCATTGGACATGTGCCCACTTTTCTAAACGTTGCCCTAAACACTTCAAAAATGGTCTTTCCCCCCCTTCACAGACAACTAGAACATACCCTTGGCAAGCCACGCATCACAAATTATGAAGAGGAGCAGAACCGAACCAAATGGGTATATGTTCGCTTTGTCGTTGGGGTAAAAATAATATGCAAGTACAGAAGAAGAAGCAGAGAGAAAGAGAGAGAGAGTGCTGGGAAGATGGATATATTTAAAAATGTGCAGAGAAGCGACTTTAAAATTCAATTATTTTTAAATAAACATACGTATGTAAATATAGAAAAAGCGTCTGATGAGTGTTAAGTGTGTATGTGTGTGTGGGTCGGTCGGTGTGTTGGTGTTGGTGTTGGTGTTGGTGTGTGTGTGGGTGTGTGTGGGTATGGTGGGTGTATATATTTATAACGGAAATCTGACATTGGATAGCTCTCGACTATGCAATGAGTCCCCCTTTTATTCCCCCAATTCTCTTTTGAGATACCCTCTGCTTGTAAAATGGCATAAGAAGGCATAATCATTGAGGAAAGAATCGATGCTTGGTAAGCGGACATGGCATTACATTTATTTACCATCTGACAAAAGCAGCCAAATATTCAATCAAAATAATACGTTTCTCCCTAAATTTAATTCAGATTCCGAAAATAAGAAAAAACACGCTAAAAAAAAGTAAAAAATCCAATTTCAAATTTACTTGATTTGGATATGAACAAGACAGCGATATCCTTTTATATACCATATATATATCTATCTAATCAATTTCTTCGACAGAACTGATTACTGGGCATTCTCTATTCGAACACACACATGCTTAATGCTTCCCCCCAACCCCACCGCACCCCTATTACCATTCAATTTGTGTGTCTCCCACGTTCTTAACTCGCGCTGTCTAACTCTCAGCTGCGTCTCATTATTTCTGATTTGCGGCGGCTTACGCCCCACAAAAATGAGCCGACAATTTGCCGGCTCTTTGCCTCACATTCTACTTTAAATATACATATATATATATATCTGTTTACGGAATGGCTATACCATATATCACACACATGCCACGCCCCAAAAAAGAAAGAAACGTGAGGCGTACTGTATGTTGTTTAAAATGAATTTTTTACTCGCAGGCATAGAACACAACAAAAGACTCGGAAAAAGTGATAAGCGTTGGGGTTTGAGAGAGAGAGAGAGAGAGAGAGGGAAAGAGAGCGGTTAAGGCGTTGTAATTTATGTTCATGTTGCATGAAAGAAAAAGAAGAAGCAGCAGTAGAAGCAGTTGACACAAAAGATGGCAAAAACATCTTGTAAATAATAAAAATATTTCACTTTATTTGCGTTGTCTACTTAAAGGACACAACTGTCAGACAGACAAAGAGAGAGAGAGAGAGAGATGGAGAGTGAGAGAGAGAGATGGAGAGTGAGAGAGAGAATACAGTGTGAGGTAGTTGAAATGAAAATGGCATAGAATAGAATAGCTTTGTCGCATATTTCACTTTACTGCAGAAGCGCTAAAAAATATCAAATTACCACAAGAATTATTGGGTTTTGGTTGCGTTTTAGCCGTTGGCATTGTATAGCAAGGAAGTGGGGATAAGCGTTGGGGGTTTATTGCTTGGTTAGTTAAACGAAGTCTTAGAAAACGTTGGAAAAAAAACCGCTCAACAGGAATTCATAATATCAGACAACAACAACGAAGCTTTACAAGTGGACACAAAAAAAAAAAAAAAACGCAACAGGCAAAATACAAATACAAAAAATAAATAAAAAAAAACTTGAAGTCAACTCAAAATGAAACCCAACAAACGAGATCTTCTCTCAAGTAACATTATGTATTGAGCAAAGTGCCTTGAAAGCAATATTATTTCTGATCAAGTAATTGGCAAAAGACACATATAAACATATATAGATAATGATGATAAAAGATATACATCCGAAAACGGTTATTAGTTAGCATAGTTGGAATAACAACGTTCCCAGAGCAATGGTTAGAAAGTGTCTAGTTCTTCTGATCGGAGCTGCAAAAAGAAGCAACCACAAGAATCAATCACACTATTGACTAGCTAGAGCAGCGGGCGGGGAACTTTTTTTTTACCCCTAAGTATTTTTATGGAAGTGACATTACCCACCCATTGGTAAAGGAGCAAAAAAAAAAATTTAATAAAAAAAAAAAAATAAATAAAATAAAAGAAGAAAAAAAATAGAAATAAAAATATTATCAACTCCTACATTTATAGTGACAAATAGCAAAAAAAAAAATAAAATAAATAAAAAAAAAGAAATAAAAATATTATCAACTCCTACATTTATAGTGACAAATAGCAACAAAAAAATAAAATAAAAATAAAAAAAAAATAAATAAAAATAAAAAAAATAAAAATAAAAAAAAAAGAAATAAAAATATTATCAACTCCTACATTTATAGTGACAAATAGCAAAAAAAAAAATAAAAAATTTAATAAAAAAAAAACCCTTCATTTAAAGTTTCACTTTTACCCCCCCAAATTTCACTTTTACCCGAGGGGCAATTCACCCCTGTTCCCCGACAGCTAAGCTTAGTCCCAAGATTACTACTATGGTAGGGTAAATTTTATTGTTCCAGTAAGAAACCCGTGAGGGAAATTGTTTTTCAACTGTTTCTATGCCATAAAATAAACATATTACTTTGCCCATTCAATTATGAAAGAGTGCAATTGCAGTTCCTAATATGCTTCTTGCATTTTGTCCATTACCATCTTTCTTCTTTTGCAAACTTTTTGGAGTTCAATAAAGATAAATAACAAAAGAAACGTGAACTACAAAGTGAGAAATGTGTGAAAGAGCAAAAAAGAGAAGAAAAAAAAAACAACGAGTAACGAGTAGAAAATATTAACGAGTACAATGGTAAACATTATCACACGTAAACAAAAAGGAAACAACGTTAGCATGCCAAGGACCAAACTGGCAATAACTTTGGCCAACTGGCAAAGTGCCACGCCCCTCAAACCAATCTCAAAATGGGGTTGCCAACTACTGGTTGGGTTTATAACTGTAACTGTTACTGGAGCCAGAGAAAGAGCGAGAGGCGAGGCGGCGAGGAGAAGAGGTACGATGGCCTGATGAACTTTAGCAGTGGAGGCCATAAAAAAGCACTTTGGAACGCATAAATTGATAAATTGATAATATAAATTAACCAATTCGATGTGTGTGCATGTGTGTGTGTGTGTGTGTGTAACAACAAAAGGCGGCAAAGCAAAAGCAAGCGAAAATTGTGAAGAGCTGGCCAAACATTCGAAACGATGACGATGTGAATTTTGTGCGAGAGACAAAGAAACAGAGAGGGAGAGGAAGAGGGAGAGAATAAGGACGTATGTTTGCCCAATGATGCCAGGTGATGCTGTGTTCCCTTTCCCCTCTGTGTGTGTGTGTGTTTGTGTTAGTAAGTTGGCGATAGTCCTTGGCTTCCTTTTTCGTATGCCATGCGGCACACTTTGATGTTATATGATGTTGTTATGCTCGTAAAAATGCTTGTACACATGCTTGTGAGTGTGCGTGTGTGTGCGTGTGTGTTGCCACATCACACAGTTGCCATTTATACGCAAAGGGTGTGGGGGTTGGGGGCGGCAACAGGCGGATATACACGTTAACCACATGCCGTAAGCTATTATCGCTGCGGCCATACAAAGACATACTCACACACACACATACATATCCAGCAAGGATCTGCCAGACTAAAGTATACCCTGTAACTAGGCTACATTGTGTACAGGCTATATAGCAAGCAGTATAGCATTAAAAGGATATATTCCAGTTCGTAACTTAACTAAACGTCAACCAAGATCAAGTCTTGAGCAAATCATATGAATATATACTTGGTACAGGGTATAGCAAGCATACCATACATATCTATATATACCCTGTAATCAAGTCTTGAGCAAATCATATGAATATATACTTGGTACAGGGTATAGCAAGCATACCATATATATCTATATATATCCTGTAAACAAGTCTTGAGTACTAGCAAATACTCTGTCCCAATAAACTATGTCAAAAAATACTCGAGGCAAAACCAACTTGAATGGCTTTAAGATTATTCAAAGTGTGCTAAACTTTTGTTTCAAACGAACTACGCACAGTTGAAATCTGTTGCAAACTGTTATATAAACTGATATACCAAATTTGATAGCTTTAGCTTTCATAGATCCTGAGTTCGTTGAGGCTTGTGACGAAAAAAGTTGTAAATAGTTACAAAAATTGATCAAAAACAAAGGAAACTTAAAGAAAAATATGCCTCTCATTCTCATTCATGTCGCTTTTAATATAACCATATCATAAACATTGCTTGCAACAAAAGGGGTAAACAAAAATAAAAAGAAATATGTAATCCGAAACCAGAGGCCCACAAATTACTTAGTCTCGTTTGGTTTGTTGCGTTGTCAAAATAAACACACATGCATATTGTAAGTGGACATTCAGTAACATGAGCATGCATATGAATATGAATATGAATATAATATTCATGCACAATCTGTTGGCATATACAAATATATATATAACAATATATTCACATTTATGAACACGCTGTCATGTAGTTTAATTAGCTGGCGTTGATTTTGCAACCACAGAAGACAACGTTGAATGCGACATACACAACTCTGGCTACACTGCGACAAATGGCCACAAGCCACAAGCGAATAACCCACTTTTTCAACCACTTTTATCCATCAACCAGCCTTGCCTTGCCGCCCTCGCCACTCGTTGCATCACACTGGGGCGTCATTGCCGCATGCCGCATCCACAATTTACAAACAAACAAACAAAATGCTGGCTTTAATTCCACAGAAAGTTTCAATTCAAATCGCTATTTCGAATAATTGCATTAGAAAAATCAATCAAGAGACAATAAAACTATTTTTTTTTTGTAATCAAAGTTGCAAAATTCCATTTAAAACTAAAACACAAATGTTTCCACGAATTTCACTCAAAACTTAGTGGCATAAAGCAACAAATTCTTTTATTATTCAATGAAAGCCTTTTATATTCGAGCTTTTATTGAACTTACCAAAGACGAACTACGTTTTAAGCCACAACAAAAGAAGTAAGAAGGTTCTAGTCGAGAGATCCCTAATAGAAGAAGTTTGCAAGTATGTGCATACTTTCTCAACCGATTTCATTGCAAGTTTCTCAGATTGTCAAACTTCGTTTCAAAGTTTTCCAAATTCAAGATTTTGTTGTTATCGATAACATGTGTATATCGAAAAGGTGTAAAGTTATCGAAAAATTGATACAAACTTGTACTGCCTAGGGATTAGGCGAGCTTATGTTTCAAAACTGGAGTCTCTAGCTATATCTCTATATCTAATCGGCTGTTGAAACCACTCAATACTCCATATCTCCAGTGTTTCTCAACCGATTTCATTGCAAGTTTCTCAGATTGTCATTATTTCGTCTAATGTTTCAAACTTCGTTTCAAAGTTTTCCAAATTCAAGATTTTGTTGTTATCGATATATATCGGAAACGGGTAAAGTTATCGAAAATTTAACAAAAAACGTGTACTGCCTAGGGATTCTGTTTCAAATCTGGAGTCTTTAGCTGGTATAGTCTCTGTCTCTATATCGACTCGTCTGTTGCAACCATTTTCAACCCTTTTTCCAATGGGTTCAGGATATAAAAATATATATTTTGAATATATTTTCATTTAAAAATCTATCGATAATAAGTAATTGAATATATATATATAATCGAAAGCCAATTTCGCCAACATTCTAAATACTTCTAAGTGCAGCCAATTCGAATTTAATTAACTTGTGAATGCACCAAATGAAAGACGAACCGAAACCAAACCTAAAAAACCACAAACAGGTAAAAACAGAGGGGAAGAGACAAAAAGGGGAAAGCAATGAAAGAGCTTATTAAATTGCTAATCAGGGGAGCAAATTGGAATACGTTTAGCGGCTTACAGTGAAATAAAATAAAAAAATATAAGGGTTGGTCGTTTGGTTCGAACCATAACTAAATGCAAAAGGGGTTTCGGTTTGCCCAAAAGCGAGTTTGGGTTATTAGCAAAGGGATGTGCGAGTATGCGTGTGTGTGTGTGTGTGTTGTTGTTGCAATTGTCGAACATTGTTTAAAAGGACTCAATTTGCATATGACGCTTGTTTGCTGCGCCATTGTTGCGGTCAAGTCAGAGGGGTTGGGTAAGGGGGTGGAAATGTATGCTTGTCGCATTAAATATGTAAATTAACATATTTTATTTGCACGAGGCGATTATATTTAATAGGATTTTAATGCCATTAACGATTGTCGGACAAGCAGACACGTGGCATCATGTTCAAAATTGAATGTGCGAAATGCGGAAAACCAAACCGAAAATTGTCATTTTATGAACTCTTGGCTCATTAACAGCAGATGAGAGGAGAGCAAAGGGTGTGTGTGTGTGTGTGTGTGTGTGTGTGTGTGTTTTTCGCGGCTTTGCCCGTGTACTAATTGCTAAATCAAGTCAAGCATGGCTGGAAGGAGACGAAGAAACCAGTCAGAAAAATGAAGAAAACGAAGGAAAGAAACGACAATTAAATTATGTCCCGCTCGACTAGGTTGACTGACTTTGTTTAACGTGTCTCCCCTCCCCCATTGCCCCTCCGTGAATCCTCTTTCTTCTTTCGCCTTTTGCTTTGTCATGTACTCAGGGCTTGTTGTTACAACTCATTAGTTTCATGTGGCGACTAGCCTCAAACCCAGGAATTGGGGTAGGGGTTTGGAGGGTTTGGGGTTAGGGCGTGTGGGCTCTGTTGTTGTTGTTGTTGTAGTTAGGTTTTTCCATCGAAATCCTTTGATGCAGTCGTAAACTTTACAGCTCTCCCTCTCTCTCTCTTAAGGGACCGTGAGTGTTGGGGTTAGTTTAAAAGCAAAAAAAAAAAACAAAAAAAAACAAAAAAAGTAGAAGAGAAGAGAAAAAAGGACACTGCTGCTGTTGTGGCAGTTGTCGCCCGACTGTGGTTGCAACGTGCTCTTGACGAGCGTCTGACTGGCCCAGAAGATAGAAACAAAAAAGAAGTCAAGGGTCGCCGCCAGACGAGCAAAAGTCACGCCCCGACAAGCGCCGGAATGGGTTAGGTGTGTGGTTCGGGTTTCCCACACACACATACGTAGTGACAAGGCCGCACACACACACACACACACACACATACAGGTGGTGCATTACCTTTACCCAAAATCGCCTTTTGGGTTCTGTGACCCATTACAAAAGTATCCTCTCAGTAGAACCCTACTACTCCCAAACCACCTTACCACACTTCTTCCTCAGTAGAACCCTACTACTCCCAAACCTCCTTACCACACTCCTTCCTCAGTACAAACCTACTACTCCCTCCTTACCACACTCCTTCCTCAGTACAAACCTACTACTCCCTCCTTACCACACTCCTTCCTCAGTACAAACCTACTACTCCCTCCTTACCACACTCCTTCCTCAGTAGAACCCTACTACTCCCTCCTTACGAGTCTCCTTCCTTGCTTTGAGTCTCGTGTGTACTATTTCTAGCTAACGCTTAGACAACCCATTTAGCATCGTCCTTTGTCAGCTACCTAGTGTAGTTTATTCGTACATATTTAATGATCTCTCCTCGCTCCTTCCACTGCCCAACCGACCCCCTTACAAGCATTCCCCAGCTGCCTGTCACCTGTGTTGTGTTGTGTTGTGTTGTGTTGAGGTCGCCGGTTTGTCAAGGGCTTTCCATTGTCATTTCCTGTTGGGTTTGTTGCTCTTCATCCTGGCCAGTATTTGCCATAAACTGACTGAAGAGCTTTTAATGAGCTTTAAGGCTAGAGATTGTGATTGTGTTGCAAGAATTGTTAATTGTTAAGCTTCAAAGACTCAAGTCTAAAGTGAGAAAATATATATTTAAAGCTTCGTGCGTTAAGGTCTTAGTATGCTTCCCAAAGGCTTCAACTCTTTAAGTCAATTTATTTTTGTTTTGTTTTGTTTTGTTTTGTTGTTGGTTAAGTTAAGCATATAATTGCCAAAAGTTGATGGCCTTGAAACGAAGATATAATATCGTGGTAAGCGTAACTTGATATAATTTATGGCATGTCACACGCCATTCGATACACTTTCTTGGCTGTGTGTGTGGCATTTGGGGTTCCATTAGGCCATCTGCCAGGCTAAATGTGATCTATGTGTATTTTTTCTTTCTTTTGCGTGCCACTTTGTCCTTACGCCAGGATCTCACACTCTCCCACACGAAAGCTAATCCAATGTTGCGGCATTGTTTTGGGTCAGGTATTTGATGAAACTTTCTGGACAACAACAAGGCACAGGAGAGCGGAAGGGGAAGGAATGAGAGAAACCGGTAACAATTTTGTTTGGCACTTTACGAGGCAATCGACACATGTGGCAGCTACCTTAGCCTCGGCTCCAAAATCAAATAACTTCACTAAAAATGTAAGCTTCTCCTCCTTGGGGACCCAACAAAGAAAAGTGGTTAGACGGTGGGGTGGGGGAGGGTAGGTGAGGGCGAGTCGAAGGTGTTTTGCTTAGGGAACGGTTTAGATGCTAAGAATGGCGTTAATGGCAATGGTTCAGGTTCAGCCGCAGCAAGCCAATAAAAATGCTGCCAGCCAAACAATAACACATTACAGCCAGGCCAACAAACAACCTTTAACCCTAATCCTCCACACCCCCTCTCTCTCTCTCTCTCACTCTATCGTTTCCCTCGGATTCGCGTTTATCCGTGTGTGTGTTTAAGGCTCACAAGATAATACAACCAGAAATTTAAGAAGTTATGCTGTAAGAAGTGTGTCTAATACATAAAAGTATTTGCATACCAAGTTTGATAACTCCAGCTCGATGAGATCCCGAGATCAATGGGAACATGTTGGGAAACTTGTTGGTTTACCAAGCGATTTGAATGAAATTTCGAGAACCTGAACTTGAACTTCTAAAGAAGGTTTATAGCAACTTTCAAGGAAGGAAAGTAGAAATACTGAGTCTGATTTAAGATTATTAATAATAATAGTTGGTTGATTATGGCTGATAAGTATATCAGCGGCAAGGTATTCCTATGGAGATATAACCTGCTACCATATTATGGACACCTGTGCACGTAAGTGTGTGTGTGTGGTGTGGTGTGGTGTGTGTGTGTGGTGTGTGTTTGTGTTTGTATTATGTGCCTGAAGTTTCCGAACGTTGGCGTCAATTTTATTTATTGCTTTTTTTTCACTAATTGACAGCAATTTACCAGCTGAAGAAGTGTTAGGCCGAGAAACACTAAACCCCCTTACCCTCCTCCACACACTCCGGCGTACCCCATCCCCTAGTAGATGGTACGTGTAATAGGCCAAAGAACAATAAGAAAGGGACACAGGAACAGTGTAGGACAGAAAGAAGGAAAGAGAAGGAGAACATCAGAATATGGCATAATATTATAATACTACTAGGTGTATATGTGTGTGTGCTTGTGTGTGTGTGTGTGTGTGTGTGTGTGTGTGTGTGTGTGTGTGTGTGTGTGTGTGTGTGTGTTGTGTGTGTGTGTGTGTGTAGGACATCGCGTGCTGTGTGGCAACATCTTCCTTTGGCTATCCCCGAATTTGCTCTCCCCCTTCTACCAACGCCCCCTGTGAGCCTGTCACGCCCCCTCCACACCCTGTTGCGAAGATCCATCGATTGCCTTTGGCCATGTTCTGTTGTTTCCGTCTAACGTCTTTCCGTTGCTTGCTTTTGGTTTTCCTGTTGTGTTTTGTTTTTGTTTTTGTTTTTGTTGGAGGGGCAAAGGAAGAAGCTTACTTCATAATTGACAGCTAATTTTGCGTCCTTTATTGCCTTTTGCCACCGCTCGCCGTGTAATTCACTTAATTTATTAATATTTATTTATATATTTTGTGTGTTTACTTTAAATGCCAAAACTAATACGCAATCGAAGCGGCCTTTAATTATAGCTCAGGCTGACGAGCTTTGCTTCTTGTGAGTTCCTTTGGTATTCATGTCCTCACACTGAAGGACCTTCGACTTTCGAGACAGGCGTTTCCTTTTCATGAGCAGTGAACAAAAATGCAAATAATAGTATTTAAATACACATACTACAAATGTTGAATTTAGCTGGTTAATGATTTCTTTAATTACATAGTAATTAGTAGTAGTGCTAAGGTAAACGGAATAAAATCAATGAAATGAAGTGGAACTTGGAATTCCTTTTGAAACTTGGAAGAGGAAACCTTGAAACATTACAAAATCAGTTTGTTAATGTATCGATTAATATCGATAACTCTTAGAATAGGTATTAATAGCAAGCGATAGTAACTTTAGCTCGAGCAATCAATTTCAAACGGAACAAAATCAATGAAATTAAGTGGAATTTGGAATTACTTTTCAAACTTGAAAGAGGAAACCTTCGAATCATTACAAAATCAGTTTGTTAATGTATCGATTAATATCGATAACTCTTAGAATAGGTATTAATAGCAAGCGATAGTAACTTTAGCTCGAGCAATCAATTTCAAACGGAACAAAATCAATGAAATTAAGTGGAATTTGGAATTACTTTTCAAACTTGAAAGAGGAAACCTTGAAACATTACAAAATCAGTTTGTTAATGTATCGATTAATATCGATAACTCTTAGAATAGCTTGTACCTTACTTTAATAGCTAGCGATAGTAACTTTAGCAATTTCAATGGCAACAAAAAATAAATATAAAAACATTTTGGTAACTTTTATTTATGAAAGTGAATGAAGAAACTTGGAAGAGAAAACCTTAAACCATTACAAAATCCGTTTGTTAATGTATCGATTAATATCGATAACTCTTAGAATAGGTATTAATAGCAAGCGATAGTAACTTTAGCTCGAGCAATCAATTTCAAACGGAACAAAATCAATGAAATGAAGTGGAATTTGGAATTCCTTTTGAAACTTGGAAGAGGAAACCTTCGAATCATTACAAAATACGTTTGTTAATGTATCGATTAATATCGATAACTCTTAGAATAGGTTGTACCTTGCTTTAATAGCTAGCGATAGTAACTTTAGCTCCAGCAATCAATTCCAATGGCAACAAAAACTAAATATAAAAACATTTTGGTAACTTGTATTTATGAAATCAATTAAATCGGATGTGGCCCAAGTTATGGTTCAGTATGAGCAAAAAAAAAGGCCATTTACTTAGTTATTATTGCAGTTGGCTTAACTTTTTGGCTTATTGATAGATTTGTAGGCTCCACAATGTCGACCAGATTAAAAGTGAAGGAAATAAAATCGAAAGAAAAAAAAGAAAACGCAGGAAAATCAATGACAAATGAAAGTTATGAGAGAGAGCTGAGCTCGTTAAATAGCATTTGTTATTTCCGGAGTTGCGTACCAATGCTAATTGATAGACACCAACCAAGGCATAGGGGTGCGTATAGTTCCAGTGGGGGGAATACGGCTCCAAACCAATTGGCTGATTGAAGTGCAATAAGGTTATTGAGGTTTGCGTGTGCGTAATAAACGTTTGATGTATCTAATAATAAAATCAAGTTGAGTGAAATAATAAAATTGAAGCAAGAAAAAGCAAAAACAGTCAACCCCTAGTAGGTAGGGTAAGGGTGTGGGTAAGGCAAAGTAGAATCAGTGACGAAAGCAGTGAAACTTTATTTAATGATTTCATTATGCCTGACTTGATTTTCTCTATAGCCAGCAATAAATATATATTAATGCATATTCGATATAGTATATAGTACATATATATATAGTACATATATATATAGTACATATATTCAGTTCAGTTCATTCCAGCATAAATGACAAATGTAAATGGCTTTCAATGCCTATAAATTATAGAAATTCCAGGGGCCATTTCTACGGCCGCGATTGCTGGCGACAGACAGCAAACTCAAGTATAAAGCAAGGACCTTTTGGGTGGAGAGCAGTCAAAAAGGAGCCAAAGCTAGTAGTTGCCTTGTCAATCGGTGAATGGTCGACGCCGATGTCGTTCACCGATGATGATGATGATGACGATGATGATGACGATGATGATGATGATGACTGCCTGCCAGAAACACATTCGAGCAAAACATCGAAGGAAAAACATTCAGGAATTTGCCTTTTTCCACCAGTCAAAATAATGCTGCAACACACAGGACATGATGGTCTAGTGTGCAAAATCTTTGAAATGATTTGGAAGTCATGCACGAAGAAGAGGTTCAACTCTATGTTTTCCAAAGTTTCATTCTAGAAATTGAACAACGGAACAAAAATTACAGGGTAAGCAACAGTTTGGCATACAGCTGAGTTGTTCGGTGGCCAATCGACAAACAACACGCCAACTGAATTGGTATACAAGGGGGCACTGAGAGATAGACAGAGAGAGGGAGGGGGGAGTGGGCAATCGAAGGGGGGGAGTACGTGGTACGAAGGCAAGTTGAAATGACATTTGCAAAATTTTAACGACATGACAAGATTAATCAAAACGAAGGCCAAAACTTTGGACAAAACTATCTGCGAACACACACACACACTCACACACCCGCCGTTAACCCACCCATTGCAAAATAGGGTGGAGAGGGGAGGGGCTACACTTTGTTTTTCTGCTGACAAATCATAACAAATTTGGTTTCGTAGGCAAAGAGCCAGCGTAAAAATGTGTAACACGCACGCATACGAAATTTTGTGTTTGTTTGTGTCCAGTTTTAGCAAATGGTGGATGGAGGAAAGGGGGGTAGAGCTGGGGTAGGGTGCGGAGGGGGGGATACGTGGACGACACGTTGCTGGCCCCAAAGTGCCGACAAGTGACGAGACAAGCTATCAACTTGTCTCCATCTATCTCTATCTCTTTCAAGCACTCTCTCTCTCTCTCCCCCTCTCACACGCATTCTTTAGCTCCATCTTTGTCTATCATTGTTTAAAGCCATGACTGATGCACACTTTTAGCCAAATAATAGTCATAGAGAGGGAGAGTGTTGTCAGTGCCTGCCATTGTAAGTGCTTTGTAAGGTGCTTTTCACTACCTTTTCACATCCTTCTGCTTCGTTGTCTTGTTTGGTTGGAAAATCGTTCGTAAATGCCAAAATTTACTGACCTGCAAAGATAAATTGAAAATAATCGAGCATTAGCTAGGCTTCAAATTGATTTTATGTACAGGAAGTCTCTATGATGTTGTGTTAGAAATGAATATCAAATATTTTTCTATTGTTTCGTTTACAAAAAAGGATTTCAGCTTCAATTCATTCATATAGCTCAATAAGACAATATTTTGGCTTCATTGAAAATTTGTCTGCATTGTTAATATGTCATATGTCAATTAGTTGAAATTTTATGATTTTTAAATGATTTTTTCTTGTAAAAAATACTTTTAAATAGTTCAAATATCGTGTTTCTTTAATGGGGTAGGGGGGTAAATATTATAAATTCTATAATTTTCCTATCGAAATCGATTTATCTTCATAATATATAGTTATGAAAAGAGTTAAATATGATAAATTTTCCAATTTTACATCAATTTTGTTCAACTTTAACATTATATGATTTTTAAATGATTTCTTTGTTTAAATACTTTTAAATAGTTAAAATATCGTGTTTCTTAAATGGGGTAGGTGTATATATAATAAATTCTTTCATTATCCTATCGAAATCGATATATCATAGTTATGAAGAGTTAAATATGAAAAAATTTCCAATTTTAGCTCAATTTTGTTCAACTTGAACTTTAAAAGGTTAAAAGCTTTAAAGGTTAAAGCTAATTATACAAATATGGAAAGCTATTCATCATATTTTCTTATTCCTGTCTCCAGATATGCATAGTAAACACAAAAACTACGATAAAACAAAAAAAAAGGTTAAACTTTTCCCTAAAAATCTTCTTTTTTTTTTGTTAAATTTTTCCCTAAAAATCTTTCGGTTTTTTTATTGCGTCTTTTGTTCTTTAGTCGCATTCATTGGACTAGTTTTTCTTGCTTTCTTGCTTTATGTATTGCATGCGAACATTTTGTGCTCATTTCTAAGGTTAACCCCAAAACGCAGCTCCTTTCATTTTTGTTCTTTCTGTGCTTGTTGTTAATCATCTGCTATTTGCTGCTTTCTTCAGTTTCTTCCTTTGTTCTCGCATCACTTTCATTTATCTCTCTCTCTCTCTCTCTCTTTGTGTGTCGCATTTGACATTAGCTGAACTTTGATTAGGTGACATTTATTATTTTTTTTGTTGTTGTCCAACTTTTTCTTTCACGTCTTTTTCTCCTTAAGGCAGCTCATAATGTTTGCTGCCAAAGTTTTGCACCAACAACAACAACAACAACAACAACCATAGCAAAACTCATTCATCAAAGCTCTGCCGACGCCTTTAACTGTTAAGCAGCGTGAGTGTAAGAGAGAGAGAAATGTTTCGTGAATTATGCACTTCTTCAACATGCGTTTTGTAATGAACTCGTTGCCCTGCAGCTGTGTGCCTAACTGTACACGATCTCCCTCTCGCTCGCTCTCAGCCCACAACTGCATTCCAACAAACAAAAGCGCGGACCACCACGTTGTTCTGTGGTCAATTTTTCAGTACGTTTGTGCGAAACAGCAAACAAAGCCAAAGACTCAACAGCAGCGACAGCGGCAGCGGCAGCGGCAGCGGCAGCGGCAGCGGCTGCAGCGGGAACTAAAAGCTTAATAATAAAGTACACTTCAAAACAAACATTTTGCGTGTGTAGTGGATGTGGTGGGTATGGGTGTGGGTGGTGTGTATGGGTGTGAGTGGTGTGTATGGGGGTGTGGGTGGTGGGTATAATTGTGGGTGGTGGGTATGGGTGTGGGTGGTGTGTATGGGTGTGGGTGGTGGGTATAGTTGTGGGTGGTGGGTATGGGTGTGGGTGTGGGTGGTGGGTATAGTTGTGGGTGGTGTGTATGGGTGTGAGTGGTGTGTATGGGGGTGTGGGTGGTGGGTATAGTTGTGGGTGGTGGGTATAGTAGTGAGTGGTGTGTATGGTTGTGGGTGGTGGGTATAGTTGTGGGTGGTGGGTATGGGTGTGGGTGGTGGGTATAGTTGTGGGTGGTGTGTATGGGTGTGGGTGGTGCGTATGGGTGTGGGTGGTGTGTATGGGTGTGAGTGGTGTGTATGGGGGTGTGGGTGGTGGGTATAGTTGTGGGTGGTGTGTATGGGTGTGAGTGGTGTGTATGGGGGTGTGGGTGGTGGGTATAGTTGTGAGTGGTGTGTATGGTTGTGGGTGGTGGGTATAGTTGTGGGTGGTGGGTATGGGTGTGGGTGGTGGGTATGGGTGTGAGTGGTGTGTATGGGGGTGTGGGTGGTGGGTATAGTTGTGGGTGGTGGGTATAGTTGTGGGTGGTGTGTATGGGTGTGGGTGGTGTGTATGGGTGTGGGTGGTGGGTAAAGTTGTGGGTGGTGTGTATGGTTGTGGGTGGTGGGTATAGTTGTGGGTGGTGGGTATGGGTGTGGGTGGTGGGTATAGTTGTGGGTGGTGTGTATGGGTGTGGGTGGTGTGTATGGGTGTGGTTGGTGGGTATAGTTGTGAGTGGTGTGTATGGGTGTGGGTGGTGGGTATAGTTGTGGGTGGTGGGTATGGGTGTGGGTGGTGGGTATAGTTGTGGGTGGTGGGTATAGTTGTGGGTGGTGGGTATGGGTGTGGGTGTGGGGTGAGCGCAAGGCTTGCACTCTTCAACTTTATTTTAACGG